>JAQHUG010000009.1:14536814-14551330 GCA_028555095.1 Dicrostonyx torquatus
ACCCAAATAATCACACAGAAACTATATTAATTACAACACTGCTTGGCCAGTAGCTTAGGCATATTTCTAACTAGCTCCTACATCTTAAATTAACCCATTTCTATTATAAAGGGGAGATGATGTAGGATGCCCTTCTGTATATGTGTTGTTCTTATTGGTTAGTGAGTAAAGCTGTTTTGGGCTGTGGCAGGGAAGAATATAGCCAGGTTGGAAGAGATATAGAGAGAGAGTAGACAGAGTCAAGGAGATGCAATGGAGCTGCCAAAGGAGAGAGATGCCAGAACTTTACCAGTAAAACACAGCCTGTGGTAAAATATAAAATAATAGAAATGGGTTAACTTAAGATGTAAGTGCTAAGTAGGAATATGCCTAAGCTACTGGCCAAGTAGTATTGTAATTAATAAAGTTTCTGTGTGATTATTTGAGTCTGGGCAGCCAGGAAACCAAGGTACAGTCTCTGTTTACAAATAAATAATTAAGGAAGACTCAAAAAGTAGGGTTAATAAATACCTTAACAGTTTGGGTGGGGACATGAAATAGAAGACACATTTCTATCCTACATCATATGGGAAGCCGTTCCCTTTATGTTTCCCATATGATGTAGGATAGAAAAGAGTTATGGGAATGGGATAAGTGGGAAGCAGGGTGTGAGCAAGTTGGACAGCACCTAACTTCCTCCCGTCTCATAAATCTCCTCTCATCAGGGAGAGGAACCAATTTCTCTGGAAGCTAGACCAACTTTTTGAGTGTTTTGACCTGTAGAATAAGACTGGAATAACATTTTCTGGACCTTGGACAGTCTGGGCCTTTAAAAGACCTGCATTTTCCACTACTTTTCTCATACAGTTTGGTTGCTATGCAGGTGAGAGGTCTCTGTTAGGCCATAGGATGGTTAGAGGCTCTGGGGGGTAAGAGGTCATCTTGGAATTTCTACACAGACTCTGACCCTCCATGAATATAAATGCCCACCAAGTTCTGCCTAGATTTCTGACCCACAGAAAGTGTTGCTTTAAGCCATGACGTCACAGAGTAGTTGGTTAAAAAGCAATAGACAGGTGATTCATCATTAATAAAGGGAGTTCAAGAGTAAGTAACTGATTTCCCATGGGAAAAAAATAACAGAAGTAAAGAACAAACTTATAGTTGCAGGAGATCTGACACCTTCACATCAATGCACATAAAGTTAAATAAACCATAAAAATATTTAAAAAAAAAAAAAGAACAAACTTATATGAGAAACTCTTAAGTTTGCAAACTAATCCAGCTGGAAAGGGCATTTTAGACTAGCAGCTAGAATACTCATTAATGTTGAACCTAAATAACTTTGATACAGGAAGATTTTAGGACAGTCTATCCAAAAATCCACTGTGGTAAGTGCTACTAAATATCCTGTCTGTTGTCCCTTCCCTTTTATACATTAGTGTGTACCAGTTCAATGGCCAAGCACCAGCACCTTGTTTTTTCCCTTCTGAAGCTAACCTTGTTGGGGAAGTCATGCTCACAAAGAATAGCCTTCAGTTAATGACAGAGAGTGGTTGGAGCATATGCTCCAACTCATAAGTGCTCACAGTCTCTCTAGTTCTTCCAAAGAATTAAATTATAGTTGCCCATAATAATAGCTTGCTTTATAACACACTTTAGTGGAACTCCTCTTCCCTGATACCAGGAAGTTGCCTTTCTTCCCATCCTTCAATTAATGAAGTTTTCTGGGATCACCTTCTACAACAGTGCTTGCTTTTGAAGAAATAAGAACTAACATATGCTCACTCCATAGTTAAAAAAAAAAACAAAAACAAAGCTAGGAAAAAGATTGTTCTGAATACACGCTGTAAAAAATTTGAACAAAACTATGAAAATTTTAAATCAAAATATAAATTCTTTTCTCCTCATATAATATTCCAGGGTAAAGGACATGACTCTGAGCCAGGAAGATATCATGGGGCCCCAGAGCTTCTGTTATGTCATTCTCAGAGAGTAAGAAGAAAGAGACATGAGTGAGCTAATGAGTATGCCTGCCAATCTGCTTGTGTCTCATTGGGGAGAACATGGTCTCCTGGGCCATATATAACTGTGAAGAAGGCTAAGCAATGCAATTCAGCTGGACAGCCATGTATATGCTACAGGAGGAAAATAAATGGTGAAAAGTGGCAGACTGTAGTCTGTGACATAGGAAATCAGGCAAGTGCCTGCAATTACTGAGTGGACAAGTAGAACCATGAGCTTTCCTGCCCACAACTTTTCCTTTGTATTCTCCCTCTGATCCCAGGTCCGCTATAGAAAATCTCAAATGCCATGTTGATGAATCTGGTATTATGTGGATCCCTCACTCCTCATCACAGACCATGCTCCTAAACTCCCTCTTAGGTTGGGTTTCCTGGATTGTATTTCTTTTTCCAACTTCCGTAAGACATTACCAAGTTTGTGCTTTTAAAATCTTTTTATTTTAAACTAACTATACTCATTTGCTCATTTAGCAAAAGATAAAGAGAACATGTGTACCATGGCATCTGTACGGACGTCAGAGAACGATTTGTGGGAGTCAGTTCTCTCTTTCGATCACATGTGACTTGAGAATTAGAACTCAGATGGTCAGACTTTGTGGAGAGACTTTATCTGCTGACCCATCTTGTGGACCCCCAGAGTTCTTTAAGTTACCAAATATCACTCATTACAACAGCCCCAATATTTTTAAGTGCTCATGGACTTTGATTTGAACTCTACGCAAAAGTTGGTTACCTACAAACATACAGGACCAAGTTCTGGCTATGTTCAAACCTTCCTCCCAAGATATATCTAAATTAGCAGACTGTTGGCAATATGTATTTCATCACCAAAGAGCCAAGAATTTATGAGGATAAGCCTTCCAAACTCATTAACTTTGATGGTGTCCAGAATGCTTTTCTGAACACGGTTTTATTAGTAGGAAAAGAATCTCTACTTTTCTTGTTTTGTGTCTTTACTCACAGAGTT
Source organism: Dicrostonyx torquatus (assembly GCA_028555095.1). Classification (NCBI taxonomy): domain Eukaryota; kingdom Metazoa; phylum Chordata; class Mammalia; order Rodentia; family Cricetidae; genus Dicrostonyx; species Dicrostonyx torquatus. The sequence goes on from JAQHUG010000009.1 coordinate 14,539,785, forward strand.
AAAAATATAATCAGTTATCTACCTTCTTATTTACTAACCATTTTTCTGCCCACAGTGCTCTAAAAAAACAGTCAAACACATATAAGGAAGATAAATATGGAGTATAAAAGAACCCAAAGGGGGTAAGTTGTGGGCATAAAAATGAATAACATCCAAAGCTAGAGATTAAGCAGTTGAATACGTTGGTGTTTAAAATAGAATGGCTCCCCAAAGAATTGATAATGCTCCATTTAAGAAAAGAAATGTTTTCAAATTACTCTGGGTGACTAGAGAAGTCTGAATCAAAGTCAGGAATTAATAAAACAATATAGACAGATACCCCCAATCATAAATAACAGAGATGATTTGTATGCATATAAAAGCCTTCCAGGCTCCACAGTATCTATAGTTCTGTACAGAAACCTAATGAAATGCAAGAAGAAAATGTTAAAAATAGAAATAAATGTGCCCAGTAGAAATACTATTGTCCTATTTGTGTGACACAATGACTTGTTTTCTGGAAAAGCAATTCTTCAATTGAGCCCAGGCAAGCATTGCATTCAGTGTAAAGTCATATATTTAGACCTATAGCCTGAAGGATTTGCCTGTCTTTAAAGCTCGATGCTACCAGGGGCTCATTAGAGTAGAAGAATAAAGGTCTATCACATTACTGCCTCCACACTACTCAGAACTTCTAGGTAGTTTCAGTGGCTTCAAGTACTTAGATTGTCAGCAGTGTGGGAAATGAAAATAGGATGCTGAATGTATGAGGTGTGTACATCAAACGTGGAAATGTATAGACAAAGATAAAGACTCTTGCGAAATACCCTGTTATATTGAAGTCACTGCAGAACAATTCCAGGGTAAATACAGATCCATTGTAAACAGCCACAATGCACAGGTTGCAGGAATTAGAGCAGTCTGAGTCTCATTCAAGACCAAATGGTTCCTTTCTAGACTTTATATCAGGAAGAGGCTTTGCTAAGGGTGGCAGGAAGATAATAGGACATAATGACAGCCATGACATCTTCTGTATTACAGACAGTAACAGTGAGGGGTTAGTGTCTAAATTCAGGTTGGGTTTGACATAGGACAACATCATCTTATTATGGCTGTTTCACTAGCTGGGCCAACTCAAAGTTTTGTGGGGGCCCTGTCCATCTGTCTTGTATATACCTGGGCTTTGTGAGAAGCTGTTTTCAGGATACTGGTGGGTGAATCATGGTGGGTTAGAAGTGGTATTGTCCAAAGAGGAGCATTGGGACAAATCCGTCAAAGCCTACATGAGCCAACATAACTTACCTTCTTTCTGGTCCTGTGACTTCTGTATGCATTTTTAAAATAAATAACACTCATATGTAGAGGGGAAAAAATGAAAGATACCAGAAGCAACATAGTAGAAAATTAATCTCCATCTGCTCCTCTGTCACACCTTGGTTTTCTAGTGCATCATCCCCCAAAGACCCTCGAGGATTTATTTACGCACAAGTCCAGTCACTCAATTGTAAAGGAGTTAAAGGAAGCATCCTGCAACCTCTCTTTGCTTTCCCCAACATCCCATCTTTCCTACACACAGTATGTCTTCACTCTACCCAACCTCTAGACTGTTTATTAATCACAGGTGGAATCTCTAATAGATGACCTGCCCTAACCCAGAACACCCAGGCTGTGTCTTTTTCTTTTTTTTTTTTTTAAGGGTTAGGATTATTACTCAATGATAATGACTTATTCTACACATTGTCTTCTGCTGATGTTTAAAAGATGGGACATTTGTCAGGGCCGGAGCCTGAGCTCCTCAGAGGACTCTGGCAGACCCTGCCAAAACGTTTCCAAACTGAATAGTCATTGGGCAGCCAGATAATTCAGAAACTATTTGTATGAGCTGTTTATCAAATTATTAACCGCACAGATGTTGTTTGGTTGAAGAGCAGCTGAATCCCCTCTCTGGCAGCCACGGAGACAAAGGTCTCCAGAATAATTGGAGATGTGCACGGAATATTAAATTAATTTACTGCTCTTAATTCTTATGCAAATTCTGACCTCTGATGGCGCCTATCAATTACCCCACACGCAGTGAAAGCGAAGGCGACAGTTTCTTTTCTTTACTTTGCTTTTTTTTTCTTTTAAGAACTCGAAAAAGGAAATATTTGCAATGAGCAGACCGTAGGAGCTCTGCGTAGCTGGAATTGTTTAATTGAATCTCCAAGTTTTAGGGATGTCTGTGGAGGATAAAACCCCAGGGCGCAGAGAAGGGGTTCAGGGGGCAGAGGAATTTGGAGGTTTGCTTGCACATCTGCCAGAGGAAGAAAAATACAGCACCGAGTAGAGATCGGTGCCATCAAATAAAATGTGAATTTGCAGACTGTCTGGAGCCTCAGAGCTCCTGTCCAGGCGGACCTTGGTGGTGGCTGGCAAGGCAGTCGCAGAACAGCGCCCTTCTGCAAATCCACAGGCACAAGGCAGGCTTCTAGGTAGGCGCCTTAGCGCCGCGTTTGCGCTATCGCTACCTACAATGGCTCTCGCTTCCTTAACTGATCCTTTGTTTTCTATTAGCGCCCTCAATCAAACACTTTTTAAAAAATTCTTTGTTTGAGAACCCAACCTCTGCGCGGCGCTCCCACATTCAACTCCACTGAAATCCCGGGTGGGCCGAAGTAAGATGTAATTGTCTCCTGCGTGGACACCCAACTCGTTTCCCTGAATTGAGCAAATGCCAGGGCTTTGTCTGCGCTTGTGGCTTAAACGCTGTGTGGTTTCTGCTCCCGGGTGGTGGGCTGTAAAGACTCGGGTCTCCAAGTCTTTCATCATCGTTCTAATAAGGAAAACCAAATCGGGCGCATAATGTCATCAGCCCTGGCCCGACCTTGCGGGGACCTCCGCAGCCCGAAGATGTAGCCAGCGGCCCCCGGCACAGCCACGAAGCGTCGCCTTTCAGCTCCTAGCGGTCCCCACAAAAGCCAGACAACAATATCAATTAATCATGCAGCGGGCAAACAAGAAGATTTATCCCGCGACAAACAGCCCCACGGAGAGCCGTTGAATGGGCGTGATTAGCATGTGAAAAGACGAGCAAAACTCCGTGGTTCAACAGCTAAAGAGCAATTTGATGGGACCGGGATGGGGAAATTACTTGATTAGCGTTCGTCAGAGAAGAGCACGGTTACACCCCTCAGCCTGGAATCCAACTGCGGACAAAACGCGCTGGTAAACGCTGCGACCTGGAGGGACAGCGCGCGAGTGAGGGTGGCGCGGGGATTGGCACTGACACGCGAGCGACCGTGGGGGGCAGTAATAGTGGGCAAAGGGGCTGACCTACTTAGCCACTCCCCAAAGCAACTGGAGCCGCGACAGCTGTCCCACTGCCCTCACCTAGGCTCGCAGGCCTGGACGGGGCGGGCACGATTCCCCCGGCTGGTACCGCAGGTCGGCCCTAATTCACACACTCCGGACTCTGGCCCGGGAGGAGAGGGTCAAAGGCATGCGTGGAGGGAAAGGTCCTTCCACATCCTCCCAGTAGTCTCCTCCAGGTGCTCCGGGGCGCGGCCGGCTGCCCAGCAGCCTCTGCCAGCGGAGGTTCGCTTATCAGAGTTGCTGCTTCTGTCAGAAGCTCTGAGGTTCGGTTTACACAGGCATTGAACTTTTGATCGCCTTAAGACAGCTTTTCTTGAACCTCGGAATTTAACCGCTTTGTTCCAGCCTCTCTTAGGAAAGCTGCTCTTGTGGCCTTAGCACTTGGGGGGGAATGGTTCTTGGGTTATGTGGTACACCCGGAAGAGGTGGGGTGTTGAAAAGGGTTACTCCAATTGAGGATGCCCGGCCAGGCGGCTATGGGGTGAATGGGCGAAAGGAGGCGCCAGGGACTGCACGACCATCTTAATGTTAAGAATGGTATGGGGCAGGTGCCAGAACTCTCCCTGGGATCTAGTGGTCAGTCTCAGCCTGCCTTGGATCCGGATATGCAAGGCCGGATGGGAAACTGGGCCCACCCAAGGCTCATTGCCCAGATTTTTATTTGAGTACATTGGGCCTCCTGGGTAGGCTGTTAATGATGAGGAAGAAAAGTAATCTGACAAAATGCTACGGAGAGGCAGAGCCAAGTGCAGAATGAGAGCACAATATCTTACCCATTTTAGGTAGACAGCCCACGTTTTCCCAGTCACCCCTGACCCTGTCCCTAGTGCCCGCCCAACAGGGAGGAACTTGGTACTCCTGAACTATTCCTAAGGGCCCACAACTCGCTTCTCTTTGGCTCCTCCCAATCCCACCAAGAGGGAAAGGCTCTCTAGTAGGTCACTGAGGGCCTATTCTACTGGCCCGCAGAAGGTCCCTTCTTGCTCCTGCAGTCAGTGGGTTGCGTCAGGGAGAGCTCCAGGGGCCTGTCTTTATTTTATCTAGGAGAGGAAGAATCTAACCCACCTTCCTGAAGTATTTAAGCACAAATATAACAAAGAAAGGCTCCAAAGGTCAGATTTGCCAAAACTCTGTGTGTCTTAAAAACACTCTGTCCCTTGGCATGAAAGAGCTAAGGACTCAAATTTTTTTTTAAGCGCGTGTTTGGGGATGGATGATCCCCAGAAGCAGAACAATTGTCACTCAGTTGAACAGTGTCAATTAAACCGTAGCAAAATGGTCAACTTCAGAGGGCTTAATAGTTCCTAAAATGACTGTGGTGGTGCGTGCCCAGCGAACTAATCTAATGTTCTCTGCTGGCTTTTGGTCCTCTCCTCTCTCCCTCTCAACTCGGCTGCGCTGATGCCCCAATGCAGTTTCGCCCCCTCTGCCATCTAGGCGGACCCTTGGAGTCGTAGATACCCAATTGACTCTCGCTGCGAGGGCAGAAGGAGCAGGACTAGAGGGCATGTGGTTGTACCCGCGGTGTCGGCAGTGGTGACACTTGGCTCTGGGAGTGGGAGACCCGGGAACGGGGAAGGCGCAGGCAGCGGTAGTAAAGCCCAAACTTGGAACAGTCCTCAAGCACGCTAACCAAGCAAGGCAATCTTCCATGATACAGAGAACTCGCTGGCTCCGGCACCACACTATCTTCCTCTGACGAACACTAATGCACTTTGTGGTTCGAAGCGCTTCCTGGTGACTGAAACTGTGCATTTTAATTCCAAAGTCAAGAGGTTGAGCCATCTCAAAGTTGGGCGTGGGGGGGGGGGTGGAGGGAAGCGCGGTGTCTACTGCTCAGCGTTGGCTTTAGAGTTATTTTTGTAAGTTCTGCCCGGTGCCCACAGCATTGGCCTGAAAAGCAAAAGAGGCCGTTGCAATTTATTCCAATGGGCGGTTTTTAAGAAGCTGGCAATTTGAACCGGCTGGGTGTTATTTAGTGCAATATGAAATCAAATGATCCTATTTCTCAAATAACAGTGTCTGCGAGGAAAAGTGAATCCTCTGAAAGGGTAATTGTCTGCTGATGGTGTTTCCCATTATACCCGATCTTGGCCTAAATGATGTTGGGCAGCAGGGCGGAGAGTGAGGGGCGAAATCAACGAACGCCAACTCGCGCTCCGGTAGAAGAAAAGGTCCCTCTAGATCGCTTACCTGCAGAACAATGTCGCCGGTTGCACCACCAATTTGGACGGCTGTTCTGCAGATCTCTGTCACCATCAAACTGAAGTGATCTTGGGACTCAGGGAATAAAACTAACTCTCCTTTAAAAACTTTAGGAATCCTTAGCATCTTGGCATCGTTGACAACCTGGGAAATAAAACCCAGTTTGGCCATGCTTCCCCCTCCCTGCCCCTAGTTAACATTGAAGACACCAAGTGGTAGTTCTTTCCCAGGTACCTTCTGTCTAGGGCGCAAGGCCTCTCCCTGTCGGGTCCCCCGGAGCCCACATTCCTGGGAAATGTCTTGCTTCCACCAGGCAGGAGTTAGTTACACAATAGTGTGTATGTCTTGTAGAAAGGTTGGCACCCGACTTTAAAAATGACTCTCTGTTGATCCAAGTCACTGTTTCCCATAGAACCTGATATATAGGGCTAACTGAATAAAGCACCAACAAGAAACAAATTGAAGGACGACGTTGAGGGATTGGAACAAAACTGTCCTGCTGGAGACTACTTGTTGGCCTGAGGGCGTGTCAGGACCCCAGAGACAAAGGCAATATTTTGGCCCTGCCATCTACTGAGGCAACAGCTTTGACCATAAACCCTCCTCTATTAGGAATGCACCTTGAGGGGAGTGGCGTCCTTAGAGCCTGAGCCTCGGGTAGTAGAAGGAGTGGCCTTGGAAGAAAGAGGCAACCAGGTTTTAAGCCACTTAAGACCAAGGACCAAAGCAGCTTTCAGGCTTCCCCTTCCACGCCTCCCCCCATTTCAGAATTTTTCTCCCCTAAGGAAGAATATCCTGAAGTTGTAGTCAAAGTCCGCATCTGTTAACTTGGAAGTATTTCAGACCAACCCTCTTAACACCAGTGTAGAGGGCTTTCTTTTTTTCTTTTCTTTTTTCTTTCTTTCTTATTTTTTGAGGGCTTTCTTCTACTCTAGATGGGTAGGTTTCTTTTCATTTTCTTTAGGTATATATAATACATTTGCATACACAATAAGAGAAACATACATATACATGCATGCATATACACATTTTCTATATTGTGACTTCTATTTACAGGCGTGTTTACTTATTAGTGATTTTTCTCCCCTCTTTGGTGCTATTTTTAAAATGTTCAAAGAAATTAGGTTGTACTGGGGGGAGATGATTTTTCCATATCCAAGGAGCTACCCTAGAAAGCTTCCAATCTTTCCCCTGAAGGAAAGAGCCGAGGCCACCACTCTTCCCTTACATCCTCTCACCCTTCTCCAGAGCTGAGTAAAAGTCGTGGTTTCCACCCGCAGTTCCCCCACTGCATACCATTTCTGAGCTGAAAATTCAGCCTGGCTAGAGGCCTTCTGCAGCTCTGGGCATGCTGCTTTAATTTTTACCCTTCTGCTTTGGGTCTTAACAAATCGCTGGGGTGCAGTTTCTTAGGGTCTGCTCCAGGAGGGCCTGCCCATCCCTGGCTAAATGGTAAAACCTAAAATATGATCATGAAACAAGAGATGGTTCCACCCGTGAACCACCGGCTGCTTCTCAAGAGCCGTCTGAGGCTGCTGTCCCCAGCGCGGACCCTCCAGCTTGGCTGAACTGCAGAGGCCACAAGCCATCTCCCTCGCTCCAGACGGAACTGTGTGGGCCATCTCCCTCGCTCCAGACGGAACTGTGTGGCTGCTGCCTCGGCCGAGTGATAGCCCCCGCCCTTTTACTTGGAGTGGCCCAGCGCTCACTCTTCCGAGACAAGTGGTAGTCACTCCGGAATCTCAGCTGAACCTCTTCTAAAAAACCGAAGGAACCCGTTTTCCCACGATTCCGACTTCCCTTCCCCCAAACAATTAGAAGCCCCCCAGTCATAGTTTTGTGGAGTCTCTGCGCGTCCCTGCATCTCGGTTGGGGCGACTGCGCACACCTTCGGGTTGAACACCGGGCTGGCGTGAACCCCGCTAGGCACGAGACTCCGCCAGGGTCTGCGGGCTCAGAAAGAGTGCACCCTAGACTCCAGTTGAGGGACGGAGATTTAAGGTCTGACAGTCCCCTGCAGGAGGCTGTTTTCCGGCAACTAGCTGCTTTGCTGAGGGACGCGCGGCGGCTTTGACCTACCCTGCAGTGTCCACACCTCCCCTCCCCTAGGCAAGCGACCCCTTCCCCCACCACCACCGGAGTTTCTCCTTCCCTCCCCTTCCCAGACCCACTGACCTTGAGAAGGCGCGCGGAACCTTGGCGGCGTGGTGGAGGCAAGCCAGGCGACGTTTGTAGCAGGAGTGCAGGGCTCGCGCGTGCTGCCGGTACCCGCTGGCTGATCCGTGTCCCCCACCGCTGTCGGGAGTGTGCGGAGCTCCCCTCCCCCACGCCTTATAATTTAATCACATGAGATATTAAATGATCAAGCTGCTCATTAATCATCACTCTAGTTATTGGGATTGAGCACGGCGCCTTGTGTTTTGACAGCCCAGAATGGTTCACCCGGCTGCGGATACGTCTGGTTTTGGGGATGGGGGACTCTCCAGTCACTCTTAAGAAACTCAGGAGCCCCACGCGGATTGTTGGGACCTCTTGCCTAGAAAAAAGATTTGGAAAGGCGCAGTCCCAGCCATAGAGTTCAGCAAAGAGTTTGTCGGAAGTCCAACCACATCCTTCGCGGTCCATTTTCTTGAAATTTAGATTTTAATCTGGGTGATTTACGCAGACGACAGTCTACCTTAATCAATAGTGTCCTCACTTGCAGTTTTTCAGAAGGCTGAATTTGACTGAATCCCAGCTTCTTTACTCACGATGGAGCCAAGTCAGTGAAGACATTTCCAAGGATGGCTTCCTTAACTCCAGAGCAATGAGGCTGTCTTGTTCTTTTTCTGAACACTACAAAATGCGAATAAAGAAAAAAATTAAATGTTTTCAGTTGAATGCATATTTGGAGGTTTCACTTTAAAAACATAAAGTCATCTTACTTTCTTGATTCCCCCTTTCCTATTTTTACTAACCAGATCTTTTAAAAATGAATAAATCAATCAATGTTACATTATGATTTAATTATACACACAAGAAACAAGGGCCTATTAAAAGGGTCTTGGTGCAAAGCAGTATGGCCAGTCCCCAGCTGCTGAGACACCAGCAGAAAGGACAATATACAGAAAGGAAGTCATCCCCACCTACGGAAGGGGTGACAGGGATACCCACCTGTCAGCCAACACATGCATTTTAAACTGTCTATTCTGAAATTCACATTCAGAAGAAATCTAGCTCTCGTACCCAGCCAGTCTCCTCAGCCTAAACTGAGCCCAGAGTGCCAGGAGGAACCAGTCTTTCTAGTGAAGCTCAGTTATTAGTTACGGTTTTCTGAGGAAATCTTAGATCCAGCCAATTTATTTTCTCTCCAAAAATATAAAATAGGCTGGATGATGTTGCCTGTAATCCAGGTAGAGACAAAAGAATCAGGAGTTCAAGGTCATTCTTAGCTGAAAAGCTAGATTGAGGTCAACATGACCTACAGAAGACCTTTTCTCAAACAAACAAACCCCAAAAAAACCCACCTAAAACAAATCAATAAATAAAAATATAAAATAAAACAAATACCAAACAAGGATACGCTCAAAATCCTTAGAAGCTAAATTACATTTAATTCTCCTACCAGGGTATGAGGCCAATTTAGTAAGCAAATAAATACATAAATCCTGATCCTATGGTTCCATTTTATCACAGATTATCATCAATAATATTAAATATGTCTAAGACTATTCATGGGATATTTTCTCTTCTGTTAGTCTGTTGTCTGCATTTTTCTGCCCTGCTCACTAACACACAAAGAGATAGGTATCAAAACTCAACACACACACACACACACGCTGCTAGGTGAAATTCATAAATCCTACAGAATAGTGCAGAAGAGAAGAAACATAATATTATATGATTTTTTTCATAAGCCTATGGAGGAAAAAATATCATGACTATCTTTATCCAGGCAGTGATGCCTACGTCTGTTCTGCAATGACAGGGACATATGTTGTCGGGGACTAAGAGATCATTTTGTATCCTAGGAGTTAAAGTGGGAAATGCCTGTCTCTGAAGACTTTGTTCCAAACCTGGAGACTTTGAACATAACCTGAATTAGTGAGCTTAATAGTATCCTCTTCTGAAATGTGAATTGAGGAATCATATACATAAAAAGCTTTCAAAACAATGAAAACCCAATGTTTAGTCAACTAGAAGCCTAAACATGGGGGAAAAATCCTATTATTTGTTTGTGTTGTCATTTCTGTTTTCTGTTTTGTTGTTATATTTGTTTGTTCCACTTTTTACTTTTTTGAGACAAATTGGGCAGAATTAATGATCCTTCTGTCTCTCTAGTCCTGGAATTAAAAGTCATTGCCACCACGACAGCTTATATTGCTGCTTTTGTGCATATTACCAACTGTTCCTGGAATACTAGAGGTGTCGAGGGGGGGGGGAACGACACACCCTTAGCACAGGGGCTTATGGTGCTTGTTCAGAGCTCACAGCCAAAACAGAAACTCAATGTTTCTCACTTCCTAGCCCAGGGCTCTGTTTTAAGAAAGACAGTTGTAAATTTCGAATTATCTCTGTTTCATAAAGCTCTCCATCACCCACTTTTGTTTTCTGGACCTCTTTCAGAATGTTGTATCACTAATACGGATGATCGCAAACCAGTTAAACACCTTGAAAGCAAAAGCAGGTTTTCTGGAACAGTTCTGCCCCAAGCCAGCTCCTTCCTGAGTTTCTAATGGCCTGTATGTTTCTGATTTCTCAAACTTTGCATTCACAAGCATCAATCCATTTAAACATATATGTGCACCCACACATACAATCATTCTTTTTGTTGTTGTTTTGTTTTGCTTTTTCACAACAGGGTTTCTCTGTGTAACAACCCTGGCTGTTCTGAAACTCACTTTGTAGACCAGGCTGGCCTCGAACTCACAGAGATCCTCCTGCCTCTGCCTCCCAAGTACTGGATTAAAGGCATGTGCCATCACAATCATTCTTTAATACCCACCAGAGATTTATTCTTAGACCACCTAAAGATCCTAAATAAGAAAATAAATAAATACATAAATATAAATAAATAAATATCCATGGGTGTTCAAATCCTATGTGAAAATCACAATATTTATGTATAACCAGTACATAGCTTCCTTATACACTTTATTTTACTTATTTACTTGAATGAAAAGGTTTCAGTATGTGGTTCTTTCTGTCCTGGAACTTGTTATGTAGTCCATTCTGGCCTTGAACTTACAATGATTCTCCTGACTGATTCCTGAATGCTGGAATTGCAGAAGTGTAACCCCCAAACCAACTTCTAACTTATATTTTAAATCACCTCTAACAACAGTGTTTAAGTAGTTGCTACATTGTATAGTTTAGGGATTGGTAAAAAGAAAAACAGGTCTATGTATGTTTAACACAGAGACCATCTTTGTTGGCCTTACTAAACACAGCAGCAAAGGTGCAATTGTTCTACAAAAATATTCTGCTGGCTGTTAAGATTGTTCAGCACATAAAGACCCTTGCTTCTGAAGCCTGGAAACCCGAGTTCCATCCCTGACCCCAGGTAAAAGAGGAAAAGAACTTCTCCACAAGGCTGTCCTCTGACCTCCATCCACATGGGCACTGGGACATGTACACCATGCCCTCCCATATGTGTGAATAAAGGATAATGAATGTTAAAGTGTTTTCTGTTCTCAATTGGTTAAATCAAAGGATAGATATAAAGCCCAAAGATTCAGAGGAATGACTGTGGGGATGGGGCATGTCTTAGAAAACAGTTTGCTGGAGTTGATTCTCTCCTTTCAACCATTTGGAACCCAAGATCAAACTCAGGTCATCAGGTTTGGCAGAAAGCATTTTTCGCTGCTGAGCAATCTCAATAGCCCAACATCTTTTTGTTCTTTTATTGCTCAAACATCATGGTTTCTAACATTTCTAACATGTTCATTAGAAGTTTATTCTTACAGTGAAATTCATAGCAGAAATAGAAAATAAGCTTAAGAAAAAGAAGAAATTAGCCAGGGCTGAAGCAC
>JAQHUG010000009.1:14551785-14563430 GCA_028555095.1 Dicrostonyx torquatus
ACTGTTGATCTGTCTCTAGCTCCCATGTGAAATCTTAAAAAACAATATTAGTTCTCTGGATGTCTTCTTTTTTAAAGTTTGTTTTGTATTTGTTTGTTTCTTTTCTAGGGCTCTGCATTTCTATATGAACTTTTGTTTTTGTTTTTTGAGATAGGAGAGCCCTTAGTGTCCTGGAACTCACTCTGTAGACCAGGCTGACCTCAAACTCACAGAGATCCATCTGCCTCTGCCTCCCTGAGTGCTGGGGTTAAAGGCATGTGGGACCACCACTTAGTTTTATATGAATTTTATAATCGTTTTGTCAGTATCTCAAAAAAAAAACTGCTGGGAATTTTATTGGGCTTCCATTGAGTACCGAGTTTAATCTGAGCACATCTGCTCCCTCAGCCATGGTGCATGTCCTGATCAGTACTTTTCTCAATTTACTTACAAATTCCTTAACTTCTCTCAGCAATAATCACAGTTTTCAGCATAGAAGATTCTTTACATTTTACACCAGTTTTATCCTGAGATAACTCATATTTTTAAATGCTCTCATGTCTACTCCATCTAGTGTTGTAACAGAATATCAGAGATTGTGTAGTTTATAAACAAAAGAATTTTATATGGGTCCTAACTCTGGAGGCTGGAAATCCAAGAATGAATGGCTGTATCTGATGAGGGCTCGTGCTCGTGGTGGCAAAGCAAAGGACAAGCGGGTCTGTTAAGAAGAGGACAACACAGAGTGGCCTCACGTTATGACAGCCCACTGTCAAGTTAGTTTACTAATGCCAATCATTTCGTAAAGGTCATGCAGTCTCTTGGCACTGTTACACTAAGGAGCTAAACGGAAATATGAGTTTGGGAGATTTTCAAACCAGAGCATATGGTACATGGAGTGACGACCAGTTTTGACTATCAAGGTAATTGGACCAAGAAGCACCTTAAAGGTTAGTAAAGCTTACTACTGGACTTGGCTGCAAGAGCAGTTCCAGAGAGGATTGGCTAAGGGAGAAAGACTCACCCTGAATATGGGTGGTACCACCCAATAGGCTGGGCACCAAGATGACATAAAAGGCAAAGGAACAATCCTACCTAGCATATCTCCTCTTCTTCCACGAGGCAGATGTTCTGCAACTGTGATTCCAAATCATCTGTCTTCCTTTTGAACCGTCTCAGGTATCTGTTAGGGAGATGAGAATTTGACTAGTACAGTGGTATTTAAAACATTTCAACCCCCGGTTACTTTTTGTTGTTATATATAAATACAATTGTTTTTGTGTATTGCGCTTTCATCTTCCCATCTCCTCAGTAAGTTAGGAGAAAACAGAATGATATTGTTTGGTTTTCATGTTACCCAAAAATTTGCAGTTTAATTTTTAAAATTTTATTTACTATGTGTGTCTATACGTGCAAGAGTGCATGCATGCACGTGTGTGTGTGTGTGTGTGTGTGTGTGTGTGTGTGTACAAGCATGCACACCACAGCACTCATGCAGAGGTCAGAGGACACTTTTCAGGGGTTGGTCTCTCCATATTAAGTTCCTGGGATGGAACTCAGGTCATGAGGCTTTCCTGGCAAGCCCTTTTACCCACTGAGCCATCTTGCTGGCCCTGGAATTGTAATGTAGATTACAATAGGTTATCCTTGATTCCTCTGTGTTCTATGAGACTTTAACAATAACATAAACTCTGAGGGTTAGGAAATACAGACCATGTAATGCTTGGAGCTCTAATTGTGAGGTCCTGTATATTAAGAATACAACCAGTGAGTGAACCGTAGTGAGTACAGGCCTTAATCCTGTTTCCAAGAGATCTGCCCCCATAACCTAGGAATTTTCAAAGGCCCCATCTCTTGATACCAAAGTTTTTGTTGGAGACTCTATTTCTCTCTGCTGTGTATTTTAGACTGGCCTTGAAGTCATTATGTAGCCCAGGCTAGCCTCATACAGCAATTAATATTCCTGTCTTGGGTTCTCAAGTGCTGGAATGATAGACTCGCACTATCCCCTACCCAGCATTGTGTTGAAGGCTGTATTTCAACCTGTGAGCTTTGGAAGATCACAAGTGAAAGAGCATAGCTGGAGAAAACACCCAAGCGCAAGCGAGTCTCGGTGAGTAATGAGGGTGGGTAGGTAGACTGTAAGCCTGCTTCAAGTTGGGTGTGTAGCTCAGTGATAGAGCATAGGCTTAGTGTGCACAGGACCTGGATTCAGAAACAAAGAAAGCCAGAGCCCACTTCCTCAATCTTCACACAAGATGATTCTGTTTGGTTCTGCGTAGTCCTTTAGAGGCTGAGCCATAGCTGCCCATGGTGATCATTTGCTCAGTAAGATTCCTAATATCTGCTTCTGCCCCTTGTGTTGCATGTTCTTTCTCTCCCAACCACTTTCTAAAGAAATGAATTACGCCCCCAAACCTGGTCTTGAGAATATGATTTGGGGAACTAAAATAAAGATAGCTCTTTGGGAAAATGATCTAGCTGATTAGTGGTTAAACTAGGATAGGAAGCCAGGTCTTCAGACCCTACATTCTGTCTGATACCATGTCCAGAGGCCTATGGTTGACACTAACAATGGAACAATAACTTATGGGTGTGGTGGTTTGAAAGAAAATGGTCCCCAAATGGAGTGGCAGTAATTAAGAGGAGAGGCTTTGTAGGAGAAGGTATGGCCTTGTTGGAAGAAGTGTGTGGAGGTGGGCTTTGAGGTCTCATATATGCTCAAGCCATGCCCAGTGTCTCAGACCACTTTCTGTTGCCTGTGAGTCAAGATATAAGAACTCTCAGCTCCTTCTCTAGCACCATGTTTGCCTGCATGCTGCCTGCATGCTGCCTTGCTTCCCGCTATGATGATAGTGAACTAAACCTCTGAACTGTAAACGGGCCACTCCAGTTAAATGTTTTCCTTTATAAGAGTTGCTGTGTTCATGGTGTCTCTTCACAGCAATAGAAATCCTTCCAGCAGCCAAAAAAATTCAAGAAAAGATTTGGATGTAGGTCTCAAAATCCATTTAAGGATGATGTCTAAAAGGCAGAGGAATGAAACGGTATAGGGTGTTAAAAACACCCCATGGAAGCAAAGGGAAAACCTTTAACAGTGGAGTGCAACTGTAAGCATGATGTAATGTTACAGCTTTCAGGAAGCCCAGAGGTGTTGTTCAGTAACATGTACTGGAATACCTGCTTCTGAAGTTGTTAGGGTTAGATCCCAGGACCTGGCAACCCTAGCAAACTAGACTTGGCAACCTGTCCTCAATATGCCAGTGAAAGAGACAAGTAATAGTGAAAAGTCGATGAAGGGACTTATTTGATGTGGCCACATCAGGAAGTGAGACAGACCCAGTGTTCTCAAGTCCATCTTTGGGGCACTGACATAAGGTTCTGGTTCCGATAGAGGACAAGAGGTATGCATAACTAAGTATTCCTATTCAAGGTGTGGTCCTACCCACCACTGACCCATTATTGTCTCTACCGCAAGTCTCTCTTGAAAGGTGGTCTGACATGTCAGAGCTGCCCTCCTGTTGGCACCAGGCTTCAAGCCTTTTCTTTCTTTCAGCATGAGATTTATGGGGAAATTCCAGCTTCTTGGGGACCAAGGACTTAAGAATATGATTCCTAAAGGAAAAGACACCAATGTCTCATTTTAGAATATCTTCACTTCTGACACAATGATTACATTGTCACAAGCAAAGTGCATGCACATAGCTGACAAATGGCCTCTTGAGTAGTACAATCATGGGCGGGGCGGTGGCATTTTATAAAGATGTCTACCCTGGTGACATTCCAAAGTTCTGTTTAAAAATATAATTTACTGCATTAAACATTACTGTCAATATCATAGTAATGAAGCAAAAACAGACTTATCAAAGGAGGACTGATTAGATGAATTGTCTCAGGTAGTACCCATAATAGAAAACGCCTCACAGCTATTTAGGAATTTTTTCACAGTATATCTTTTTCCACAACTGAATTTGCATGATTATTGCCTCAGAAACAATAATGAAGAATGGGAACTCTTGGAAGCTAGCCTCAAAAAAAAAAAAAAAAAAAAAAAAGCAAAATCTAAGCCATTGCATTGATACAGGGACATGAGGTAAGGAAGGCCCACCCTTTTTACCCCACTCTGCCTCCCACAGGGTTGTTTTCTTGCCTTATAAAGAAACAATTCCTGCATATGTTGATGGAACAACTATACTGGGCATAATTCAAAAGACATCACACAGTTTTCCACATTTAATCTTCTCAACAGCCCTGAGAGAGGAGGGCACTGATACTGCCACCATTTTATAAGTGACAGACTTGGGACATAGCAAAGATAAGCATTCTGCCCAAGGCACCCAGTTTTTAAGAGCTGGCAACAGTTTACCACGTCAACGATGCACCTGATTCAAAATTCTCAACCTCTGTTCAACCACTTCTCAAGGACATGATGTAAGTACTTGGAGTAGAGAGAATGCTCTCTGTGGCTTCACCACTGAGGTGCCCCAGGAATGAATGAAGCCTATGTTTTTACAAAGACTTCTAGATAATTGAACACAATGAGAAGTGCAAAATTCTCCACTGATGCCATCTCACCCTGTAAACATGAACACGTAGCTATCAAATTAACCGGCATTTATTATGCAAAAACTCTTTAGTTTTAACCTTCCTGTGAGTGCACCATCATAAGAGAAGCCTAGAGTGTCTCTTTGTCTCCAATCCTTCTAGTTAGGAGTACTTGTTGAACCCTGATGAGAAGTGCGTGCAAGTGGCAAACAATTATGAAATCCACCAAATGATTTTTGAGGAGAATCTTGGCCTTGTTAGATCAATTCATGTGTGTTGTCAACACCTACAACCTGCCACTCATACATCCAGAGCTGCAGACCTGTCCCTGACTGGTATGCAAAGTCACAGTCCAGCTCCTCAAGGGGCAAAGTGTACAAGGATGTGATGCTTCAGGGCTAGCTCCTCAAAGGGCTCCTATAGAGGCAGTCCTGGAGAACTTGGAGGAGCTGATCAAAGGACTTACTTGTAAGGTAGACAAGGGTTATGAGACAAAGTGAGTCAATCTCATTAAGCAATACCTCTAACATTTTATTTTCCCATTTCTCCTGTTATAGTCTGTATTTTGGCTATTACTTAGCTTTCTGGTAGCTCAGGTATTAGTGGTTGTTAGTTTTTCTGATTTGAAAGAATATGAGAAAATTTATTCATTGACATTTTTGTTTACTTACTAATGTTTCCAGAATCGAAACCAGGGATTTCGATACCTTTTCTGTTCTTTTATTGGACCATCAATATCTTATCATCTCAATGTCTCCCAGCAAAATGCTCTTAGCAATCCCATACCTTTCTTTTTTTAGCCAAGATTCACTGGAGAAACAAAACCAGCAGGAGATACATTGGGAGGTGGGGTGGGAATTGGTTTATGAGACTTTAGGGGTTATTAGTCTTATCTCCTAAGTCCTTTAACTGTTATATCAGACCCATCTAGGTATGTAGATGCTGCAGTTTAGATATGATGTCAATGTATCCTCCAAGTGTTCTTGTGATGGGAGCTAACTTTTCAACATGGTCTTGGTCTTGAAGTGGTACCATGTTTTTCAGATAGCACGTAGTGCAGAGTAGTTACTTAGTCACTGTGGGTGCTCCTTGATTGACAGCTCTTATGGGACCTTGCTTGGGCTGTTCTCCTAAAAGTGTGCTGATAGTAAAGCTGCCTGAACTTTGATGTTGTCTTGTAACTGGAGGTCTCTCTCCCTCCTACCAGTTCCTGAATAACCACTCTGAGGCTTAATACTAATTACAAACTGTTTGGCCTATTAGCTCAGGCTTATTACTAACTAGCTCTTATAACTTAAACTAACCCATTTCTATTATTCTATATTTAACCATGAGACTTGTGGGTTATTACCTCACATCTTGCTTCCCTGGTGGCTGCTGGCATCTCTCCGACTCTACCTTCTTTCCCCCCGTCTTTCTGCTTGGATTTCCTGCCTACCTATATTCTACCTGGATATTGACCAAATCAGTGTCTTTATTAACTAATTGTAATAAGACATATTTATAACATACAGAAGGGCATCCCACATCACTCCCTCTGACTTCTGATGTCACCATGTGATCTCTGTCATAACTGCTTCATTATTCTATTGTCTTCTGATAGTAGGCCTTGGCCAGAGACCAAATCAAGAGACCATTTGACCTTGGTCTTACAGCCTTTCAAAATACATGCTAATAAACCTCTTTCATGTATAAGGTACTCAGCCTTATATATTTTGTTATAGAATAGAAAAGAAGCTGAGCGGTAGTGACTTGCACCTTTAATCTCAGCACTTGGAAGTCAGGGGAGGCGGATCTCTGTGAGTTCAAGACCAGTCTGATCTACAGAGCAAGTTTCAGGATAGGCTCCAAAGCTATACAGATAAACTCTGTCTTGAAAAACAAACAAAAAAATAAAAAGAAAGACAGAAAAGAAAAGAAAGAGAGAAAGGAAGGAAGGAAGGAAGAAAGAAAGAAGAAAGGAAGGAAAGAATGAACTAACATCTGCTTTATTCAACATATTCTGACTTAAATATTAAACACATCTAAGAAAACAACTTCACAGCAAACCTGGACTTGTGATTGATCAAATTAGCACCAAGGCCTAGTCATGTTCTCATATAAAGCTAATCCTCATACCTCCTTTCTGGACCCCATCACCTTTCACCAAGGATATCTTACCTTCTAGTTCCTACCTTCCCACTTTCTGGCATCATGTATCATATGTCTCTCTAGCATATTTATTTATTTTTCCACTTTATGTCTAGATCCATACTGTCCAACATAACAGTTATTAGCTACATGTCAATTTATGTATTAATCATTACAATTTTGCCGGGCGGTGGTGGCACACACCTTTAATCCCAGCACTCGGGAGGCAGAAGCAGGGGGATCTCTATGAGTTCGAGGCCAGCCTACAGAGCAAGTCCCAGGACAGGCTCTAAAAAGCTACAGAGAAACCCTATCTTGAAAAAAATATCATTACAATTTCAATTCCTCAGTTGTACTAGCCACCTTGAATTGTGGAATCGACATATATAGTGAGTGACTAGCACATGGGATAGAGTTAAATTTTCCATTATTGCTGCAGTTCCATGGGACAGAGTAGCTTTAGATAGTTTTTCACTATATATAGCCTTGAATTTGACTTTTGTTTTGAGAGAGGGTCTTATTATGCAATATTATTTGTTTCAAATTCAAGAACATCCTATTTCTACTTCTGAGTACTGGGACTACGGGCACATACCCATGGCTAAAACTAGCTGTTAATGTTTCTGTTCTAGATTTATTGTCTCCTTACCATCTAGATACAGAAATACTCATTGAGAATTTTGTGAAAAAAATAATTTAATGCATTTATGAATTAAATAATGTGTATGAATCAGAAAATGTAATCTAGCTGCTGAAACAACAACCCCAAAATGCCAATGGTGCTGAAAACAAGGGTTTGTTCATTGCTCAGTTCACCTTTCCTGTGGTTTACAGTCATTCACTCTTCTTTTAAGGTCTACGGATACGCCACTGGATACTCTGCATCTGGACAGCTAACAAACAAAAGCTGGGAGGATTGTGCCGTTGTTTTGGAGCCAAATCTAGAAGTTGTACATCATTGAGGCCATATTTCATTAGTCAAACTTGTTCCTAAAGGCTCACTTAACTACTAGAAAGGATGTTTTCTTTCTGAGTGCGATGGGGGGGGGGGGGGTGAGAAGGGGAATGATTGAAACAGGATGGTGAGCACAGTGTGTCCCCTAGGTGATCCCAAATCTAGTTAAGTTGATAAAGAAGATTAATCATCACACACTAAAATTGGTAAAATAAACCTCAGTACACAAGCATGGATTGAGTTGCTATAATGAGTTGATAGATCAAGTAAGTATAAGTCACATCCTTGCTAATCTAACCACGGGATGGGAGGGTCCTTCTCTGGTCACTTCACATGAAGAAAGGAGGTCCTAGAGTCAAGCACATGCCTGTGTGGGTGCACAAACACATCTTACAAGGAGTCAACACTAGTATTTAGCTTTAGGTCAAAAGGAGGCTGAGATAGGCTTGTGGATGCAGATGGGATTTGTTGAATGGAGAGAAGGTAGGACACAGACAGCCCTATTGTGAGTGAGGCATCTTATCATGCAACCCTAAACCTGGGGTGGGAAATTGGTGCTATTGACAGAGATTTCTGTCCGGCCCAGTCCAGCAGCCTTTCAGTCTCAAAGAAACACACAGAGGCCTACATTAATTATAAACTGGTTGGCCTATTAGTTCAGGCTTCTTATTAACTAACTCTTACATCTTGCATTAACCCATTATTCTTGTATGTGTTAGCCCCATGGCTTGGTATCTTTCATCAGCAAGGCATTCTCATCTTGCTTCCTCTGTGTCTGGAGGACGACTTCACACTGAACTTTCCTCTTCCCAGAATTCTTCTGTTCTCATTGCCCACCTCTTCCTGCCTGGCTACTGGCCAACCAGCATTTTATTAAAATACAAGTAACAAATCTTTACAAGGTACAAGACCATTGTCCTACAGCAGGGGGTAGATTAGGAAAGGAGTTAGAGAACTGAATTCCACCCTGGATGTCCACATTCTTTTATAGGTATACTGGTGAACACAGGAGGAGAGACCCTATTTTACTAATAGTCTCTTATCCTGATACCTGAGAGTTAAATTAGATCAATATTGTGCGTGCGTGAATTTGGACACATGTGTGCTAGAGTGCACAAGTGAAGGTCAGAGGACAACTTTGGGGAAGCAAATCAAATTCAAGTTGTCATACCTGAAACACAAGCATCTTTTGCTTGCTAAGATACATCTCTGGCCCACATTTTTTTTAATAAAGGCAGAGTCTGTAAGGCCTGTCTGGAATTAGAGATCCTCCTGCCTCATCCACTGAGTGCTGAAATTATATGGATATATTGCCCAGTCCAGTTTAATTTGTAACTGTCAACATTTAGGCAGACAGTATGGGAAGAAAGGCTAAGTAAAGTCATAATCTTATATTGTTGATCTCTGAGCACTTCATTGCTTTCCGTAATGACCAGTTAGGATTTGAAGTCAGTGTGACAGACATGTGCAGTGCACAGTGAGCATTATGTCAAGGTATGAAACATGGATGGACAAATGCTTCCAGAAACACCTGGGATACATGATGCCTTAATTTTCAATTGAGTTCTGGTCTTTGCACATTTAGGAATGGTTTACTGCTGCAAACTTTTAAATACACAGCCCCACCCCCATTCAGACTCTGTGCAACCGCCATGGTGTCCTGACTCACTATTAAAGATGCTTTGGTTAAAGTGACGCTTTGCATATAAAACTACTGGCTTGAGAAAAGACACCTAAAAAAGTGTAGAATAAGGAACCACACAATGATTCCATGCGTTTATAAATTTTCCATTTTTATTTTCCCCTTCCAAATGGGTTTTAGAATACAGTTGTCTTTCTTCAAGAAGCCTCTTGCCATGTTGATGGAGGCAATGCTAAAAACTGATACTAATTTCTGGATCTTTATAACCCCTAATCCATTTAATCTTGCTGTCACAGCCTGCCTAATTCACTCTGGGGTGCCTTGGCTTCCCCCATAGCTGAACAGTGGAAGAGAGGATTTATTCAAAGCAGTCTGGCTCTAAACCTTCTTGATTCACAAGTAACTAGTTAGAAACTAAATCTTTCTCTCCTGTAAAAGTTAACGGCAACTGGAGCCATTACGTTCCTAGGACAGCACGGGACTGCATACATCTGCTGAGTATTTAGAGTCCTTAATTTTTTTTTCTTCTTCTGGCTTTTTGCTTTGCTTTTTAAGTGCTGGTAGCAAAATAACCTTATTAGAGTAGCTCCCTGCAAATTCTAAGAAGAAATGAGGCAGGGAAAGGAGTGGGAAACAAGAAACTGCATCTGATAAAATGAATACAGTCGGAACGGATTCTATAGCAGGAACAGGGAAGAGAAACGCAGCTGTAGCAGAGAGGTGACACAACTCTCTAGGCTTCTGGTCCCTAAGTAGCCTGTACCACTAAGGTTCGGCACCTTGCCAGGCTCTCAGCTTCCGCCCCGCCCCGCCCCGCACGGCATCTTGCCCCGCCTCCTCGGTGCCCCGCCTCCGCCCCGCCCTCTTCATGCGGCCTGGCTCTGTGTTTACCCGCATTGCATGTCGGGGCGGTCTCGTTTGGCAACGGAGGCCTTCACGCTGCCCCGTGGCGATGCCGGGAGGGCGCGGTGGCCGTGGCGGGCTCCAGGTCCCCGCCGCGTCCGCACCCTCGGCGAGCCCCAGCTACTACGAAAGGGTGGGCCAGCTCCAGCGGGCGCTGCGGGAAAGGTACGGCCGCGGGACGGGGCGGGGAGTCAGCTGCGCCACTGAGATCTTCGGGTACCCTGTCTGGCATTCCTTCCCATTCCCCGCCAAAGGTTCGCCAGGCCCGGGACCCGCCTGCTACTCTCCACTAGCTCCGGATGGGGTCCGGAGCTCAAAGTTCAACACAAATGACCCTATGTTTGAGTTAGGCACAGAGAGAGAGAGACACTAGAATCTCCCATGACAACTAAAGCCGTGCCCCTCAGCCTGAGGATGTGGCCAGAAGTCAGAATGGGAGTTCTTTTGCCTGCCAGTCCCCATCAAGTCGTGTGAATTTCTGTAGTCTTCTTCTACGTGCCTCCTCCTCACTCTCTCTTCAAATTGTCATCTTAGTTTGACAGTCACACTGCATCAATGAAGACGGGTCCAGGAACGCAGGCTGGAGTAGAGTGGTGTGGGTGTAAGTGTATATTTAAAACCCATGCCCTGTTAAAATGCAGGAGTCATTTGGAGGTGTCTGGGGCTGCCTAAATTTTTAGTGAAGGGATGAAATTTTCAGTGAGCTCAGCTTCGAGGGTTGGGATTGCCTTTAATTAAGGCATGAAAGATGA
The DNA here is from genome assembly GCA_028555095.1 of Dicrostonyx torquatus. NCBI lineage: Eukaryota > Metazoa > Chordata > Mammalia > Rodentia > Cricetidae > Dicrostonyx > Dicrostonyx torquatus. The sequence goes on from JAQHUG010000009.1 coordinate 14,562,692, forward strand.
GAACCATTGGAAACAGCTATATCTAAGAATGCATAAATAGAGAAAATTGTAAAGCAGTTGGCGATAAATAACCACATGAAAGATAAGTTGTCAGAACACTTATTTAGCTGCCAAATTAATTGGACTTAGAAATCTCATTAGTTGACAAGAAAGGAAATAGATTGTTGGATCTCTTGATAAACAAAACATTTAATGAGTGTTAAAGTTACAGAATCATTCAGATGGAACAGGAGAGCTATAACAATTCTAAGATGATATCGATAATTGCAGGTGAGGTAAAGTAAGTGATTTTTCAAAGGAACTGCATCTCATACTAGACTTAATTTTTGTCAGTTGTCTGTGAGCTATTTACCACAGGCCTTAGCTAGCCTTTCCATGTTTTATCTTCTTTCTACATCTGTTTTCTTTCTGATGCACTCCTGCTCACCTACCTAGGGATATCTTAATCTCCCACTTAAAAACAATTAACCAGTTATGGGTATGCTGGCGGTAGTGTATGCTGAAGAGGCAGAAATAGGAGGATAACAGGTTCGAGGCCAGCCTCGAACATAATGAGTTCCAGGTCATCCAGGGCAGTATAGTGAGATCCTGTGTTTAAAAGTCTCTGTGTATGTATGTATGTATGAATGTATGATTCCCTGCAGAGCCTTTCTTTTCCAAACACTTTTCCTAATGTTTGCACCTTCAGCTTGCTTACTGCACTCTTGGGGAGCACAGGTGATGTCTTTCCCTTTTTTTT
>JAQHUG010000009.1:14564150-14596758 GCA_028555095.1 Dicrostonyx torquatus
CTGTGTAGCGGTTACCCACTTCATGTTTAGCGCTTCTCGCCTTAATTATTAAGCAAGGTAAGGTTGTTGACATTATATAAGAAATTGGAGTCACATTTTATGGCCTGTTCATGGTTCTGCATTTGAAGATTTGTTTTATTTTTAAGTCAGTATAAATCTGTTCCTGCGTGTGATCATTTTTCACTTTAAGAATCTGTAAGTAATTCTAATTAATGCATACTGCACACAAGATAGAGAAGCAAATAACTTTAGAGAAAACACTAAAGGAAGAGCACAGGATCATGAGTTCTAGCCATGACAAGTCCTGAGACCGTGACAAAGGGTCGTCTGGCCTTTTTGAACCTTGGTTCTTCAGCAGAATGAGGGAACTAGATTAATATGTATAATAAGGATTCATTTTTTTCTTTCTTTTCTTCTTCTTCTTTTTTTTAAAAAAAACTAAGTTAGTAGGCTTTTAAAAAATTAAAGCTGTGCTGGTGAAATGGATCCACAGGTGAAGGTGCCTGCTGCCAAATTTAATGCCCTGAGTTTGATCCCACCTACAGGGTGGAAGACGAGAAATGATTCATGAAAGTTGTCCTCTGACTGCCACACATGAATGTGTGTGAGCACACACATGCGCACACACGCGCATGCACACACACATACAAATAAATGTAATAACATTTTTATGCTAAAAGCCAGTCTCAGCATAGGGAGCGCTGTCTCCGGAAAGCCTGTGGTCCTCTCAAATGCTGCTGTTTGGAAAGCAGTCGGAAATGCTTAACCAATTTGGAAACTTTAGAGAAGCAGGAGATTAACGGCAACAACAAACGCAGTTCAGCCTTTCTCACCCCTTTTAGAGGCAGTCATTGAAAGGTTAGCTGAGATGATAGCTGGGCTTTCCCTTTGAAACTGCCCTGTTCTGAACCCAGTCATCTTCTCTGCATTGACACATAGGTGTAATTATATAGCTTGAATGTTTTTCTGTGTGTATGTAGTGCTTTCTCTGCATTGTCGTGAAAGTCAATAATTGAATCTAAAAGAGTCTAATGGAGTGACATGTTGCAGTGTGTATAGTGCCCACAAGTGTGGTAGAAACATACAAGTGGGACTGATGCTTAACAATTATTGTATATAAAAACATCCTTTGAAAGGTCCATTAACCAGCCCCAGTTATTTTCAATGGTGATATTGATTCAGGGTAACATATCATAATGGTCCAGAAATTGACACTGAGGCATTAGTTGAGTAGAGCTGAGGGTGATAGAAAATTGTAGTATTGAGGCATAGACAGAACAAGTGCCTTAAAATGCAGAATATCCAGCCTTGTAAGGACAGCTAGCTGTGAAAGCCCAGATGAGAGGCGCATGTGACTGAAGCATGGGCTGTGTAAGCATCTCAGGTTTGGGCATTTCAGAGTCTGATATGTAGGCTTCACATAGTGACCTTTGACTTTCATTGAGGTAAATATCAAGTTTGTAAGCCTTATGTTTAAAACTCGCATGAAGGACCATCATTTAGAGATGCAGAAGCATGGAAGAGGGAGTTAGAAGATGAGGAGATCAGCACCATTTTTGCATGGAATAGAGAGCCACAATGTATCTGACTGTGCTTGCTAAGATATGAAGTGTTTGGAGAGAGGAAGTGTGATTAGCAGGTGTTTGCATCCCCCGAAGAGGGAACTGAGACCAAAGATCTTTACATCATTATTAAAAAGAACTTGCAGTTTGGGAGGTGATGGACTTTTGCAGAAACGGTGCCCTCCTTCACTAGACACCACAAATTCATTTTAAAATAAAGTCAGGCTTACAGCAAAGTTGCAAACATGGGACAAAGACCTTCAGTATTTTCGTCACCCAGATTCTCCTGAAGTCCCGATACTGTATTTTCATTTTCTCTTTCCATATACCCATTCAGATCAATGCTCTTCTCTGCATTATTTGAAACTGCTGGTGTGATAGCCTATCACCACCATCTTCAATGTACTTAGAAAAAAAATAAGAATGCCCTTTTAGATAGCCACGGTACAGCTCTCACAGTTACCTGTCAGCCTTGTTGTGCCAATCCACACACTCAGGCCAGACACCAGTTATCCCGGCAATGTCCCCTTTTCCTTCTGGTCCTTACTGGTTTAAGGTTTCATTGGGAAACATAGTTTGCATTTTGTGTGCCATATCTCTTCTGTCTTCTTGGAGGGAATTTTTTGATCCGTCCCTGCCGGTCATGGTCCTGACAATTTAATTTTCTGGGTCCTTTTGATGATTCCTCATGATTAGACTTCAGTCTTTCAGCCATGGCTGCAATACCATGGCGGCATAGCATTCTAGATGTACTGAAATATCCATATAGTCATTTATTTTTTCTGAGGTAAGCACCGAATTGGTTATAGAACCCTTGAAGGTTTAATAATCATGTTCTCAACACATATTTCTAATGTGGAAATAAATAAACGATGTCCTTTCCACGTTTATTCTGAGTTCATTCTTTTTTCTTTGTTTGCTTTCTAAGACAAGGTCTTGTGTCTCCAGCTGGTCTCAAGCATTTTCTCTTACTTTGAGAATCCTTGTCAATTTTTGTTTTTCAGCTAGGTTTTCACTGTATAACCCAGGCTGACTTCAATGTCCTGATCCTCTTGCCACACAGCCTCTTAAGTGCTGGGTTTACAGGCAAGCACAACAGAGCTCCACTGATGTTGAGAATCTTGAGTTTTTGCTTCATATTGGTGCTCCCCTTGTTTCTTCTGCTTCCTTGGTGATAGGTCTTTGTTTCAGCCACTCATGACATTATCTCTTTTTTCAAATAGATTGATGGAACAGTCTCACAAAGGCATGGTTTTACAGGTTGTCATGGTCTGAATACAGTAAAAACAGCTTATACAATACAGTGACTGGTGTTTTTGTGTTACAGTGAAAAGAAGAGATTCGGCCTAGAAGGCAAGCTTTATGAATACAATAAGTCTGATAAGTGCAGGTAAGAGGTGATGGTGATGAGCGTCCAGCTTGTTGCAGCTGTTAGTCAAAATTTAATCCCTATAGCTTGTGGTGGTTGCACACACCTTTATTATTGGCACTCTAGAGGCAGAAGCAGGCAGGTCTCTGTGTCTCTGTGAGTTTGAGGCCAGCCTGGTCTACATAGTAAGTTCCAAGCCATCTGGGACTACATACCTGTTTCCAAAGAAAAAGAAAAGAAAAAAGAAAAAAAGAATCCCTACTATTATATCATAGTTCTTATAGTTGGAATGTTTTTGTCATTATTTTATTTTCAATGCATAATAATTTGAAGTAAATACTATGATTTTTATATAGCTATTATAAACATTTTGTTCTCAGTGTTTAGTTTTTTGTGTTAGCAATATGATTTTACTTAATTTTTTTGTTTTTGTTTTTCGAGACAGAAGTGCTCTGTAGCTTTGGAACCTGCCCTAGAACTAGCTCTTATAGACCAGGCTGGCCTTGAACTCACAGAGATCCACCTGCCTCTGCCTCCCCAGGGCTGTGATTAAAGGCACGTGCCACCACTGCCCAGCTTGCTTAAATGTTTTAAAATAAGGCAGTATAGGTTTTTTTTTTTTTTTTGGTTCTTATTTAAACATATTTATTTCCTGTAGTGGTTAAGTCATGTTATTGTTGCAGCTGATTTGCTAGCTTTTATCCATCTTTTAGGTCTTACCTGAAAAATTGCTGCCCCTGGGAGGGCCTCCTTGCAGGTTCAGCTAGGGCAGGTTTTCTGAAAAGTCCCTTTTAACATGAGGGTCCTGCTTGTTCGTTGGGGTTTCTGTCCTTCCCAGTACCCCACAGCCGGCAAGCCCCAAAGAAAATCACACAGAGAGTCTACATTAGGTTATTAACTGATTGGCCCATTAGCTCAGTCTTCCTACCAGCTCCCATAACTTACATTAACCCATTGTTCCCATCCATGCTGGGCACATGGCCGGTACCTTTTCTCAGCTGGGACAGGGACACATCCTGATTCCTTGGTGGTCTGTGCAGGAATGCCAAGGGAGCTTCCTGCTTCCCAGACGTTCTCCTCGCCCTGCCTCTACTTCCTGTCTGGTTGGCCCGCCTATACTTCCTACCTGGCCAATCAGCATTTATTTAAAACATGATTGACAGAATACAGCCAAGTCTCCTGCACCAGTCCCTTCCTTTCCCTCATAGTATTGAGCACGTGGTAATTACCTGTTTTTCTGTTGACTGTTCTAGACAGTTTTCATACTTGCACTACTGAATAGTTGCGGGTTTACTTGGGTGGGTGGATGGCTCACATGACCAGTTTGGAAGGTTAATAGCAAGAATGAGGACTAGAGTTTGAGTGGAGAAGACATAGCTACTAAGCAGCTTTATTAAGTCTCTAGATATGAGTGTCAAAATGCAGGTACAGGCAGTAAAAACAGTGATAAATTGTTTTATTCAGAAGGAAAAATGAAGACAGCCAATCACAGTTAAAGCAGGTGTCATTAGTATGGTAACGTTAGTATGGTGTGGGGAGATGGCTCAGTGAGGAAGTCCTGGCTGGGCAAGCCTGAGGACTTAAGTTCAGAGTCCACATTAAGCCTGACATGGTGGTGCATGTCTGAAATCCCATATCAAGATGGTAGGCAGAGACCAAGCTCCCTAGGAATTTGTGCGCCAGTTAATCTGGTATATGTGGTTTGAGACCCTGTCTCAAACGAGATAAAAGGTGAGGGATGACACCTGACTTGCACCAGAGCACACATTCATACATAAACACTCCCCATCACTGCCCCAAAAATGGGAGGAGGGCAGGGATTTCAGAAATCTTGTTGACCTTGAGTTAGAGGTTTAAGATCTAGTGTTGATTAATTTTTGAAATTTCTAGGATCTTCAAAAATCTGTACTGGGAAGGTAAATACATATGTAGATGAGAGAATATAAAATATCTTACTGAACCAATAATATAAATGCTCCATAAGGTGCTCATCTGTGGTTCAGTTCATTGTGAAGAAGGAAGAAGATTAGCATATCAGTTTATGAGAAGATATGAGAAGAGAAGTTTGTGTACTTAGCTGTCTACTATCTTTTAGTTTTACAATTTGGATAAGTCTCCAAAAGGTTTCTCAGAGTTTAATTTTGCTATGAAATATTTCATTAACATGTTGTTGTAATATCTAATACATTTTTACATTGTTTAAATGACAGTTTTTGTATTGTAAATTCTCTTAATTTTATGGACTATAGTTTATAGTTTGATTCTGCTTTTATATGAGTAATTAATTTAAAAATTGCCATCATATAGAAACTGGGCTAAGTCTGCATCTGAATATGACTAAAGAGACAGTGCTCTTGAAACCAGATTCCAGTTTAAGAAATAAATCCAGAGCTTGATGTGGTGGTGCACACCTTTAATTCTGGAACTCAGAAGGCAGGGCAGGCAGATCTCTATAGAGTAAGTTCCAGGATAGCCAGGGCTACAAAGAGAAACCCTGTCTCCAAAAACCAAAACAAAAAAAAAAAAACAAAAAAAACAAAAAACAAAAAGAAGATTCATGTAGCTGGGCATGGTGCCACACACCTGTAATATTCACATGGGGGAAGCCAAGGAAGAGGACTCAAGTTCCAGCCCATCCTAGGCTGTATGGTGAGACCTGTCCCAACAGCATGAGTCTTTCCTGTGTTGTCCAGTGACACTGTACATTTCTCGGGAGAAGTATGTCATGCTGTGACCAATGTGATATCATAATATTTTCTTTCTCTGAACTTCTATATGCATTCTGTTCCCTGGGCATCAATGCTTTGAGTAAAATTTCTTAGATTTTTATTGTCTTATTAACATTTTTGTTAAAGAAAATTATTCTTAAGTCTGTTAAATTTGAGTTAAAAGATCTACTTTTTTTCCTTAAGAGCTAAGCTGAAATGTGCAAAACTAAAGAAATACCTGAAGGAAATCTGTGAATCTGAAAGGAGGGCTCATCTCCGAAACCAAGGATATTTGAAGAAGTTCGAGTGTGTCCAGACTTATGTTGAACACTTGACCACAAACCCAGAGAAGCTTCAGAAACTGAAGGTAGCATCTTGTTTTCTACAGCGTGTTTTGAAAAGCTTTCCCCGATCAGTGGCAGCCATTTTCAGTTGTCTGAACAGGGTTATTTGTTATCGTGTGAATTTAAGCACCAGTAAGGTTCCTTTGAGAAGTCAATTCCCTCCTTGAGTCCTTGGGTTTTTTGTTTGTTTCTTTTTTTCCCTTTTTTTTTTCTTTTTGGTCTGGACTGCTCTCTTCAGGCCAAGAGTCCATTAGGGATGGGGAGCACTGAGGAGTGCTCCCTGGGAGTTCACCTTCATGCTCCTGGCCTCTGTGGTATAGTGACTGCTGTTCAAGGCTTCCTTTTATTCTCGTACCTTAGTCCCTTCTAGTGCGTGCCTACATGGTGAGCTGAAACTTATGCCAAGGTTGGAGGGCCAGAACCTTGGCTTTTCCCATTGCTGTTTGCAGTGGCAGGTGTTGTTGCCCAGGTTAACCCAACAAATACTGGATATAGAAGAAGTTGGTTTCAGTGTTTTTTTCTTATGGTCTAGCAGTTCTTCTCTAGCCTAATTTTATTGCAAAAAATTCAAATATACAGAAAAATGAAAGGAATTATTCTAGTGGGTACATATTCTCCACTAGATGTAAGAGGTATAAATATTTTGCAGTATTTACTTTGTATATGCATGTGGGCTTTTTTTTCTGAGCATTCAAAGTCTCCTGCTTACATCATGACCCTTCTCTCCTAAGCTCTTAAGCACAAGGTAGTCTTTTATATAATTATATTCTTCTTATCATCCTTGAAACTAACTATTTCACAGTACCATTTAATATTCAGCTCATATTCAAATCTTTTCAGTTTCCCTAAAAAGCATCTTTTATTTCTAGACCATGAGCCCACTTAGAGTTTACATGTTATTTGGATATATATTATCATTGTGACCTTCAAAGTCTGTTTTAATCTAATTTAAAAAAATTTTTTTTTTTTTTTTTTTTTTGGTTTTTCGAGACAGGGTTTCTCTGTGGCTTTGGAGCCTGTCCTGGAACTAGCTCTTGTAGACCAGGCTGGTCTCGAACTCACAAAGATCCGCCTGCCTCTGCCTCCCGAGTGCTAGGATTAAAGGCGTGCGCCACCATCGCCCGGCTCTAAAAAAAATTTTTTTTCATGGCATTGGCTATTTTGACGAAGGCAGCCAGATACTGGTCACTTGAAGTTTGAGATTTGGTTTCCTTATTCAGAATCTGCCCCCACCTCCTGCTACATCCACTATGAACTGGAAGTGTGGTTGGACTAGCACTGCCTGGCAGGACTTTGTGTAGTCACAAGAATGCTCTGTGTCGGTGCAGTGTCCTCTGATACAGCCATACTGTGGAGCCCTGGCATGTGACTTGACATTATGCTGCAGTTCTAGTTAAGTTTGGTAAGAGTCACAGGTGAATCATGTTTCCTGAAGTATCCAATAAGGAGTCCCTGATGTCAGTGTCATGTGGTCCCACATGAGTGAGGCAGTCTTTGGACTGTTGCTTAAGATGGTAACCTCTAGAGATCTATTTTAAGGTACTTTACCTCCTCCTTCTCCTAGAACATAGTAAACAATCTGTGGAGTCATGGCTTGGCATCACTGGAAGATCATATTCTTCACTAGCTTTTTATCCACTGGTCTGGGGACCTATCAATGAGCCTTCCTGAGAGAGTTATTGTAACGGAGATTGTTCAGAGCGTCATTTCCAGTTATAGCTTCCATTAACTGACTGTCTTGTCAGGGACCAGCTTCGACAAGGATACCACTTACCAGGGTCATTGCATGGGGATTAGAAAAATAAGTAGAAGGAACGAAGACATGAGTGAAAATAACAAACAGAAGTATAGGATAGTATCAGGAGGACATTCCAGGGAATACTGAAATTGCCCAAGTTTAATTTCCATTTGCTTAAAATATCCCAATCCCAAAAGGTAGGAGTGATACAAGGAATGAACAGACCAGTTGAATGATGAGGGCTACGTTCTTAGTTAAACATTCTGTTGTCAGAACAAGACAAGTGTTGTTTACACCCTAGACCAAACTCTCTGGGTGGAGTCCATTGTTATCTCCCTAAGGGAATAGGAGCTTAGTTGGATCCTTAGACTTTTGTTTGAGGTAGAAACAGATCTATTCTTAATACCTGAAATACAAGGGTTGGATAACCTGATGTTATTGATTGACAATAACCTTGCAAGAGCAGAACTCTCTGTCTAAATCATTTTGACTTTAGTTTGAGGTAGAATGGACCCATTCTTATGGGCCCTGTCACTTTCTTCTGTAACAAAGAGGAATTTCCTCTTTGCCCCTCATGATGAACATAATGAGTTTTTACTTAATTAGTATATTATCAATAGTTATTTTTGCTCTTGTTTTTTACAAAAGTAAATGAAAGTCTCTATTTTTGGGTGCTGGGATTGAAACTAGTACCTTAAAGATGCTCAGCACATATACTGAGCTACACCTGCAGTCATTGGGAGTCATTAGATGGCTCCTGTGCCCTTTGTGCATGACTCTTTGGATTGTGAGCCTTCTTTTCTTTGGGCCATAGCAGGATTCTGTAAGTGTGCCTTGTATCTTGTCTGCCTGTAGCCTTTTGCTCAAAGGGCTGTAGTGGCTTAAGTGGGGCAACAGAGTTTAGAAACCAAGTTCTGGGATTAGCTGTGTTTAAGCTTTAGAAAGTTTGCCTCTCAGTATTCCAGCCAAGAGCTCAGGGTTCAGAAACAGTTGCCATTATCCACATTGTAAACTACTCAGAGATCTCACATAGAAAGTAAAGCAGTGGACAAATCAGGAATAAAGGAAATAATAGAAAATTTTCTCATTTTATATTATATAACCTTATCCAATGATTTCTTCCTATAATCAAATTGGAATCATCCTTTGTAAATAATTTTATATTAGAGTATTAGTTATATATAACATATGTTTTAGAAACTTGTATAATGAGCTAGGAAAGAGTGTCAGTATAGGGGATCGTTTTTTTTTTTTCAGAAAAGAACAAACTTCATAAGAATATAGAAAGTTTTATTTACAACATGCTTCAAAAATCACATAGATTATGCTTTGAATTTTGAAATAAGAATTCCTTGTTTGAAACAATTCTGTTGATGAAATAAAAGAATAGGTCACGTAGCTGCGGTTGGAAGGACATGAGATACATGTAGCGCTGGGATTTAGCAGTCACACCGAATCTACAGCTGCTTACTGGGCACATGTCCGCAGAACCCAGTTTGTGACCATTAGTTTAGCTGTAAGCAGAGGTTTGTCCTAGATGTTGGTCCTTTATGCCCGTGTCCAGCATTGGCCTTAGTTATGATGGAGTCATCTGTTTCTTCTTAATGCTTTTCCACTTTGATGCCAGATCTTTACCTCCTTGCTGAGGACCTTGGGTAAATTACTTAAAGATGTTCAGAGCGCATCACCTACGCCTCCAAATGTTGCAGACTTTGTCCTGGATAGAGCGTAGTTAATACTTATGAACTTAAAATTCGTAGAATTCCAGGAAGGAGAACAAGTTGAAACAATTTTTGAGAGATGGAGGTTTTTCTCAAGTTACATTTGGTCAGTTTTTCCTCTTTTGTAGAGATGAGCCTGTCCCACCTTTTTGTACATATAATGCTAACATCCTTTAGAATAGCTTGAAAGCTGAAAAAGAATGAACTGATCTCATAGCTCAGCTTAGATTTTCTGCAGTGGCTCTGGAGCAGTGTGGGCTGAGAATGGATGGGCAGGGTGCACATGGTGCTGGAGAATTAGTCATGTACTCCTATAGACAGAGACACCTCCCTGGGCTTTGACAGGCCCTAGACACAGGTACTGGAACTTTGGAGCACAGAGAAAGGTCCTCAAGACAAGTGTAGAGTATTTATTTACTAATATATGTGCAGCCTCCCACACTGCACCAGGCATGGCACCAGCAATCAGAATTCAGGAAGGGTCTTCACCAGGGCAAGCCTCACCCAATTATGAGGTGGTAGCCCAGGTATCTTAGGTCAGAGCCCAGGTGCTGGTCTCTACCTGCTCACTACCCCCACCTCAGTCCTATAATGCACCCCTCATACCTACATGCACATAGTCTCTCTGCCTGTTTTCCTTCCTCTACCTCTCCCATCCCTGTATCTTCCCACTGTTTCTCTCCTTCTTTATCTGCTGGACATGTGCACCCTTTCTCTCATGCTCACATATACCCACAGTCCTTTAACCTCTTGAACACATCCTTGAATGTCCCACATTATCTCATACCTGCCTGCCTTTGTCACTTTGCCCTGCCTTAAGTCTGTGTCCTTTCCTCATGACACTCTATTTATGTATTGGTTGTCTTACTTCACTTGTGAGTTCCTTGTCTTAGGATGTCAGTGCTCTGTGTCCCACCCAGACTGTGATTCCAGTAAGCACTCAGTAAGCATTGAGACTTGATTGAAAGTCAGTTCTTCCATATTTGGGGTCTGGTTCTCTTAATGGATTGTAGCCACCTATGTGAGAACTAATATGGGGTTAGTTATATCTTATGTATACCTTGTTACTCTATGTGCTAGTTGAATAAATGCATGTTCTCTTGTGTCTTCTAGTGAGATTCTACTCTCTAGGAGGAAGCACCAGTATTGGAAAAAATAGGGGGAGAGAAAACCAAAGATTCACCTGAGAATCAAATTAAACAATCTGTCACTGTGCCATCTTTAGTTATAACGTGGAAGTGGGGCTGCTGACTGTAAATATCTGTTTAGCTTAGCTGTTTCCCTAGTCTGTAACTGAGAATCAGCTGTGCAATTCCAGAAACCAGGGAGGCAAAGAAAGTAGGGGAGAAGGGTAGTGGGGACATTGTCAGGCAAATGACAGTGTGGGGGAGGGAAAAGGGAGTGAAAGTGAGAATGCAGAGGAAGCTTAGTAGGAGTGTGGGGAGAGCCCAGAGACCTGAAATATTTGTAGGACTGCTTGTCTCCTCTTCCCATGGCCCAGTTTATTGTTAACAGTGCCTAGTAATTTAGCTGAAATCAATTGCTTTTGCATATGAGGAAGCGAGTGTAGAGGTTCTCTTAAATTTAGGTGGACAGCATCACCAGTGCCATGAAGCAGAACTGTTGTCTACAGAAGGTGTTAGCATATGGGTTAACTCAGTGCTGTTAGTTTATAAAACTGGGTTTTCCAGGTTAGGGAAAATGACAAGAGGGTCATCCTGGGGATTCTGAATTAGTTGATGCTACCAGGACATGAGTTGCCCTGCCCCCCTAAATCAGCTAATCTAACCACGAAAAGTTCTTGTGTCAGAAAGGAAAGGAAGACTGGAGGGGTATACATTAGAGAGAAAGGATCTGTTCCAAGCCATGATGTTTTAAGGAAACAGAAAAAACTCCTGAGCCTGATCAGAGAGATTAGGGATGAGACAAGAAAATGAAGATGCAAACAAGGACATGTCCTCTGTCGAACTAGACATTTTTTTTTTAGCAGGAACAGTTAGGAAAATTAATATGTATACTATTTTAGAACCAAACTTAAAAAAAAAACAAGACATTTCTTGTGCAGCTCAGGTACACATGAATTTACCATTCTCCTGCCTCTACCTCCTCCCTGAGTGTTGGTATATGTTGGTTTGTATTCATCCTAAATAAATTTATAAAAGTAGTAGAATCCTTTGCTTTTGTTTAATTGCAACTGAAGAGAAGATGGAACTAGGGAGCTAATAGTCCTGCAGCTGGAAAATTTCTAGCATTCAGAAGATAGATATGGTACTTAGTAAATGTCCAGAAAGGGCAAAGAAAAAGAACAGACTATTCTAGGTGGTTATCCTTTTAAAGGGTACAAAGATACAGTTTGTATTTGTTATTAACTTATGGTAGCATCAAATTTATTAAACAAATTTTCTTTGATCCATACTTTAGAAAGAGTACCTTATTGTTCAGTAAACTTTCAGTGTGTTGACAAGTCTAGGTCAGGCTCTTGAGAATGCATTTCTTACTGTTTCCTTGAAACCTTATGCAGTTATCATTTGCTCTTTGCATCAACATAATTAATTGAATAAAACCCTTGTGCTTCTGTGAGAAAGTGCTCTGTGTTTGGGAGGTGGCTCTAAAATGGTCCCCTAATAACTAGACTGGTCCAATACTCACTGATCATAACAAAAAAAGTTATAGTCACAACAGGAGCAGTTTTATGTGTTTTTATTTTATGTCTCTATTGTAATCTGACTCTTGACCATTTTAAAGGTACTTTAGTATCTGACAAGTTTGCAGTTTGAAAGCGTATGGGCTTAGGAATTGAGTCTGTCAGAATTCAAACATGTAGACGCAGAGCAGAAGCATGGGAACTGCTGCGTTTTGATAGCTGCCTATTCCACTATCTTTGTTTACTTTATCATCTTGTTGTATCATTGGCACTGGTCTTATATAAACTTTAGCTACATAGTTCCTTGATCATTATTGCCCTCTGTCATGTTAATAGCACCTGTTAGAAGAAAAAGCATTATTAAAAAGGTGGACATGTATAATATCTTTAAAAATGTTAAGGCAGATGTTCAGTTTGGGTTATTGTTGCTTGTGCATTTTTTTGTCTGTCAAAACAAATTTCAGACTTATTTTTTGTTCAGAATGGAAGCTAAGGAAACAGCCTTTAATTCATTATCTCAGAGGTATGTTTCTAATTGTTTGTATAACTGCTTTATTCAGAAACATCCTGATACTTATCTGTGATGAACTGCAATCAGCGGCTTTTTAAGGCTTTGAGTAGGAATATACTGAATCAAAGTACTTTCATGCTGTGCATTTTAGAGGAATACATTTTGGAATTGAATCATTTTCATTTTTCATCAGTTATAATGAGGTGGCAATGCAGGCCTCTTGATGCAGTTACTGATGCCCGAGCAAACTTGATTTTGATGGTACTGGTGACTGCCTACAGTATACTCTTATTCTTAGAGACTAAAACTAATTCAAGCTGATGCCCTAGTAAATAATGTACTGAATTTTTTGTGACTCTGAGGATCCTAGTAATATAAGATATAATATTTAATAATACAACAAATCCATAGGACTTCTCTTTTTCTTTCTTTCTTTCTTTCTTTCTTTCTTTCTTTCTTTCTTTCTTTCTTTCTTTCTTTCTTTCAGGCTTTGAAAATAGACACCTAACATCTAACTTTTATAATCAAGTAACTGGGTTTTCATGATAGTTTAAAGAAAATATGCTATTGCGTGTGTATTGAGGATTAAGGTTTTCCATAAAAAGGTAGAAAACTAAAAATCCACTAAGTCTTGTTTTACTTTAAAATTATGTAGCAGTTCATAGAGTTCAACTTTTGATATATTACTTGTGAAATTGCCTGTTTTCTAAGATAAGCTGAATTTCTCAGCAACCTCAGCTTCTTTCTGCTCCATTGTTCCTTTTTTGTTGCAAAGATGGCAAGCTATAGGTGGCTTTTACTTGTAATAGTGTTAGTATCTCCCATAAAATCAAACTTTGTTTATTTTTAGACTGAATATGAGGCCGAGATGAAGAAGATGCACCTCCTGTTGAAAGACAGCCTGGGGACGGAAGGTGAAGACAGAGAAAAGGTAGCAGTAAGGCAATGGGTTTTATGGGTTTTAGTAATAAAATTTAGACAATTTTTAAATTGTTCATATGTTGAAAGTTTTAAATAAAATTATCTTATAAGGAGTTTTGATGGAACCATGATTATCTAAAGAATTTTGTTTCTATGATACTGTTTTAATATCTAATTTAATTAAATTTGCCAAAAGGTAGTCTGAAGGGGTTGCAAAAGGTAAAACTGTATTTTTATCATTAGTGTTTTGTAGCTGCTTTTTATTGGATTGAGAAATGTTTTAAATGAAAATAAACTAAGTATGGTGCTTTGATTCTTTCCTTTTTATGTATAATTTTTTTACATTTGAACCTTTTCACAGACAAAGTGGAAAGAAAAGATTGCATATCTAAGCAACAGACAAAAAAACTGGCAAGAAATACTTAAATAAATTCTGCTATGTATCTGCCGTAATACAGGCTTCTAATCCTTCTGCCTATCTCCATATAAATGATTCTGCTCGAGACCATAGATGTTTTCTTCACTAAAAGCAGTAAAGCTCTTTTAGATGAAATGTCTAAAAACATCTTGTAATAACTTGGAGCATGCTGGCAAGAGTAGTCACTTGTGACTATGTGAAACCCCCTCAGCCAGTCGATATTGTAATAAGCAAAAATGGTAGCATCACTCCATTATTCAGAGAAGCCACCAGCGTGCTTGTTCCTTAGGCTGCAGCATTCATTAAGAAAAGCTTACTGGGCTGAAAGCTGGAAACAGATGATAACGGGATATGATTTTCATATTTAATGCTTTCCTTGGAAGAGTATGTGTGCTACAGATTGATAGAAGAATCAACTGCTACTTTACTAAAAGACTTTCAGGTTTGCCCTATAGCTACCGATGGAATCATTCAGCCAAGAAATTAACTTTTTCTCCTTTTACCTGCTTTATATATCTGCTAAGCAGGCTGCCTGGCTGCCAGTAAATGTTATTATGCAGTTAACTGTTTGGTATTTAAGACTCTTATCAGAAAAGAAACAGAGGCCACACTATTTTGTTTTTATGGTAGGAGGAAGGTTTTAGTTTTCCTTTCTTCTTTGCACTAGCAGGCATTAATCTGAGTTTACAGAAGTTTTAGTTTTCTTTTCCCATAGATTAAAAAGTTAAAAAGCTAGAATTTAGAGTATTCTTTAAACAGTAAGATGCAAAACACCAAGCCCCAGCAACCTTGACCTATATAAAAGGCCTTTAGTGATAAGTGATTTACACACCATTAGATATAGGGCAAATGTGGTGTGATGTGATAGACTTCCAGACCAGACCCACATTTCTGTTCGACGTTTGGCCGGGAAATAAATGACATACTTTGAATCTTTTCTCTGCTGTTCTTGATAGACATATTCTAGTTTGTTCTTTCTTTGCTATTCCTGATAGACACATTCTTAGTATGGCTGTATCAATGACACTTAAGTAAAATGGAGAGTTTTAACCCCCTGTCTGCACTACTAACTCCTTACCTTGCCTATAGTTATGGAGTCTTCACTTGATAATTAGAACAGGGCATTTTCTTTATACTGAAAGCTGTCCTCAAAGGCTTTGACTGTTGACTGTAATAAAAATAAATTAGGCAACATTTTGAGGAACTTGTATCTTGCCTTTTCTAATTTTCTCTTGATGTCTAATCAATTAAAAGGTAAACACACTGCAGCAAAATCATGGCTTAGTTAATCCTCATTAAATGTTAATTTCTGAACAAGTCCTTATCTTATGAATTATGTTGTACTTTTTATTGAAATCCAAGCTCCTCTTCTTTAGATAGTCATAGGAATTTCTCTCCGTGCCCAGTTACTGGTGTCTGGAACTTTCTAGTGCATAGTACAATCACTTGAGTAACTGTTCTGTTGAGAAGCCACGGTAGGCCTCTCCAAGAATGTCTGAATTCTTGCTCTCGAGATATTTCTCACAAAACAGTGTTCTTTCTGAGGCACAGGGTAGTGTGTAATAAGTGCCAGTTAGTTACGGGAATGAACTTGAGATGCAGGAGAAAGATGAGGCTGCTTCCTCTGTGGTGCCTAACACAGGCCTTAGTAGAGGAAATGGTGCTTGGCAGGCACTAAAGGGTTAGTAGGATGATGGATGGTCTTTGGCAAAGTGTGGACACTGTTGGTAGTCATAGCACTACCAGTAAAGGGAAGCCCAGAAGGTCATTGCATAGTGAGACTGAAATCTAAAGAGATTGTGGGACACACCATGAAATGAATTTGGACAGATGTATCGTGAGATTCAGTTACCCATAACTAAGGCTGTGTGCTCAAGAACTGAGCTTTCCTTAGAATAATGTATGCTTGTATGCATATCTGTGTTTATTGGGACAAATGAAGACACATAGACTGATTATATCCCAGGAGTAAAGCTGGAGAAGTCGGAGTCGGGGTAGCCATTGCAGAAGAAATCATTGATGGAGGAGAGAGGCTAGATCAAAGCAAGATCATAAAAAGGTGGTTTTAGGGATGTAGCAGATTGTTAGAGTTCTTCATGTTTCAGTAATGGGAACATCTGTTCCAGTTGGCTTGGTTGTACAGTAGAAAGAGTTTAAATGGAGAAAGCCTGCACAGGCAGACACCAGAGTCACCGTGAGTCTGCTGGTCAGAAAAAAGCTTTGAAACAGCTTTAACTATTGACTTGAGGAAGGTCAGCAGAGGTGACCTACTTTCTACCTGGAGCAGTCCCACTATACGAGAGGCAGCATCCCAGTGTTAGATGGTGAGGATGGTTTTTCCTTGCTCAAGGGGCACTCTCCTTGAGCTTTTCTCAGCCTCTGAGCAGTATCCATAAAACCAGGACAGCCTCTGCAGGCCCAGGGTTGTCGCCAAGAGGTTAAGGAACAGACCCCTTATAGGAGGGAAGCTGAATCCTAAAGCTCAAGTGCCCCTATTGAAAGAGCAAATGACTGGGGAATCCTTTGGAAACAAATCCCAAGACAAGGACAGAATGAGGGTCTGAGCAGTTGCCTTTGCGGGTATGGTGACCTTCCCTTCTCACATCCAAGTTACGATGACATTCGACTCTGAGCCATGAAAGGTAAAACATTCTTTTTTCAGCTCAGTGTCTTTTCATTAATAGGTTTTTCAGTGCCGAGGACTGAATATAAGCCCTTACAAATGTTTCGTAAGCTCTGTACCACTGAGTCACATTCCCAGCTCTTTCTATAGCTTTTTAATTTGTATGCTGGTAATTCAAAAAACAATTAGAAACTAAACTGGATTATAGTAGTTTCGCAAGAGGATTGAGTTATTTAAACAAGTTCAAAGCCTTCTGCAGACTAGATGCACAGACCCATTTTTCAGGACTGTGTAGGAAATGTTCTCTCTCAGCTCACAAACCAATAAGGTGCTAATAGACTGCTCAGAGCAGAGGAGAAAGCACTGAGAGCTCTTCTCTTTGTAAAAGGGAGGCTGTGTTCCCAGCACCTGAGAGAAACGTGGGCCCTTTTGTTCAGTCCTGCCCAACTCCCGGCTGCACGGTTAGATTATACCCGAAATAACCACATGAAAATTGTATTCATTTAAATACTGCCTGGCCCATTAGTTTTAACCTCTTACACATATTAATCTAACCCATATTTAGAAATCTATGTGTCACCACGAGGTAGTGACTTATCGGAAGATTCTAACCTGCATCCATCTTGGGCTGGAGGATCATGGCGTCTGTCCCTGACCCAGTCTTCTTCCCAGCATACTGTTCTCTTTTCCCCACCTAAGTCCTGCCCTATCAAAAGGCCTAGGCAGCTTCTTTATTTAACCAATGAAAGCAAAGAAATACAGAAAAACCCTCCTACACCATTTCCCCTTTTTCTGTTTAAAAACAGTTATCAAGCAAGAATTATAATTACCATATTTATATCTATTTTATCTTTTATCATAACTAAGGAAAACTATAACTATCCATTCTTCAACTCCATCAAAGACTCCAGAAGGATATAATATTACCTAAGTAAACAAGAAATAAGCAGCTTCCAAAACTCTACAAGTGACAGAGACATCTCACTGCCTGTACAGTCACACAAAGTTCTTTTTTATCGTTGGGGCATCCATCTTCAGCCTACAGGCCCATAGCATCCAGCAGACATTTCCATGAAGCAGGAAAATTCAAAGACAGTTTAGTCACTTTCTTTTGTATCCTGTAGAATGTCTCACAGACTCTTTTATGAATCAGGAACCCTGAAGGATCATCTCACCTTTTAGGCAAGTTTAGCAGGCCTCTTTCTGCAGGTTCTTTGTGTTCATTTAAGCAGTTCAGGCAAGAGCAGTTTCTTGCCCAAATGGCTAGCAAACTCCATAAGGAGCCTCTTCAATGCCCATCTTCCTCTTGAAGCAGATTAGTGCTGTCAGGAGCAGACGTGTCTCATTGTCATGAAAAGCCCTAAATTATTAAAATATTTAAAATGCTATATTCTATAGTCTTTGAGAGATATGAAGAATGCCTATCTAACTGAAATATATCTATGCATATCTAGAAAATCTAACTAACATGACTACAAACTTAACTATTATAGATGATTATCCATTAACAATCTATATTTCCTAATTATACATTACATTTTTAAATAAACTACACAATCACAATACCTTAATGAAGATCAGATATACATATAAACAAAATAGAACTTATCAACAAACCAAGATTCATACCAATGCAAATTAATTATATCTATATCATCTCCCCCTTTAAATGTAAAAAAAAATTATAAACAATATTTGGGAATATGGGCGCAGTTATTTCTCTCCAAACTGTTTCCTGCTTAATGGGGGTGCTGTTAATTAGGTCTTTCATGGTATAACCTGTGTGGCAGGTACATCTCAGTCGGCAGTTGAGTGAAGTAATTTTCTGAAGGTGTTCACAGTGACCTTTCAGGAGGGTGTGGTCTATCATACCAGATTGGTATAGGAGAAGTCCACAGGTTCTCATCCTCTATGATAACAAAAGAAGAACCTCTTTCCAAAAGCATCATATCCTTAGACCCAAATTGTGAAGCAATAACACCTTTATAATATTCATGCTGATTTAGCTTGGCAGCCCATATAATGAGATGTCTCTGTGTACTTAGTTCCTTCACAGTCAAAAAATTTAAAGAAAACACAATAAAATACATAATCCAGATATTCTGTGAATTTTCCATGTTTACGTGGCTTATTTATTTATTTTTAATCTATAACTATCTATAGTCTGTCTCTTTAAAGACTTTACCTTTTTTAAGGCATTAAAATACAGAAAAACCAGGCAGTCCTTTATTCAACCAATGAGAGCACAGAAATACAGAAAGGACTCTCCTACACCATCTTTGTACGAGAGATGTGCCCCATCTGCAGTAACAGGCCAGATGGAGCCTGCAAGGTTGGCATCCTGCTTCCTTTTAGGTGTGCCTTCTAAGTATCTAATGGGAAACCGATCTAATAGTAACTAACATTGGCTTTGGTCTTGCTATATTTCTGCTCTCATTCTAGGGATTTGTGTGGGTGTGTATGTGTGTGAGTCCACAACAGCCTTATAAAGTCCAGCGTGTTTAATGTCTACTTTGTGAATTAAGAAAGAAATGCTCAAAGAAGTTCTCTGTCCTTCCCGCGTCCAACACTGGTGAATGGTAGAGCCTGGATCCAGATAGCCTAACAGACAGACTCATTGTGTGGAGTTTTAAAAAACAAAGAAACAAAGCAAAAACCATTGTTTTGTTTTTAAAGTTTATTTTGGTCAAGAGTCTTAATATGTTTATCAACCTACTTAATCGTATAAAATAATATGTGTAAGAAAATGGTGGGAAAGGACAAGTCGTAAAAGAACCTTTTTCCCGTGGTCCAAACACCTTTGATGGGAGCTTTCTGCTAGACAGTTCTCTTCCTTTGTTCACTGTCTGTGGTGGAATTATGGGAAAGCATGTTATGGTACAGAGGCTCTTACAAGTGGGAAACTCATACACATAGATACAGGGCCATGGCTTGTGGTGTGAGGGGAGGGGAAACTATAAATGAGGAGGACAGGAGAAGCGGGAGCTGGTTTAGCAGAGACAGGTGCATTTTATAGGAAATGGTTTTTTTCCCTCATGACATGGCACAGGGGAGTGCCAGAGGAAAACATACATTGATGCTTTTTTTTTTTTTTTGTCATTTTAGGGTCCTCTGCAAATCTCAAACCTGCTAATACTCAGTAAAAATAATACATCACTAGAAAAGCCATTCTTCATGTAACTGAATGCTTGCTCTGACAGCTCCTTTTCCTTTCTCCTTCAGCTTTCTGCTTCTCATTCCCCTGACTGTAGGGGGAAAAAATCACTTAGAAAAATTAAAATGTTCCTATCAGTTTTCAAAATATGAATGCAGCATTGTTTAAAGTAGAATAAGGACCAAGACTTATCTACTTTGAAACTGTAGTTCCTAAGTCCATCAGTTCTAAATTTGTTGATATCTGTACACAGGTTCCTTTTCTCTCCCTCAGTAAGAATAGCTGTTAGTGAGACTTCTGATCACCAGTAAGTATGTTCAGCCATGTTCATTTGCTTTGCTCTTACTCTCCTTAGTTCCTCCAAATTTTAAGAGGTGGAAGGTGGATGGTTCAGGAAAAGGAAGAACAAAGCAGAAATCTGAGAGGATGGATCTACTGTCAGGTCATAACTACACAGCAGTAGAAGGGCACAGACAAGCTAGTCTTTATGTCAGATTCTTAAATACTGAACACATGTGCCTTCTTTTGACAGTATGCCTGTCTCTGAGCAGCCTTTGAATTCCTTATTCTGGTGCAGTACCAACAATGATGAAGAATTGGGAGTCCTCCCTGACTCAGAAACTGCTCTGAGAAGACTCAGAACTTACAGTTTTTCCTGTTTGGAAGATTATTTTTTAAAAGAAAATAAATATGTGTCTTAGAATCTAGTTATAGCAAATGAAAAATCTGCCAAGCAAAGTCCTGACTTTGTATGTATAGGTTTCTTCCAGCTTTTCTTGGTTATAAATGATCTATACATGCACTTGTGTGAAGTATAATTAATAAAAATTCAGAGAAATTGGGGTTCAACTTGAAGATCCGAAAAGTGAAGTAACCAGCCACTGACTCTTACCTCGGCCTCAGTTTGAAAATGACTATCCTGCCTCCAGGAATCTCAGAATGAGACTTTACCGGAGAGCTGTCTCCTCCTGTCTTATATTCCTCTTTAGTTCTGGGATTAAAGTCATGCACCACTACTGCCTGGCAAACTAGGGTGTCTACTGGGATTAAAGGTGTGTGTTATTGCTGCCTGGTCTATAAGGTTGGCCAATATTTACTTTTCTGATTCTCAGGCAAGTTTTATTTATTAAAATACAAGTGAAATGCTACTACACTTGTGTTCTTTTTTTTCTGTTGGGTTTGTTTTCTAATTACTTTGTTTACTAGAAGAAAACTAGGGGTCAATCAACCTTTCTCTCTCCTTTCTCTCATTCTGCTTACTCCTTACAAAGTAGAAATACTCTTTTGTGATTATACTACCATAAATGGATCATTTGAGTGCAGTCTTAAGGAAACATCAGTCAAAATACATTGAGAGACAACATGTGCAGGCAGATAAACTGTGTTCTTAAAAACTGCCAAGGTCAAGAATAAGAAAGAACACCTAACCATCCACTGCAGATTAGTGGAGACTCAGGAAACACAAACCTAAATTGAATCTTAAACCTGGAACAAAGGTAACTAGCTATAAAGGACATTATTTGGGCAATTGACAAAAACTGTGAACTATAGAATAGAGAACAAAATTGTATCCTCATTAAATTTCCTGATTATAGTAATGAAACCCAACACTGGGATAAAGAGTGTAGTGCCCCGAGCTTAGGAAACATACAGAATTAGTCTACACATATAAGTAAGTGTATGCAGGCACATATATAGAACAGGGAAGAATGGCAAAGAAATGGGGAAAATGCAAACATTTGGTCAATCTTGCTAAAGAGTGTTAAGCTACTTTTTTCTATGATTCTTGCAACTTTTCTGTAAGTTTGAAATTGTATCAAATTCTAAGACACAGGTGCCTACGTGCACCTCCACACATAACTTCATATAAACAAGCAGTGACAGCTAGCCAGCGATGAGACCAAACTGAAGACTTACAACTCCTTGAATCTTGATGGATCCTCTAGAGTTGCCTGTGTGGGGTTTTAGTGAGTGATGTCCCACTTCATTTTTTTGTGTAGTTAGGGCCATCTGATTATAACTCCTGACTAGCGACAGGCCCCTAAAACCTAATGTCCTCATTCATAAGTATATTGCTCAACTTTGCAGAGAACTATGACTTCAGTAGTCTGGGAACTCTGGTCACACCTGGCAGAATCAGCACCGAACTACTTCCTATCATGAGCTGTGGTTTCTCCTTGCCAGAAGCAAACCTCTGTTAACAGGGCATTGCGTCCGCTTCATGTGGGTCTGAAGCATGACTGTAAGATCCTATTATGTGCTGCTTTCTTTTGTTTGTATGATGAGCGTCTTAACTTGTTCCTGGCATTTGCTTCTCTGACTTTTGTCCAGTGGGGATGGACTTGAAATCTTTTGCTTTCTTTTAGTCAATCAAAGAGATCTGAGAACTACTGGGGAGTAACTCAGATACACTCCATTTGGTCTTTGCCCTATGACTTTTCCACCTGAGATGTAGTTGGACCTTTGCTTTGTGTCTTTGGTTTCATTTAGAACAAAAAAGAGAGAGACCATGAGAACTGCTGTGTCCTCTGTTTGCTGGGTTAGTAGCCAGTCTGGTAATTCCCTAAATTGATCTTGAAAGTGAAAAACCAAAGGCCTCTGAGACTTGGGTTTTTCATCAGTAATTTGCCTCAGATCTCTATTAAATAGCCATGTGAGGTTTCCAGTTGAGGCCTTGGCACAGTCAGCTAGAGCATACCATAGTAGTAGCCCGTTCCTTGGAATCATCTATTTGAACAGTTGCTTGTTCGGAATAAGGAAAGTATTTGTTGAACTAGAGGAATAGTAATAAGTAATTTTTACTTACAAGTGATATTGTCTCTGAAGTAAAAAAATGAAGAACTGAAATTCAAATGGGTCATGGAGGAAGGCTTCTCTCTTCTTCTAGACAGCTTGTCTGTCCCACTGTGTCTTCATATTCTTCCACATCCTCAATAGGCACAAGAATACTTTTTCTAATCTTAAATTAGACATATAACGTATGTTTTAGTAAGACTTTTTTTGTTTACTGCCCAAACTTGTTATCTGAAGTGGCTGCACCTTTTTATATTTCAGTGATGAGTCTACTGTCTTCACATCCGTAGCCACATTTGTTACTGCTTGACTACTGTTGTATTCCTCCTCCTCCTCTCTTCTTCTTCCTCACCCTCCTTCTTTCTTCTTCCTCTCCCTCCTCCCCCTTCTTCCTCACCCCCTTCTCCTTCTTTTTCCAGGGTTTCTCTGTTTAGCCTTGACTGTCCTGGAACTCACTCTGTAGATCAGGCTGGCCTCGAACTCACAGAGATCCACCTGCCTCTGCCTCCTGAGTTCTGGCATTAAAGGCATGCTGTAGATGGAGACTATGCTTTTGTTTCCCGGCTGCCCAAACCTGAATAATCACACACAAACTATATTAATTACAACACTATTTGATCAGTGGCTCAGGCATTATTTCTAGCTAGCTCTGACATCTTAAATTAACCCATTTCTATTAGTCTGTGTATTGCCATATTGCCATGGCATTACTTCATTTTCTACATGTTTTGTTTCCTCTGCAGCTGGCTGGCATGTGCTTCACTCCGCCTATTCTTTCTATATATCTCTGTTCAGGTTTCCCGCCTGGCTTTACTCTGCTAAGCCATTGGCCTAAACAGCTTCATTCATCAACCAATAAAAGCAGCACATACACAGAAGGACATCCCACATCAGCATGCGCCACCACCACCCAGCTTCTCTTCTAATTTTTTAATGAAATATTGGTAACACATTATCTACCTACTTACATTTCTATTTTAATGAATTGAGTCCTTGCTTTTTTTTCTTGATGAGTCTATTTAAAAGAGTTTTTTGAAATTTTTTGATCATCTTTTGGTTTGTTGCATCCCTTTTGTGTTTCTAAATATTATCTTTGCTGTAATTTGTTTCTTGCCTCTGTCAGCTTTGGATTTAATTTTCTTTTGAAGCTAATGAGTATAGTTTATAGAAGCTAATTTGTCTAGTTTATCCTACTTTACTTTGTTGAACTCTATTATGTAAGTTCATGGGGTTTTTTCTTTCTTTCTTTTTTCTGTTTCACACACTTTATTTAACAAAAGGTAATAGGCATTTCTCCTTAGACCCAAAGTGGCTGCTGTTGCATTCCTGTGAGACCCCATTCCCGGCCCCAAATGCCCACACCAGCACTTCTGGCCACGAGAGGCAGTTTCATGCCCATAGGGGTCATGGCATCATCAGGGGCATCCGGTGCTGAATTGGCCTTTGAACAATTTGTACATGAGCCATCTGGCACTGTGGCTCTGCTGTCCTCCGAATCTGCATGCTATTTTTATTGTTGACAGTTGGAGGCCCTGAAGGGAGGGCTAAGCAGTCTGAGGTGGGCTTGGTGGGGTGACTTGGCCCACTGTGTTACCCTGGGACCCAGGGCTGGTACTTTGAGCCCTGGGCCAGTAGGATGGCATGGTGTGGGAGGAGTGGACTGAGGTTGAGAGGTGGGTTGGGGCTGGGGTGTCTGTGGGGTTGCTGGCTGTTGGCCAGTGAGGGTGGTTTGAGTAACAGGAGTTGGGAACGGCAGACCTTGCTGTTTGACCTGTGGCTGTTGGAGTTTTTGCTTGATGCTGAAGGAGAATAGCACCGGGCATTCCCTCTCTTGGTAGTGCTTGGCATGGTACCAACAGAGTGCAAAAAGCTGTGTGCACATGAGGCATCAATAATTGCTTTCCTGTCTGCAGCCTTTGTTGGGCTGTATGGTCTCTTCAGCTTCTGGCAGGAAGGCAGGGAACAGTTGGCATTGCGGCACTGGCAGGCATTTACCAGTGACTGTATGCAGCGTTGGATGCTCAGGAGGTGAGAATCAACTGGGCCCTGTGTGACTGCTGCTTGCTGGGTTTTGCTCTCATCATCCAAGTCAAGGCCTAGTTTCTTCATTTTGTGGAAGGTGATACACAGGTCATAATCCTCAGTGCCCTGTGATTTCTCCTTGATGCCAAATTCAGTTTCCTCAATTGCCCCCAGGTGCAGGAAAGTAGCACAGCTCAGATGGAAAGGGATTTTGGCGGTCACGAGCCAAGGAATGGAGGGAAAAGCCAAAGTGTTACAGTCCTGCTCCTCTCCTCAGCTCCTCTGTCTTCCTCCAAATCCTCTCCTCTGGTGAAAGAAAATCTTCACCCAAACCTCATTCAAGAGATTTATTGGGAGGGAAGAATCCAGAAGAGTGTCAACCTCTGCCAGGGTGGAAGAAGAACAGCCAAGTTCATGTTTTCATCTAATTCGGAAGGTTTTTCTGTTATTTCTTCAGAACTCCTATTGTTAGAAAACATTGTGTGCGGCTGTGCTGCTTGACCACCTTCAGCATGGTGGGTTTTCCTTGCCTAAGCCAAGTATTTTGCTGAATCTACAAGAAGACTCAGTTTCAGAGGGAGATGGCATAGGTTTGCTAACATGCAAGAAAGAAGAAAATTCAAGAAGAACTTATTCCTACAGAGATGGCTCGGCCAGAATATTTGGCTGTTCAAACATCAGGGCATGAATTCAGCTCTCTGGCATCTAATATAAAAAAGCCAGCACAGTGATACACATGTGTAATCTCAACACTAACGAAGCAAAGACAATGAAGCTGCCTTTGGTTTACTGACCAGACAGCTCCAGGTTCAGACAGACCTTGTCTCAAAAAATAAGAAAAAGCAGAGGAAGATAGCTTACATTGACCTCTGGCCTCCATGCATACATACATGCACAAGCATGTACATATATACACATTAGTCCCTCCCCATTTGTGGAGCAATCTTTGGGGCCACCTACCTCCAGCATTTTTAAAAAGCCAAATCCATGCTTGCTTCTCCCCGTTTGGCACTATTATAAGATTCAGACTGTCCAGAAGTGAAAGGATTTGGAAGTAGCTGCAGCTATGCCTTTGTGGAGTTTGAGAATGAGGATGTTGCCAAGATGGTGGTGGAAATCATGAATGCTACCATTTTGGTGAAAGACTTCAGCTGTGTTGTTTCGTGCCAACAGAAAAAGGACATGTAAAGCTTTTTGAAGAGCAGAATGCTCTATTTCCTTAGCCATCATATCCAACAGTGAAATGGGATAATCGGAATTGGAAATGTGGGCAAAAGATAGAAGAGTGATTTAAAAGGAAACAAAAGTTACTCTGGAAGAGATTAACTGAAGAAAGAATTCATTATAG
This sequence comes from Dicrostonyx torquatus, assembly GCA_028555095.1. Classification (NCBI taxonomy): domain Eukaryota; kingdom Metazoa; phylum Chordata; class Mammalia; order Rodentia; family Cricetidae; genus Dicrostonyx; species Dicrostonyx torquatus. The sequence goes on from JAQHUG010000009.1 coordinate 14,590,027, forward strand.
TTTTCCCCATCTGTTTTACCTTATATGAAGAAGGAGGTTTTAGGCTTACAGAAGAAAAGAGAGAAAAGAGCTTCATGGGGCACTCGTAACATTCCAGAGAAGCCTGGGGCCAGCCAGGGCCCCACTTCAGCTTATATAGCATTTTTTGGAAGGGCAGAAAATCAGAAGTGGTTGAAATGAATGATGATAAAGATAACGGGATTGTTTTTAAACAGCCTGTGTCCATTGTAAAAGAAAACATCCAAGATGCTCCAATACCTATCCACTCAGGGAGACAAAGACAAAGAGAAGGCAGTCAGTGATTCTGAGTGCATATGTATAGCATTGTATTTGGAAAACAAAAACAACAAAACTGTGATGACCCCATCATGAGGGCAGGCTAACTTCTTTTAACAGTAAAAGGCAAGTATTGACAAGACTTTCGGAGGAAAACGTACTGCTTGTTCCCGTGAGTAAGGAGAGCAGTGACTGATTTTGGCTGTTGTGCCCTTTCTAAAGTCTAGAGGTGTGTTCTAGTGCAGTGGTGGGGTTTGCTCTGTCATTATCCTGGTATCTTCTAGTTTTCAGATTTTATAGTTCCCTTTAGAGCTTACTCTGGGTGCATGGAAGAGTCACCATCAACTGTAGCTTGCATCACCAACGAACAAAGATCTTCAGACCCCTTTGACCATCTGTGCGATGGTTGTGCACACTTAACCCCAAAGGCTATTTGATATCTGAGATTTCCACATCTGATGGCTGAAGCTGTAAGTTATATATATATATATGGGAGTGAGACTACAGTTCAGGTATTAGTTCAGGTTTGTTTTTGCAGGCAAGTACTAATACAGATTCAGAAATGGTCTGTTTTCAACAAAAACATCACTTTGATTTTTGGTGGGCTAGCCTGATTTGTGGTAACTACCATTTTCCATTAATTAGTATCATTGGTGTGGATTTGTGTCCCAGATTCAAACCATGACTGGAAAATAAACCTTTTTAACAGAGTTTCTATACAAGTTAAGCTTAGGGACTGTAGAGAATAATACCCTTTGACTTATTTTTAATTTTCTGGTACCCTTGACATTTGCTTATTTCAGTTATAAAGATTACTTCCCCCGTAGCCTTTTTCTGTCCCTTTCCTTTCATCTGGGACTAGAATGAATTTGCTGTAGTAAAAGGTACTCTGAGGCTAATAGTTTTCTTCATTCTTTTTTTCTGTCAGATTGTGCCGTCCCAGTGTACCTACCTCAGCATTGCTAATTCATTCTTCTGTCTGTTTGGATCTGCTACTAAGCCCTTCTTTCTAATAATTGTTGTTTTCAACTGAAGAATTCCCACTTGGGCCTTTTAAATCATTTATATCTCTTGAGCTATGGTTTAAACCTAGGTTTTACTCACAGTTGGCATGTGAGCTACACCTCTAGTCGTGTAATTTGTTTGTTTTGAGACAGAATCTCACTGTGTAGGCCTGGCTGGTCTGAAATTATCCGTGTAGACCAGATTGTCCTTGAACTCATGGGGATCTGCCTGTCTCTGCCAGAGTACTGGGATTAAAGGCATGCCCCACCACATCAAACTAGACCTGTACTTTTTGTGTATGCCACCATGTGGTTGCTGGGAATTGAACTCAGGACCTTTGGAAGAGCAGACAATGCTCTTAACCTCTGAGCCATCTCTCCAGCCCGACCTGTACTTTTTGTTATTTTTTTTTGTGATAGTATCTCATGTATCTCAGGCTGACTTTGAGCTCTCTCTGTAGCAAGACTGGCCTTGAACTACTTACTCTCCTGCCTCTACCTCCAAACTTCTGAGATTATAGGTGTGCTTGGCTTCAGTCCTGTAATTTATATATCTTTATAATATTCTCTATTTAGACATTATTCTTGTATTTAAAATCTCTCTCCCCCTTCCTCCTTTCCTCCTTCCGTCTTTCTCTCCCTCACTCCCTCCCTTGCCCCTCCCACTTTTGAGATCTCTCTGTAAATGCACCTACTGGCTTCAAAGTCATTCATCTGGGTGCATGAAGAGTCAGCCTCTGAGTGTTGGATTACTCTAGTTCTTTGGACAAAATTTTTTTTAACTGTTTAAACTTATTTAGCTAATTATACTTAATTTAATAGCTTTAGTCAGCTTAATACCTGGACTTGCTCAGAGATTGTTTTTACTGGTTGTATATGCTCATTGTCTATATGAGATAATGTTTATTACTTCTTTTAATTTTTAAGTAATTAAATGTGGACATTTTGAGAACTCTACCTTCAGAATTTCTGTTAATTTCTGTTTGTTTAGCCATTTTGTGATTTAGTTTTGTGGAATGTGTATTATTTTTTATGTGTGGTCGCTGAGATTTCTATTAAATTTACTTAATAACCATCAGCTTTCATTAATGCCTGGGACTAGGATTCTCACTGCCTTTGCTAATAGGTTCTAAGTACATTGGGCTACACCTTGGCCTTCACTTCTTGCTAAAAGCCTCAAAGTGAGCTTCAGGTGAGAGCTCAGGCATTTACTTCCTGGAAGTGTTACTTGAGCATTCCCACAGCCCAGGGCATGCAGGTAGTCATCCAGATTCCCAGGAGTCTACTAGAACCTTCTAGAGTCCACCATCCCACAGGCAGCTCTTTGATCAACTTTCTCTTTAAAATTCCTTTTGTTTGTACCAAGTGCTGTCTGCTGCCTTAGGAATCTTCCACATTGAACAACTGCTTCTGATTATTTTCAGCAAACTCGGCTTGGGAACAAGGGTATTTGTCAGCTCAAAGCTAGTTCAAGTCATAATAGTCTTTTGTGTGGAGTCCCCCAAGGAGATACCAGATAGTCCAATGGTGACTGTTGTCTGGAAATGGGGCCTGTGAAAGAATTCTGTCCACACCCCCATTCCTCTTCTAGTGTCTGGTTTTCCCTGTGACTATAGGTTGTCAACGGTCAGCACCTGGCTGCTCAGAAGCTTACTGTTCTTTCCAAGATCTAACTGGTTCTCTTAAGTAAATGCTCCCCAGATTCCTAGAAGGCTGATTAACTCCCAGAGAGCTGAGGAGCTTTCCTGGGTTGTCAGCTCTGTTGCAGGGCAGAGAGTGTTTAGTTTTCTATCCCATTGTCTTTCTCTGGTGTCCTTGATTTGTTGACTTCAGAGTTGGGGGTGGGTTGTGGTTTTGTTTTGTTATTTCAAGGTGAGAAGAGTTATCGTTTGAAGAGAAATTTGGCCTGGTTTTTGTTGTCTCTGACATTTCTTGTCCTGCAATTTGGATGTTGGTATTTCCTTCTGCAGAGGGAGGGTGTAGATACATTTTGCATTTCCCCATTCACAGTGTAAGGCTCTGGGAAGTGAGCACTCTTGACTGTCTGTGGCCGTGCTCTGGTCCTTTGGGAAGAAAAGCACTTAGATTCTAGAAGGCTTTTTGCTTGTTACTTTTAGTTCTGCTTGGCACCAGGCACCCCTGTGCAAGCCGGTCTCTGCTCAGCTTTTCTCTTGTCTTCTCTCCTTTTCTCTACCCTTCAAAGGACAGGCTCAGATTTCCTTTAAACATGCTAGTAAATTTAAATTACTTAAAAGTTCCTTAAAGATGTTCAGGAAGTTTTGATGTTAATTTGATTACAGATTATGACTATTCTGTGCTTTAATGCCATTATGAAAGTCACCACTGCAAATTTTTATTTTATACAAAGCGCTAGAAATAGAGTTGAATCTGTTCATCGTTCATTGTCCTATGTATTCCCTTGTTATTTTTTTTTTCTTTTGGACTTTGGTCTGGTGACTTTCTAGCAGTGCTAAATGAGCCCTGGGTAGAGGGCTTTTATAACTCAGCACTTTCCAGAGAATGTCACTAGCGTAAAAGACACATAACCTAAAATGTACTAATTTCATTTTATTTGAGCCATGACTTCAGCTGGATTAAATACATGCATTTCATTTTTCAGAAATGAGTTTCATAGTTTTTTGGCAATAGTTACTTTGTACAGTGACATTGTTATTACAATAATAATCTGGAGTGTAGTAGAGTTTGCCAACTCATTAAGTGGGAAGACATGTTTTATTGGTGGTAGGTGTTGAATTCCATGGTTATGCTTTCTTTATCTCCTTTTCTTTCTGCTTAATTATTCATATGCAATGTGTTTAACTCACACCTTTTTGCAGGGTGCAGTGCAGGCAGGAATTAAATCAGGGACAGCCATGTCAAGAGGATTGTATCAACCAGCAACAATCTTTATGGGCCGCCAGATGTCAGCCATCTCAAGCATGGACGATTTCAGTACAGAGCAGAAATCTAAGCAACCCACAAAGAACTTTTCAATTCCTGAACCACATTCACACCAACAGACAGCCCAGAGCAGCTGTGTGACAGACAGCTGTGTAGTACAAACTAATAGTGACACACAACGCTTAAATAAGTCTGACAAAATAAATGGAAAGACATCTCTTCAGACTGGTGAGAAAACGCCAGTCACAAGCTGTGTATTGTCTGAGGAAGAACAAACTCATTGCTTGGAGATAGGGAACAGCACACGTCACAGCAAGGGTAATTTATCTGAAGGCAAGAAGTCTGCTGAGCTCCATGCCTCGTTACAGGAAAGATTAAGTCCAGAGAACAGAACCACTGATTTAAAGTGTGACAGTTCCAGCAGATCAGAGGGATCAAATGGAGAAATACTGACACAAGAACATATTGAAGTCGGGGAAGAAAGAGCTAGCCCGCTGGGCCCCATGCTATCAGTTTCAGAACACCGTGCATCTGCAAATAAGTGGGCTGGAGAGAAGCATTCTGCTTGGGATGGTTTCTCAGGTGAGATGAGGACTGAGTTTGTTTGCTGAGTTTTCTTAGTACCTACCTTTTCTGGTTATGATCTATAATTTTATCTCTTTGTCTAAAAACAAAGAAATGACTTTGTCAATGAGTTCCATTCTAATGATTTCTTAAATATGTTCAAGGAAATGGTTCAAAATATGAATTTTTAAAGTCATATGCTTAAAATATTTTTGAGGGTTGAGGATGTTCAGCTCAGTAGTAGATATGTACTTACAATATAGGAGGCCCTGAGTTTGTTTGAGCCTTAGCACCACTAAGTTTATACATTTTTTTAAAAAAAAACAAATTTTTGAAGGATTTTAATACTATAATTGTGAATTGCTGCTATATTTTAATCCATTTTTATGTGTGCATATGAGCATATTTATCTTGTGGAGGATACACGTGTGTGTGCATATGGAGAGAGGCCAAAGGACAAGCCTGGCTGTCAACTTTAGAAAGGCTACCTACTTCCTTTGAGTTGAGGCTTCTCATTGGCCTAGATTTCACCAGTTTGTCTAGACTGACCAGCCAGTGAACCACAAAAATGCCCTGTCTCTGCCTCCCCAGCACTGCGATTATAAGCACTCCGCTCCAGCCTGCATCTATCTGTATGTGCATCCAGGGTGAACTCATGGCTTCATGCCTCTGAGGCAAGCACTTCATTGAGCTGTCTCCCAGACCTGCGCTTCTACATGTTTGTTGCTTTTGTTTTTGTCTCTGTTTTATTTTTGAAACAGTCTCACTGTGTAGCCCTGGTAGGCCTGGAATTCTCTGTCTAGACCAAGTGGACCCTGAACTCCCAGAGATCCTCTTGCCTCTGCTGACATATATGATATATATCACCATACCAGAAGGCTTCTGTACATTTTTTAAGGAATAAAATTCTGTTCTGTGTTATTTGCATTCTCAGAACTTTGCAACCAGCAATGCATTCTTTTTCCCTCTTGCAGATGATCTTGCTTATGGGGACCCAAAGTCACAAAAGGCCTTTCTAAAACTGCAGGAAGAGCAGGAGGACGGAAGTTCATGCAGCAGCAGTGATCTCACAGTTTCTATAAGTGAAGACGATCTGATTTTGGACAATCTGGAGTCACTGCTAAGTCCAGGAGCCAAGCTGGAGGGTGAAGATAGAAGGCAGGCCTCACAATCAGTCTACACCGAGCAGCAAAGAGATCCGCTCTTCACTGGTTACACTTTGCAGACTGAAAGCCGTCCTGATTCAAAAAGGGAGTCCTCCCCAGACTCACCAAGACAGTAAGCCATTCTTTTTCATATGCTGTTTTCAGTTCATGGTTTTTAGTCTATTCCACTTGGAAAATGTTATTGAGCACTCAGCAATGATTGTGTAAGCTGCCTTGTCTTATAAGTAGGCTTTTAGTAAACTCTCACTCGCTTTCTTTACTTCTTCCTTTCCTTTTTATAAATTTTAAGGTAGTTTTTGAAAATCTGAGTGTCATTGAACTGTGGTGATTGGCAGTTTATAATTTTCCCAAGAAATCCCTGGTGAATTTACAAGTCATTCAGTGCAACCGCTACCTTTATTTTTTTCAGTCCCTTACCATTAGTCTTTTTAAAAAACGGTTTTAATATTTTTCCCCCACGGAAGGGAGAAATAGCTAAACGTACTAGGAGTTCAACTTCGGGAACTCAGAACTTTGTATCTAATAAGTACACACTTAATCCTTGTGTTGCTTTCCATGGTGTCGCTTTTTTCCCTCACACCATTAAATGAGCTAATACTTCGTGCACTGCTAAGGCAGACTTTCTTTTCTGGGTGTAAATTTGAGAACATTGGAACCCTGGTGTCTAGTAGAGCATCAGCGTGGTACAATTGAGCACTTACCAATGTCTACCTCGTAAAAGTTAAGGTATGTGTTTTTACAATTGGTTGGAAATTTTGGGCCAAATGGAAGTTTTTCTATGCCCCTTGAATAGAAAACTTACTGGGGAGCTGGGTGGTGGT
>JAQHUG010000009.1:14616494-14627400 GCA_028555095.1 Dicrostonyx torquatus
CCTGATTAAGCCTGACATTGATAGACTTTTTTTTTTTTAAGAAATCGTGGGCATATGTGCCAATGGTTTGACTTTCATATTACATATACATTTATTGCCTGCTAGCAAATGTTTTCCTAGTTTTTGTATTCAGTGTATTTTGCAAAAATTTTCTATGAATTCAAGTTCTGCATCTCAGTGATTGAAAACTATTGCTTTCCTAGACAATCGAATCTCCTTCCAGTCTGGAGCCTTGATGGCCTGATTGGTGTGTTGGGCATATGCTGGTCAAGGTTGCTTCAGGAACACCATCCCATCTTCAGCTGAGAGCACACTTGAAATTGGCATCTGCCATTTTGAAATATGAAAACATTTGGGCTGTGCTCATATTCCCTGAACTCACTGACGGAACTCTACCTAGGAAAGCAAGTAGCTTTTGTTGTCTCCTTACAGCCTTTGGCCTGCTGCCTTTTACAATTCATCCATTTGTTTATTCATAACAAGGTGGGCTTTTTCCACTTGTTCCTTATCTCATCTTTTTGTTGGCATCTCCTTTCAGCAGCTTCTTAGGAGAATGAGTATCTGCATCATAAATTGATTCAGCTCCTTCAGTTTAATACAATGCTGATGCTTAGAAGGGTTCAGCTGTAACTCAGCACAGTCTTTTCAGCAGGCCTGCTCTGCTTCTACCATACTCAACAGCTGGAGGCAAACGGAAATGGCCAGGCATTTAGTACTTTGGAAGGTAATTTCCCTATGTGCTCTCACATCCTTGACATCCTAAAGGTAGAACTAGAGCCCAGTCAGAGCAATGGGAGGGACTTGTTCCACTTTTCTTTTTTTATTTATTTTGTGTCTTTTTACATATATTTTCATCTCATTCATTTCCTTGTCCCTTCACATTTACCCTCTGCCCCTACACACTCCCAAAATAAAACAAAATTTAAGAGAAGGGGAGGGGGAGAACAATAGAAAAAAAATGGAAAAACTTAAAAATCTCGTCATGGAAACTGCAGTGTGACTCATTGAGTCCCACCATGGACCCCTTTGTCCATTTATCTTTACTTGCAAGTGTTAATTGCAAAGAGTCATTGATTTGGTTTAGAGGCCTCTGGTTTCTAGTACCCTGTTGATGCTGGACCCTTGCTAGGACTCCTTCTGGATATCTGTTGTTGTTGCCCTGTGTTGTAGAGGTCCTGCAACTTTGGGTCTAAAGGTCAGTTCCCATCACATTCTCTAGCAGATCAGGGATAGGGTAGATGTTGGGGCAGACTAAGTCATATCCTTGGGTCTAGGCCTGAGCAGCTGTAGGGTTGGTTGGTTCACCAGTTGTGAGATAGGAACAACACTCCCATGCTTACAACTTCAGGGCTGACTCACCCACACCTGTGCTAACATGGTTGGCTCTGTTGAGCTGTTCTGGTGAGGTGCAGGACCTGCTATCCCGAGTGTTGCAGCTGGTGGGTCAGAGATAGCTCTCCCACTCTTGTGACCACAGGACCAGCTCTCCCACCTGCTCCAGACATTGATGGGCGTCGGGGGAGAAGGGCAGCTCTTCCCTCTCCTTGCCACCATCAGACAGATGGGTAATGGTTGTCCCACTTTTATCACTCCTTCCCCAATGGAAGATGAACCTCTGTGCTGGACCCCATTCTCATTCCTCAGAGTTAATTGGCCTACATAGAGAATCATTTATTCCTGGAAAAGTGACATATTTCCAAGACTTGTGGGGTTTGTTTTTGTTTCCTCATTTTGTTTTGTTTGAGATAGTCTCACTTTATAACCCAGTCTGGCATTGAACTCGCTGCCCTCCTGCCTCAGCCTCTGAAATGCCAGGATTATGGACATGTACCACTATGCCCATGTTATTTTTGAGTTGTGAATGCTGCCTGAGACCTTAGCAAATGTACCTGCAATTTCCCTTTCTCATTTAGAGGGCATAACCTTCATGTCTGCTCTGAGTCCCCTGTCTCCTTCCTTATACAAACATGCCTACATACATACATATAAACACCTCCATTATATATATACACATATATACACACATACATACATATCCTCCTGTATACATATGTACACAGGTATGTATGTGTTCGTAGATCCAGACATAACTGTAACAACACAGCAGTCTGTTGTTGCTTTGCTTTTTGCCACTTTTAGGTCCTAGCAAAGATGATTCTACCCTGACTGTATCAATTGACTTTTTCCCTCAAGGACCTTCTAGAGTAGCAGTTCCCAACCTGTGTCATGATTTTTGAGGGGTAGAATGACTCTTTCACAGGGGTCACCTAAGATCATCATAAAACAGATATTTATATTATAATTCATAACAGCAGCAAAATTACAGTTATGCAGTAGCAGTGAAAATAATTTTATAGTTGGTGGTCACCACAACATGAGAAATGTATTGAAGGTTCGCATCATTTAGGAACTGTTCTAGAGCTTACCTATGGACCCCTTAAAATAATATCTAATAAATACTTAAATGGAATATTGCCTATAGTGTTTTAAGACTTTTCCAAAATACAGAGTCGAATTCTGTTAAATTTAGGAAAAGTATGGCGTTATATGATTATGAAACATTTACCCTGGACACTCTGTTTTTCATCAGATGGTAAACCAAAATAAGCTTAGCCTCTGTATGCCCTGGAGATCCATTTGGAGGACCATTTGTACTACTCTGATGGAGAACTCAACTAACACCCTTTTAATTAAAACCCTCTACCAATGGGTCAGTGAGGATTTAAAAGAAATTCAGGAAAGTTAGAATACATTTTTTTTATGATCTTCACCCCATCTGCAACTGGGAGGATTTTGTCAGCCTATATGGCATCCATAGTTATCAAAGAGAGAATGGTCTACAAACACTTATCTGCTTCTTAAAAGACATCTACAGCTGTCACTAATGATTCTTGGCTACTAGAAACAGTGACAGGTCCAGGCTGGTTATCTCTGCTCAGGGGTGGAGGGAAACGTCTATTATAAATTCTCCCAGGCCTTCCAGCTCCTCATTAAGAAACTTTTTAAAAAATGTGGTGACAGGAGGGGCCTAGTTCTAAGGATGGAAATGGAACAGAATGATGAGGTCTGTTGGGAGGCCAAAGGCTGGTAAAGGCAAGAGTGTTGCTTGTGCAGTTTCTGTGACAATGAAGGGGACCTTAGCACAGTCGGACGGCACCCTACAAAAGGTAGCCCATAATTCCAGCTGTCAGCTTAATCACAGTGCTTCCAGGTAAAGAGAAGGAACCCTTGTTTCCTGGGTAAAGTGAAGCAGTGCTGTTTGCTGACCCCTGCTCTTCAGCCTGCCTCAGACCGCCCTGCTCTGTTGGCCTTTGTGTTGCTGGCCCCTCCTTCTCTCCTTCTGGGCATTGTGCTCCCTTCAAGTGGCCCCCTGGAAGGGACCACCCAGGGTGCTGTACAATGAGGACCGAGGTAGCCACCAAAACATAGGTTTTGTAAGACAGCCAGTCAAAGAAAAATACTGTTTAACTATGTATGTGTTTGCCTTTCTACAATCGTTTTGTGTAGCAAACAAAACCCGGTTTACAGATTTCACAGTTGCTTCACATCAGTTCCCGACATCAGGTGTCAGTCTGACTTGAGATAGTCACAACCAGTTTATTTTCCCAGGGCACTAATTCTTACTATGGTTTTATTTACGTTCTTGGATTTATGGCCAGGAAATTTGATATCAAAACAAACAAGTTGCATTGGCTTTATTTAACTATTTTATCAGGAGTCCTCAGAGCTGCCTCTCTGGTAAAATGTGTCTGTGAGACTCCTTTACAAAAAAAAGCCAGCAGCTTGGAATTCAGTTCTCAAAGGCCATTTACACCTCTGTAAAAGAATTAGCTTTGGGTAATTGTTCCACTGCTTAAATCTTAATTTGCATCCATATGGATGGAGGTAGCACTTGTCTACCTGTGGGTGGGAGATCCTAGAATGGTCTCTGACTAGTGAAGATGCCAAACAGCTTTGGATGATAGATACTATGCCACACAGAGTGAATTAGTGACTCAGACTTGCTTTGGCTCATTAGTTACATGTTACAGCAGGTGGGTACATTGTGTGTTTGCTATATGGATGAAATTAATACAGGTATTTAAACCTAAGAACTTGCATGATCTTAAGAGGATTTTAAATGTTGTGAGTTGTAATGAAATTTCTTTGGGACAGAAATGTAAGGAAAAAGAGACAGAACTTGATGGCATGGTGTTTAAAGGCACCCCTAGTTTCTATGCCCTGTATTTAAAGGTGCCCCTAGTTTAGGTTGCCCTATAAGCAGTAGATGAAATTGTCTTCTCACCAACACAAAGCAGTAGCTCTGCATTGACCTGCAGTGACTCTGAATACAGAAAACTGCAAAGGAAGCTAGGTCATGAGAATAATGGAGAAGAAAGAGTTATGACTTACCTGGGTTCAATCAATGGAACAGATAAGATACTTGGTGGGAATGAAAATAAACAACTTGGGGTATTTTAATGGCTACCTCATCACCACTGCCATCATAAAACAATTGGTCATTTATTCACCAAGCATATAATTGTGCCCATAGGAGACCATGTTCTGGCCACTGAAATCAAAAAGAATTGTATGGGTTGTTGATAGTATAGTGTTCAGGATAGAAAATATAATTTAAAACAGTGGTTCTACACCTTTCTAATTCTGCAACCTTTTAATAGAGTTCATGTTGTGTGACCCCCCCCCAGCCATACAATTATTTTTGTTGCTACTCCATGGCTGTAATTTTGCTACCATTATGAATTGTCATGTAAACGTCTGTATTTTTTCAGTGGTCTTAAGATGACTCTGTGAAAAGGTCTTTTGACCCCCATAGGGGCAAGACCCACAGGTTGAGAACCGCTGATTTAAAAGGCTCCTGCACTCACCACAGTTTCCATGAAACACATGGAAAGGAGACAGGAGAGCACACAGAGTTGTTTCTAAGTAATAGCATTGTGAGGCATGGTGCTGCTTGCCTACCATCCCAGCACTAGGGAAACTGAGGTAGGAGCAATACCAGTTCCAGGCTTGTCTGGAATTGAATGCATGAAGTTAAAGGATGTTGGAGAGCTTAAAAGTATTCGGAAGTGAAAACAGTGCCTTGGTGCCTTGAACCTTGATAAAAGCAGAGTGTCTGAGTATTCTAAGAGACTTGGTCAGGCCCAGAACCTTTTGAAGTTTCAGGGAAAACCAAAATTAAGTTAGTTTTAATTTTTTTGTTAACTTTCAGAGTTTGTGAAGCAGTGACTAGATCTGTTCATTTGGCCTCACAAAGGCAAGAGATTATGTTTTAGGAGTGAAGTAATGATAAAGGAAGAATATCTGCTCATTTTGCTTTTATGTATCCGTACATATACTCCAGTTGAGAACAGAATATCCAGAAAAGAACACATCTTTGATTTGTATTTAAAAAGGAACTTCTGGTGATTGAGTTTACCCAGCAAGTTTATTTTAAACTTATTTATTTATTAAAGAATAAAACTCGACAACGTAAACACACAGACCAAAGCTTCTCAACAGGCTTTTGGTCTTCTTGCCTCTGAGAGGCTGAATGAAATTTAGTGCAAAAAAGTGAGAAAGACTGCCTAGAGTTCTTAGAACGTGCGAGCTTTCCATCTCTTACCCTGCTTCTGTGTAGAACACTGCTATTCGCTGGTTTGTCCCTCTCCCAGAGACAGCCTCAGGGAGGAAACACTTACTTTAGTTCATAACTTTGTTTGTCATGGCGGAGTCTGTAGCTGAAGGAACATATGGCTGAAGCCCTCATGTCATGGTGAACGGGAAGTAGAAAGAACCAAAGGGAAGGCCAGATTTATATCCTGACAGCAGTTTTCCCTTCCTCCACTCCTCCCAGCTCCTCCTCCCGCAAGATCCACTCCTCCTCCATTTCCCTTCAGAAAAGAACAGGCCTCCCAGAGATTTACCAACCAAACACATAAATAAGACTAGTCATAACCCCTCATATCAAGGTTGCACAAGGCAACGCCAGTGAGAGGAAAAGGTCCCAAAAGCAGGCAAAAGAGTCATACACCCCTGTCTCCCTCTGTATTTTTACAGACAAAGGGTTCCCTACAAGAACATCAAGCTATACAGCCATAACATATATGCAGGGAACCTAGTATAGATCCATGCAGGCTCTATGATTATCGCTTCAGTCTCTGTGAGTCCCAGTGATCCCTGCTTAATTGATTCTGTGGGCAAATGTTCTCATGTCCTCAACCCTTCTGACTCCTACAATCCTTCCCTTTTCCCTCAGGGTTCTCTGAGCTCTGCCTAATAATGTTTGACTATGGGTCTCTGCATCCACTCCCATCAGTTGCTGGATGAAGCCTCTCTGATGACAGTGGGTTAGGCACCTATCTGTTCTTCTGGGTGGCATAGGCTGCACTTCCTTAAAATTTTATTGTATATGTGAACAAATACAGTGTTTTATGATTATTTTATCTTATTTAAAATACAGTAAAATATTTAAAACTTTAAACAAGTAACATTATGTAGTTGAGTTCAACACCCTTTATGACCATTTCAAACTGTTCTTCGCCATGGAAAATAAAACTGCCAGACCAAGCCTAGCTCACAGCAACTGAAATACAAAACTGAAGTCTTCCAATAAGACAGCACTCAGAAACATGGAGAAGTCACCAGGTAGAGATGAAGAAGGGCTTTGTTTCTATAGCCCTTCATATCGGAGTTTAGTACTTTTACAACTAAGTAATTCAACTTGTAGTACTGAAATAAAAAAACATAGTACCTTTTTTCTTTACTATGATTAAAAAAAATCCCTTAATTTATATGTTCAAAACAGCCTGAATTGACATTGTTTTCTTTACAGTTGTCTCCAGGGATCTTTATTTTACCTTCTGATAGTCCATTCATCTGCCTGGTGACACTCACTATTGACTCTGGGTTCCCCTTACTGCTCTGAAACTGGCTTACTTCTGGGGGACTCTCCTCTTCCAGAAGAATAGGGCAGGTATTCTGGAATGAAGCAGCTACTTGATGAAGCCTTCCAAGAAGAGCCAGGGTCCAGATTCTGCCTGGGCAATAAGAAGTTTTCTTGGAAGGTCTGGAACGTTTCGGGCAACAGACCTCAGTAGTGAAGGACCTGACACAGGAATCGAGAAACCCAGGCTAAAAGCTTGGAACTTGGCTGTAGTTGAGCACTAATATCACAGATGACAGTCAAGAGGGGACTTGAATCCAGTGGCTCATTTATATTTTCTTTGCTGTAAAGACCTGCTTCAGAATTGGAGTGGATGGTGTCTGCCCTTGTTCCTCCCCCTCTCGCAGCCAGCCCACATCTTCTTTATCTCTGTACTATCAGGCATCCAGCCACCACATCAGTCTAGTAACATGCCTAAGTAAACTAATTCCTGACAAGCTTAATAAGTAGTTTTATAATAATTCTCATTTTCTTTTCTGTGTATGTGTGCTGAATAGTCCCAACTAAATTAGCTGCTTCTAAGCAAAAATACTGTTTTGGCTTTAATAATTTCTTCCATATTAGTTCAGAATCATACTTCCCATCAATACACATTTTTGAGGTAATAACTACCCAGCATTATTGGAGGTTTCTTGGTACAGTGACAGAGTTAATATAAAACAATGGCCAAATGGTTAAATTCCCCCAATGAGTAAAGAAGCTACCATAACTCTTCCATGCCTTCCAGTTCTTATTAAAATGAAAGAAACATTGCTGCAGTGGGAGCTGAATGGAAAATAATAGTCATTTTCTGCATTAGGAGTAGAAGATATAACTCACACTTCAGCCAGAAAATTGCAGTTCCTTAGCAGGGACAATTTAAATAAATTTCATAGGCTGTAGAGATCTAACTTTGTAATGATTGACAATATAAAATTAGCCTTTTCTGCTGTTAAGATTATCAGTATTCCCATTGGTTATATAGATTGTGGAATAACATTGCCCAGCTGTGTATTTGAGCACCATTAAAGTCGTCAAAGAGTTAAAAGTTACTTCCTCCATTGGAAGTAAAGCTGCTACAAATACACAAGTTTTTTAAGTTGCCACATTTTACATCTTTGTGGAGAGACGGTGTAGTTGCTGCATTTTTATGAGTCTGTTCTTAAATAAACATCTCTGGCAGCGCCTGTTTTATTTTATAGGCTCTGTAATCACAGTGACATTCTAAAGGAAGACCTTGAAGTTTACAGAACAGCTGTCCTTCACAACTTCCCAGACTTGAAGCTGGGCAGCAACAATGCAGAACAGGACATGGGGTGGCACGAAATGGCTGGTGTGGTGAGGCATCCATTGTGCTCCAGGGCTTCAAACTGAAAAGACTAACACATGGTGAAACTAGTGCACACTGCCCATGCCATCATCAGTTTAGCCCCTTGGCGGACATCCTCATCTATTTGTCTATAAATGATTTGTTTTTTATTATTAGTGAACTTCTTACATTCAGCGACTTCTTTTTTTTCTTTCTTTTTTTTTTTTGGTTTTTCGAGACAGGGTTTCTCTGTGGCTTTGGAGCCTGCGCTGGAACTAGGTCTTGTAGACCAGGCTGGTCTCGAACTCACAAAGATCCGCCTGCCTCTGCCTCCCGAGTGCTGGGATTAAAGGCGTGCGCCACCACCACCCGGCTCATTCACCGCCTTCTTGTAGCAATGTTTTTGAGAAAGGTTTGTCCATAAATATACAAATGTTTACTTTGGTGAACAAGGGGAGGGAGGTGTAACCTTTGACTGATGTGATGTACAGTCAGGTGAGCGGCTTAGGACTTATCCACCATAGCTACCAACCGACAAGGAGGATGTCAGCAGGTCTAAGCACTAGTTGTGTTCCCAGATTTCCAAGTTCACTCTAGATACAGACCTTTTAGTCTAAAGCTGGTTCTTAAAATGTGGTCTCAAGACCAGTAACACCAATAGGACTGGGAACTTCTTTTTAAAAAGCTCTACAGAAGCTTCTCAGTTTCAGGAGGTTCCATTTATTAATTGTTGCTCTCAGTATCTGTGCTACTGGGATTATATTTAGGAAGTGGTCTCCTGCGCCAGTGCGTCCAAATGTACTTCCCACTTTCTCTTCTGTGAGGTTTAGTGTGGTTGATTTTATGTTGAAGTCTTTGATCCATTTGGACCTGAGTTTTGTGCATGATGATAGATATGGATCTATTTGCATCCTTCTACATATTGATATCCAGTTATGCCAGCACCATTTGATGAATTGCTTTCTTTTTTTCATTTTATATTTTTAGCTTCTTTGTCAAAAATTAGGTGTTCGTAGGTGTGTGGAATGATATCCAGGTCTTTGATTCAATTCCATTGGTCTTCCTGTCTGTTTTTATGCCAATACCAGGCTGTTTTCATTACTGTAACTCTAAACTTTGGAAATCAGTATGGCAATTTCTCAAAAATTAGGAAACAATCTACTTCAAGACCCAGCAAAACCACTGTTGGGAATATACCCAAAAGACCCTCAATCATACCACAAGGACATGTGCTCAGCTATGTTTATTGCAGCATTATTTGTATTAGTCAGAACATGGAAACAACCTATATGCCCCTCAACCAAAGAATGGATAAAGCAAATGTGGTACATTTACACAATGGAGTACTACACAGCAGTAAAAAAATAATAACATCTTGAAATTTGGTGGCAAATGGATGGATTTAGAAAAAAAACATATTGAGTGAAGTGACCCAGACCCAGAAAGACAAATATATGTGTTCATTCATAAGTGGCTTTTAGACATAAAGCAAAGAAAATCAGCTTATAGTCCGCAGTTCCAGACAACCTTGACAACAAAGAGGACCTAAGAGATATACATGGATCTACGTAGGAAGATGAAAAAGACAAGATCTCCTGAAGAAATGGGAGAGAGGGCAGAAAGGAAGAGGGGGGTGGAGAAAAATGTAGCTCAATAAAACATCATGGAAAAAAAAGCTCACTTTTCAACCTACCCTAGACTCAGTGACTCAGGAACTCTGAGGGTGGTACCCAGACATCTGGGCCTAAATGACCCCTTATTTTAAAAGCCTTTCAGTTTAAGAACTTTAAATGAATATAAAGCTGGGATGAGAGATGGGGCTACTATTGGTTGGTTTCTACAGCGGCTGAAACATGAGCCAAGATTTGTACACCTCTTTGCTGTGTCAGAAACCTATTCCACACCATCCATCTATTTTTTAGCTAGTCTGAGTTTCTCTTTGTGGTCTTAGAAGTTCTGTAGAATCTGGACTGTTTTGGTAATATAGTCATGTGTAACATGTGATATGTATAGTATGTACCTAATGCATTTGCCTAAGTCTTACCGATGTCACAACTCTGCTTTTGGGTTGAGAGCTGCTTATATCTCCTCTTAGAATATATCCTCACTGTTTACTGGTAGAAAAGTAATTATTACACAGGAATTATCAACGCTTGCTTATTAAAGACCATTGATGGGTATCTTATTTACTTTTCTATTGTGATAAAAGAAATGTTATGTGAGACACTAGGATAAGGACAACTTACATACAGAAGGCTTTATTTAATGCTTACATTTCCAGAGGGATAGGAGCCATCATGGCAGGGAGCATGGCAACAGGCAGGGAGGCAGGCATGAAGCAGCAGATCCATAGACAGGAAACAGAAAAAGACACTGGGAATGGTGAAATCTTTGACACCTCAAAGCCCACCCCCAGTGACATACCTCCTCCAACAAGGCCACACCAACTAATCCTTCCCAATAGTTTCACCAACTTGAGACCAAATATTCAAACATATAAGTCTCTAGGGATCATTCTTATTCAAACCACCACAGATGGGACCCTGTCAACTGAGAGAAAGCAACTTAATATCTGTTTGGCTTCCATCTAATGCTGTCTTCTCTTTCAGGGGTCACTTATACTGTTTATGTTAGTGAAATAACTAATAGGAAAGGAAAATTCATTTCCTTGGAGTAGAATTCACCTTACAACT
>JAQHUG010000009.1:14633650-14675208 GCA_028555095.1 Dicrostonyx torquatus
TAAGAAAGGTTCATAAAATATCTATATAATTCAGGTTTTCAAATATCATATTTCCTTAGAACAAACTTTTTTATTTAGTATGATCAGGTCAAATGTATGTGTGTGTGTGTATGTGTATGTGTATATGTATGTATACATATATTTTTTCAGGATTTTGCTATGCATTACCAGATTTTATTCTGAAAGGGTCATAGAGTTAAAAATAATGGCTAAATAAAATATTTATTTGAGTTCTTTCTAAATTAAATAGTCAATTTTGGGGGGAACCATTTAGAGATGTGAAAATGACATTCCATTTCTTTGTGTTCCCATGGCCTTTCGATGGTGCGGTTAACTCTTTTTCTACTTGTACATTGTTCATTTTTCTACTAGGTTAGTAATGCTTTTTCCTTATTGATTTATAAGAACTTTTAAAATATAAATTTGTACATTTTGTTGCCGTATTTTTGGTAGCTGATCTTTGCTTTCATTAAGGGTAGTTTGGAGATGATATCTTTTTCACTAATAGTTTTGTGTATCTACTTACACATTGGATGTATTTGAAAATAATAATTGATAAACTTGGGGATATATATGAGCAGTCATGACTCTCGTAAGTTCAAACATAACAGGATCCATATTTAAACTGAACTCTGATTAAATTTTAAAAGAATTGAGCTAACAGGTTTAAGAATACTACTCAGTGAAAATCATCAAAAACTTTATATACCATTAGCTCTGAAATATGAAAGTGTCAACACCAGTCATTTTACAGATAGTGTGTGCTCTCGCATGTCATTCCCAAACCCTATCTCCTGGCCCTAGAAGACCAGTGAACCATTTGATGGTGCTAAGTCTTCAGACTGCTGAGTGTAGTGGAACACTGTTGTAGGGAGAGGGCCTGCTTGTTTGTCCTGGCCACCCAGCTAGCTTACATCCAAAATAACCACACAGAAACTGTATTAATTAAAACACTGCTTGGCCATTAGCTCTAATTTCTTATTGGCTAACTCTTACATATTAATTTAACCCATCTCCATTAATCTATGTATCACCACGTGGCAGTGGCTTACTGGAAATTCTAACCAGTGTCCATCTCAGGCGGAGGATCCATGGCTTCTCTCTGACTCTGCTTTCTTCCTCCCAGCATTCAGTTCTGTTTTCCCCATCTACCTAAGTTCTGCCCTATCAAAAGGCCAAGGCAGTTTCTTTATTCATTAACCAATGAAAGCAACACATGAACAAAAGAGCCTCCTACACCAGGACACCCCCCAGTTTCCTTCATGGATTCCAAAGGTGTTTAATCTAAATAGAGGTTTTTTAGTAACAGAGAAATTTAAAACCTATGCATGGTCTATTCTATAAGCATGACCAATGGAAAAGGAAGGCCAATTCTTCATTTTAGAAGGCAAGTCTCCAGACTGCAGAGCCCATTCAATCCTAGTGTAAGATGTGCAAGACAGCTTGTTGCTCTAACTCTGCCCTGGGCCTTTGCTCCTTTGCAGTTATGAGAGTCTCCTCATCAATAGATAACCTCCTTTGAATTGGGAGTTTCTCAGAAAATACAAATTTCTTGAACATCTGCAAAAGACATGCCTTAAGAATGTGTTACAGTGGGAGATGGCTCACTTAGTAAAGACAACCCAAATTTCATCTCTAGAACCCATGCTGAAAACAAACAAACAAACAAACAAACATATAGCAACAACAACATCAAAAACAGTCGAAGAATGAAACTAAATAAACTTGCACTCTTGGGGTGCTGTGAGATAGGTGGGCCCTTGGTACTGCTGGCCAACTAGTCAAGTTTACTTAGCAAGCTCCAGAAAATAAAATAGACAAATCTTGAGGAATGACCACGGTTGTCTTCTGACATACACATGAACTTACATACACTTACATGCATGAGTGTGTGCAGGCATACACACACGCACACTGTATTGCAGATATTTTTCATGACTCAGCAGATGTTTTGAATCAGAAAGCTTTTGACTGGCTCTTTGCTGAGTTCTGACATTTGTCTCTGTCAGTTTATATCATTCCCTGCTTTTTAGGGGCTCACAGTACAGATAGAATCCTTTGCAGATGACCCACTGGGCAGATCTGCTACTGTCTCTGTTGTTTCCATGATCTGGTAGAGTTATACCATCTATTTTCATGTTACAATTTGACCGTCCACATATATTTCCATAATAATAAAATACTCATCTTTGAGAAATTATTATTTATAAAATTGTCTTCAAATATCAGTTCTTGAACATTTCTTTAAAAAGCTAAGAAATCTTAGCGATTAATATTGAGTAGTGAAGGTAAATGAGATAAAATATACAGAACGACTTAAACCAGCCATGTAGTATGTCTACCACATTGTGTGGAAAAGAAGGCGTTCTACACAGTAGCGGTGGTGTTTTTATCAAGCACATAGGAACTTACTAGACAAATGTTTGTAATATTATTTTAGCATTTTATTCTGTATTCTTTTGAAGCTCAATTCAAACTCAGCTTAAGCAAAAGTGGGTTGTATATGAAATCTGTACATAAAGCAGATCGACGTGTGTCATCCTTGAAAGAATCTTAACTCTAAATGAGCAGCAGAAAGACAAGTTCTCCAAAGCAGTTTATTTGGGACTAGTGGAACTTGCAGTCCTGGCATGCTGTGGTAGACTACAGATACATCTGAAGGGATTGGGGCAAAGGAAACTTTAAAAGAGAAGGTTTTTGAGGAAAAAAGAAGGAAAATGGAAGAATCTACTTTAGGTATCTTGAAATAAAGACCATTATTTGTCAGAGTTTGTGGTTGTCTCATTAGTGGAGACAGCCACTGTTAATCAAGTGGTCTTGTGTAAGCAGCTTTGCTGCAGTATTGAGGTAGTTAAGCTATTATACTGCAGCTTTGCAGAATTCTTTGTATAGACCCTATTTTAGGCATATGTAAAGAGGGTTTGCCTTTCATGGTCTTTTGGCTCCATTTTGTTATTTTGACATAGTGGCTCCACTTTGATCTTGGTAACTTGAATTAGGGACAGGACAGAAGTAACCTGAAACACAGATGGTCCAAAACAGTGTCAGCATTCACAGTAGGCAAGAAGTAATAAAGCTACTTATTTTAAATTGCATGAAAACCTATTAATCTTTACAGTCTGTAAACTTTATTGTAAGATGTACCAAAACTTCAATAATCCTTTAGTAATTTTTAATGTATACTGATAGTATTCATTTCTCTTTTTAATGATTTTTATTAAGCTATACATTTTCCCACACCCCTTCTTTTGTCTCCTCTCCCCTTCTACCTCCCACCCCCTACCCCTGCCTCCCACATCTCCCAGTTTACTCAGGAGATCTTGTCTTTTTCTCTTTCCTAGGTGGATCTATGTATGTCTCTCTTAGGGTCCTCTTTGTTGTCTAGGTTCTCTGGGGTTAATACCTGTAGGCTGGTTTTTCTTTGCTTCATGTCTAATACCCACTTATGAGCCAATAAATATTATATTTGTCTTTCTGGATCTGGGTTACCTTACTCAGGATGGTTTTTTTCTAGTTTCGGCCATTTGCCTGCAAATTTCAAGGTATCATTATTTTTTATTGCTGTGTAGTACTCCATTGTGTTAATGTACCACATTTTCTTTATCCATTCTTCAGTTGAGGGGTTTCTAGGTTGTTTCCAGGTTCTGCTGTGGACATAGTTGAGCAAATGTCCTTTGTGGTATGATTGAGCATCCTTTGGGTATATGCCCAAAAGTGGTATTGCTCGGTCTTGAGGTAGATTGATTCCTAATTTTCTGAGAAACTGCCATGCTGATTTCTAAAGTGGCTGTACAAGTTTGCACTCCCACCAGCAATAGAAGAGTGTTCCCCTTATTCCACATCCTGTCCAGCATAAGTTATCATTGGTGTTTTTTATCTTAGCCATTCTAAGTGGTGTAAGATGGTATCTCAGTTTTGATTTGCATTTCCCTAATGGCTAGGGAAGTTGAGCATTTCCTTAAGTGTCTTTCTACCATTTGAGATTCCTTCATTGAGGATTCCCTGTTTAGGTCTGTACTCCATTTTGTATTAGATTATCTGTTCTTTTGATATTTCCTGGTTTCTTCATGTATCTTGGAAATCAGTCCTCTCTCAGATGTGGGGTTGATGAAGATCTTTTCCCATTCTGTAGGCTGCTGTCTTGTCTTGTTGACTGTGTCCTTTGCTTTATAGAAGCTTCACAGTTTTAGGAGGTCCCATTTATTAATTGTTTCTTTCAGTGTCTGTGCTACTGGTGTTATATTTAGGAAGTGGTCTCCTATGCCAATGCATTCAAGGGTACTTCTTACTTTCTCTTCTATGAGGTTCAGTGTTGATCTTTTGGACTTGAATTTTGTGCATGGCGATACATCTGGATCTACTTTCATTCTTCTACATGTCAACATCCGGTTATCCCAGCACCATTTGTTGAAGATGCTTTCTATTTTCTATTTTATACTTTTAGCTTCTTTGTCAACAATCAGGTGTTCATAGGTATGTGGATTGATATCTGGGTCTTCGATTCAATTTCATTGGTCCTCCTGTCTGTTTTTATGCCAATACCAAGCTGTTTTCATTATTATAGCTCTATAGTAGAGTTTGAAGTCAGGGATGGTGATGCCTCCAGAAGCTTTTATTCTGTAGGATTGTTTTGGCTATGCTGGGTTTTTGTTTTTCCATATGAAGTTGAATATTGTTCTTTTGAGGTCTGGAAGAATTTTGCTGGGCATTGCATTGAATCTGTAGATTGCTTTTGGTAAGATTGCCGTTTTTAATGTGTTAATCCTACCTATCCAAGAGCATGGGAGATCTTTCCATTTTCTGATGTGTGCTCCGATTTCTTTCTTTAAAGATTTAAAGTTCTTGTCATACAGATCCTTCACTTGTTTGAATAGAATTACTCTGAGATATTTTATTTTGTATTATTTGTGGCTATTGTGAAGGGTGCTGTTTCTCTGATTTTTTTTTCTCGGCCCATTTATCATCTGTACTTAGGAGTGCTACTGGTTTTTTGTTTGTTTGTTTGTTTGTTTTTGTTTTTTGTTCTTGTTTTTGTTTTTTTGTTAATCTTGTAATGCGCTACATTACTGAAGGTTCCCTGGTAGAATTTTTTGGGATCACATATGTATACTATCCTATCATTAGCAAATAGCTAAAGTTTGACTTCTTCTTTTCCAGTTTGTATCTCCTTGATCTCCTTTGTTGTCTTATTGCTCTAGCTAGAACGTCAAGTACTGTATTGACTAGATATGGAAAGAATTGACAACCTTGTTCATGATTTCAGTGTGACCGCTTTGAGTTTCTCTCCATTTGGTTTGTGTTGCTTTCCTGTATATTGCCTTTATTATATTTAGATATGTTCCTTGTATTCCTGCTGTCTCCAAGACCTTTTATCTTGATGGGGTGTTGAATTTTGTCAAAGGTTTTTTTTAGTATCGAATGAGAGGATCATTTTGGTTTTTTCTTTCACTTTGTTTATATGGTGTATTACATTGTTAGATTTTCATGTGTTAAACCATCCCTGCATCTCTGGGATGAAGCCTATTTGGTCATGGTAGATGATTTTTCTAATGTATTCTTGTATTCAGGTTGCCAGTATTTTTGCATCAATGTTCAATTCTCTTTCATAGTTGTGTCTTTGTGTGGTTCAAATATTAGGGTAACTGTAGCCTCATAAAAAAAAGTTTGGCAATGTTCCTTCTGTTTCTATTGTATGGAATAATTTTAGGAGTATTGGTATTAGTTCTTCTTTGAAATTCTGATAGAATTCTGAGCTGAAACCATCTGGTCCTGGGCTTTTCTTGGTTGGAAGACTTTTGATGAGTGTTTCTATTTCCTTAGCAGTTATGGGTCTATATAATTTGCTTATCTTGTCTTGATTTAATTTTGGTATGTGGCACTTTTCTAGAAAATTGCCCATTTCCTTTAAGTTTTCCAGTTTTGTGGAGTACAGGTTTTTGGAGTATGACCTGATGATTCTCTGGATTTCCTCCATGTCTGTTGCTATGTCCCCCTTTTCATTTCTGATTTTGTTAATTTGGACATTCTCTCTCTGCCTTTTGGTTAGTTTGGATAAAATTTTATCCATTTTGTTGATTTTCTCAAGGAACCAACTCTTTGTCTCATTGATTCTTTGTATTGTTTTCTTTGTTTCTATTTTGTTGATTTCAGCTCTCAATTTGATTTTTTCCTGTGGTCTAGTTATCTTAGATAAGTTTGCTTCTTTTGGTTCTAGAGTCTCAGGTGTTCTGTTAATTCGCTAGTGCGGGATTTTTCCAGCTTCTTTATGTAGGCATTTAGTGCTATGAACTTTCCTCTTAACACTGCTTTCATTGTGTCCCGTAAGTTTGGGTATGTTGTGTTGTCATTTTCACTGAATTTTAGAAAGTCTCTAGTTTCTTTTCTTTTTTTATCTTCATTTTCCATGAGTTTGTCAACTAGTGTTCTTGTTGAATTCTAATTTTAAGCCATGTTGATCCAGTAAGACACAGGAGGCTAGTCCAATTTTTTTGTATCTGTTGAGATTTGCATTGTTACTGAGTATGTGGTCGATTTTGGAGAAGGATCCATGATGTGCTGAGAAGAAGGTATATTCTTTTGTGTTTGGGTAAAATGTTCTATAGATGTCTGTTAAACCCATTTGAGTTATAACATCTGTTAGTTCCTTTATTTCTCTGTTAAATTTCTGTCTGGCAGACCTGTCCAGTGATGACAGTAGAGTGTTGACGTCTCTCACTGTTAGTCTGAGAGGCTTGATTTGTGAGTTAAGGTTTAGTAATGTTTCTTTTACAAATGGAGTTGCTGTGTTTAATTGGGTCATAGATGTTCAGAATTGAGAATTCATCCTGATGCATTTTTTCCTGTGATGAATATGAAATGACCTTCTTCATCTTTTTTGACTAACTTTAATTTGAAGTCTATTTTATTAGATATTAGGATAGTTATACCAGCTTGTTTCTCTTGGTCCATTTGATTGAAAATTTTTCCCAACACTTTACTGTGAGGTAATGTCTATGTTTGAGGTTGAGATGTGTTTCTTGTAAGCAGCAGAAAGATGGATTTTGTTTTGTATCCAGCCTGTTAGCCTGTGTCTTTTTATAGGTGAGTTGAGTCCATTGAGCTTAAAGGATATTAATAACCAGTAATTGCTAGTTCCTGTTTGTTTTTGTTGGTGGTGGTATTGTGTGTGCGCTTCTCTCCTTGGGTTCGAGTTTTCCTTCTAGTACTTTCTGTAGGGCTGGATTTGTGGATAGATATTGATTAAATCTGGTTTTGTCATGGAATATCTTTCCCCACCCCCATCCATTCCTCAGAGAGAGTAAGGCTTCCCATGGGAATTCAACAAAGTCTAGGGCATTGCTTTGAGGCAGGACCATGGACCTCCCCACTTTATCTAGGTTAAGCAAGGTATCCCTCCATAGAGAATGGGTCCCAAAAAGCCAGTACATGCAATAGGGATAAATCCTGGTCCCACTGCCAGGGCCTCATAGTCTACCCCAGACACAAAACTTACCCACATTCAGAGGGCCTATTTTGGTCCTATGCTTGTTCCCCCCACTGTTAGGCCAGAATTGGCGAGCTCAAGTAAGCTGTTTCAGTAGATATCTCCATCATGGTCTTCACCTCTTTGCTCATTATCACTCCTCCTTCTCTTCGACTGGACTCTGGGAGCTCAGCCCAGTGCTCTGCTGTGGATCTCTGCATCTGCTTCCATCAGTTGTTGGATGAAGGTTCTATGTTGACATTTAAGACAGTCATCAGTCTGATTACAAGGCAAGGCCAGTTCAGATATCCTCTCCACTATTGCTTAGGGTCTTAGCTGGGGTCATCCTGTAGGTTCCTGGGAATTTCTCCAGTGACAAGTTTAAGACAGTATTCTTAAGAGGTAAAAAATTATTATCAATTATATCACATATTATAATTTAGAAATACACATTCTAACTTCTATTAGAATACATGGATTATTTTAAACCTGAGAGCATAACAAGTTATGGATTTCACTATAAGATTTCTAAAGGTGAGGTTTCTTTTTATTCACACTTTAGGATTTCTGGGCACAGGCGGATAGACCAGGGTGGGTCAAAAAAGCCCTTTGGGCAGTGTGAGGATGCAGTTCAAGGAGGCTTTCTTTCTTCCTTTCAGATCCAACAAACATACATAGTAAAGAGGTGTATGTAGGCTGCTGGGCTGTCAGAATGACAGAATGGCTCCGAGCCATTCTGGGCCTTGCTTTAGGGGCAAAGCTCTATTTCCATACCTCAGTCTACTGAAGCAGAAGTCCTGAGTAGTTCATCTACATAGACTGGTCGGAACTGAAGTAAAATCCAGGCATAGTTTATACAAATAGAGGCAAAGAACCTCATAACTAGCACTGCAGCACAAGATCCTACTCCAGGGCTAACTTAATATCTGGGTCATTGGCCAACAATTACAGCTGCTTAACACAACACCCCCAGACCAGTTTCTCTAGTTTTTCTGTCATAAGCCCAGGTCCAGGAGATAAACCAGCCCTAAGGAAGTCAAAAAGAAAGAGCCTTGCAGCGGTGGCAGCCTTAGAGCCAAAGACTATGGTCTTGAAGGATTAGCTGAGCTAAATGCTCAGGGCTGGGTCTCCCATGCTCTGCTTCAGTGGCTCTCACATGGAGCATCTTTTCCTTCTTCATGCTAATCATGAAGGATTGTGATTTCTTTTTTGTTCACTGAACAATTGCTTGTTACTCAGACACTCGACTGCATAGAACCTGAGGGCCTTTGTTCTGTTGGCTTGTGATGTCTTGGACCCATTTCTTACAGATTGGATGCTGCCCCATATTTTCTGTAATCATCAGTCAACAAGTCACCAGCACTATGATCAGGATGGAGCAAATCACCACTTCCTAATAGAGTGTGTACTCTGTCCGTGGGACAGTGGGATGGAGGTTGTCTGTTAGATACCGAGCTATTGTTGTTAGCGAAGTTGTGTCTTAGGAGCAAAGTGCTTACCTGGAAATTAAAACAGTTAGCTCAGATCTATTCGTTGCCATTTTTCTTCACCTTGCTTCTCAGGTAGGCTATGATTAAAAATCAATTTCCCTACATAGATAGGCTAGTTAGTGTACTTTGAAAAAAAGATATTCAGGGTAGCAGGTGAATTTCCCCAGCTGCTTAGGAGACTCAAAGGCAATGTAGACTTTTATCCTTGGTTAAAGATTAAGACTCAAACAAGTTGGTTATTTTTTTGCTTGGTGCATTACTTTTTCTTAATTCATTTTTTAGGTATGTGTGTGTGTTCGTCTATATGTGCATCACATACCTGCAATGGTCCAAATAGAGCATCAGATCCCCAGGAACTGAAATTACAGGCTGCCTGATATGGGTGCAGGGAACCAAACCCAAGTTCCCTGCAAGAACAGCAAGTGCTTTTCAACTGCTAAGACATCTCCAGCCCTAAACCAACTTTCTCTTATAAGTCCAGAAAACAGGACTCATGCAATGAAAGAATAAATCTTTGCTTCAGAAAGGAGGGCTGAGGCTCTGTTCTTATGTATACCAAAGGGAAAACAAACTAGCTCAGATAAACAGGAGTGATCTCATCTCACATCTGCACACTTCTTAAGTAGAACATTTGTGTGCACAAGGTTCAGTCTTCACGAACATATTATTGTAAATGAAACTGTTGTATAGAATTAAATTGTACTGGAAAATAACCAGATGTTACTTTTAATTTAAAACATTTTGATCATGTTTTTTCCTTTCCTCAACTCTTCCAAGATTCTCTTCACCTCCCTACCCCACCCGACTTCATAACTTCATGCCGGTTCTCTTTCTCCCCTTCTCCTTCTCTGTTATTTTGATCTTGAGGATATTTTAATGTCAGGAAACAATCTAAATTCTAAGTAAAAATTAACCTAAAATTGATTTTAAATCTGAGTCTTTGAGAGCAGAGAATGGGGTTCCAGTTTGTTTTGATTTTGTGTGTGTGCTTTCTTTGTAGGCCACAGCATTATTGAAAAAAGTCCTTACAGAAGAATGTGACCATAGGTCAGCTATTCACAGCAATGAATCATCTTGCAGCATGCCATCTATTCTGAATGACAATAATGGAATAAAGGAAGCAAAACCCGCTCTGCGGCTCAACAGTGTTCTTACAAGGGAACAAGGTAACCATTGTTAAACAGCGTCCACAGCAAAAAGGCATTCCAAGTCAATGCAGCGTCCTCTTTCTCGAGGTATTACTATAAAAGATGACTAACTAAAGCCTAGCTCAGGTTTTAAGTGCATGGTCTGTGTTTGTTCTGTGGTACCTTCCAGTTAATATGCACGTTCTCAGCCAGGCAGGAGTGGGAACTCTAAGTGTTATTCTGTTAAGCCTCTAGTAAAATAAAATGCTCACAAGTTAAAAAAAAATCTTAAGCCAATAACTTATGTGCCCTTTAGACAAATAAATAGACAAGAATTGTAAATGAAGAGACAGTGAAAAGGAAAAGAATGGTTATTAATACTCCACATACAGGGGTTGGAGAGAGGGAGTTAAAAGCACTGGCTGCTCTTTGGGAGAACTTGGGTTTGCTTCCCAGATGACAATTCACAACTGTCTGTTAACTCCAGCTCTCTTCCGGCCTCCAGCAGGCACAAGACACAGCATACGTTTATACATGCAGGTGAAACATTCTTGTACATAAAATAAATCTTCCAACACCTATAGCGCTGGGAGTGTAGCTCGATGAGAGTTTGCCTATCAGGTTCCACTGCTAGCACTGAAGAACAAATCTGTTCCATAAATTTGAAACACATTTTTATTATGTTTTCACTTTTAGAAGTTTCGAGTGTCTGTGGAGATGAGAGCATAGGAAGCAAGGAAGAAAGCATAGCTGCAACCCCAGCCACAGGTAAAGTTGCCAGAGCCTAACAGTTTCAGGCCCAGAAAGCAGTCTTTGTGTCATCAGAGCATTCAGGGTCAGTCATTGGTGGGTCCAGTGACTCAGTGAGGACAGAGAATACACCAGCTACTGCGTGCAGGCTGTGTTAGCTAACCCAAGGTGGTAAACGACTGTCCACTGAGCTCTTTGTCTGGATTTTAAATATTCAGTCTGTACATATCCTCCATCATGCAGCTTTTCAGCACCTATAGCCATTTGACAAGTGTCAGTTGGCCAGAGTGAGTGCCCAGTTACTAGATGACAAGCTGTAGATGTTTCTGATTTTGTTTTTTCTTTCCTATAGTAATCAAACTGAAAATTGCTTAAAGCTAATGTTCTAAAAAAATGTGCTAAATAGAAATTTGCTCATACCTCAGGTGCAAAAGCCTGTCTGGCAAATGTCTCAGTAATCATGCTTCATCTATCAAGACCTATTAGGACTTCTGCACATGTATTAGGTGTGTTTATAGGTGGAATCTGAATTGTATCATTACATTTTCTAGACTTAAAATATCAGCAAGCAGCAATTAGTATTCTGAACAGAACCTTATTTGTTGTACATCTACATTCACTAGATCCTTTTTTGTAAAATGCTATGTTGCTTCATTATGAATTCAAAGGTCTGACTTTAAAAATTTATACAAGTAAGCACCTCGCTGAGGTACTGAGGCATGCACTGCACGTGAAGTAGTTTTGTTTCGTTTACAAGCAGAAATGAACGGCTTGCTCCTATGGTAATATAGTTCACGTGATTAATTTTTAAGCTCAAGTTTCTGTTATAAACTCTTGTTTTGAAAATGGAGTTTATAGCGGAGCAATTATTATGTATGTGTAACATTTTACTCCAAATACAAAGATTTTCCTTAGTTGAAATATTTTTTCCCAATTGATGTTCGTTGTGCTTTTATTTGTCATTTTGAGAAAATGCTGATAGGGTTCCCTCTGGGTTTTGTTTGTTTGTTTTTGTTGGTGATGTTACTAGAAGTATAGATGATTCATAAGCTGTAGATGTCCGTGAAGTCCTTTGGTTATCTTTTTATTTGGTATATATTTATTGATACCTTTGAGTGCAGAAGTATTTAATGACCTCTGGATGTATTTCAGTTAGGACTATAAACCTGTGGTCACAAAGGGCCATCTGTAAGCTTATTTAAAATAAGTTGTAATTTTAACAGCCCACCCTTCATCTGTCAATAATTGACAGAGAATACCATGCCATAGTGTACTAAAATATTAACTATATTATAGCACAGGAGGGCTGCATCTGATGTAGGCAGAGGCAAGCAGATCTCCCAGTTCAAGGCCAGCCTGGTATAAAGAGCAATTTTCAGGCCAGGAAACTTTAATCCCAGTACTCGGGAGGCAAAGGCAGGCAGCTCTGTATATTGAAGGCCAGCCTGGCCTACAGAGTGAGTTCTAGGACAGCCAGGGATACATAGAGAAGCCCTGTCTCAAAATAAATAAATAGATAAATAATAGTGTTGAAGTCCTGGAAAACTTTGTAAAGTTATTTTTTCTAGAGCATTGCTGTTTTGTCCTCTCCACCCATGTGCTTATCCTTCTAAGCGTCCCCCTGCAGCCTCTTAGGATGTTTGTGCTTGAGATAGGGTTTCTCTGTATAGCAATACTAGATATTAGATGCTTGAGACCTGCTGTCTGTGGTCCACAGTAATAGTCCAAATGTTGGTAACAGAAAGGTCTTTTGTGCAGGATATCACAACCCCTAACACTTACAGATCAGTTCCTAGCACTCAGTTAAAAGGATTCTTACAAAACACACTCAAAGAGTAAAACAAGCAAACAAAATAATCATAGGGGTGAGAATGCAATGCCTCAGAAAAAGAAGTCCCTAGATGGACCTGCACGGTGGCTGGTTGCCTCCAGTGTGTTAGGCTGTCACTGCTCAACCTCCCTGAGTTATAACATGACTGAGACCCAAGACCAGCCTGAACATGGTGTAGCTGTGGCTCATCAGGGATAGTACTTCCCAGCAGTACTGCTGAGTTAGCTCTTTCAGGACAACTCCACTTGAGAGCACAGCCAATGATATAACTCCAGAAAGATATTTTTAACTCATCAAGAAAAAATCCTGGGGCTGGAGAGATGACTCAGAGGTTAAGAGAACTGACTGCTGTTCTGGAGGTCCTGAGTTCAATTCCCAGCAACCATATGATGGCTCACGCCCATTGTAATGAGATCTGAGATCTGGTGCCCAGAACACTATATACAAAATAAATAAATAAATAAATAAATAAACCAAAAATAAAATTAAAAAAAAAACACTAAACCTTAAAAAATGGTTAGGCTAATACTTAAAAAAAAAAAAAAGAAGAAAAAGAAGAAGAAAGAAAGAAAGAAAGAAAGAAAGAAAGAAAGAAAGAAAGAAAGAAAGAAAGAAAGAAAAAATCCTGAAGAATTTCTGGATACTTTTGGAAATTCCAGTGAGTTCCACAAGTGAAACCCTTACAGGTGAATTGCAGACTGGCTCCTGGGATCTTACTGATCAGGCTGGGGGTATCTGGTTCTGCGTGCCTAGAAGCCCTTAGTGACTCGATGCTCACAGATGAATGTATTGCAAGGTATTTGATGGCCATGCAGCAGGCCTTCCCTAATGTACTGTCTCATAAGTATTGATGGACAATGCCACATTACCCAGTATGCACTCTGTGCAGGAAATATTTCGATGAATAACATAGTTTGAGGCCATCCATGCGATATCTTTAGCTTTCTGTAGCATACATAATGTGCATACCGTGATGAAGACTCAGAAGGAAACTCAAAGTGTGAGCTGCCATTTCACAACTGGATTATGTGGTTGAAAATGAAGTCCTGGTTTTTGTTGCTGGTTTTTTTGTTTTGTTTTGTTGTTTGTTTTGTTTTGTTTTGTTCTTTGAAGCAGGGTTTTTCTGTGTAGCCCTGGATATCCTAGATCCTAAAATTTGCTGTGTAGACCAGGCTGGATGAAGTCCTTAATGGCCAATAACATTAACTTTTTTTTTCTTTTTTTTTTTTTGTGAAACATGCTATGGAACACATACATGGAACCTTTTTCTTTAATTTTATTTAATTTTATGTATGAGTGCTCTGCATGTATACCTGCAGGCTAGAAGAGGGCATCAGATCCCATTGTAGATGGTCATGAGCCACCATGTGGGTGCTGGGAATTGACCTCAGGACCTCTGGAAGAGCAGCCAGTGCTCTTAACTGCTGAGCCATCTCTCCTGCTGCTGGGACCTTTTCTTAAAATAGAGATCCAGTTGGGATATCAGCTTTCTCAGTAGAGTGAAATTATCCTCACTTGTTCTTCTGTGTGCCATTTTGTGGGACCTTCCTAGTGGACTTGGGGCTGCTCAAATAAAATCATATTGGGGTGTTAGGATTGAAAACTACTTATAAAACTGTCCCTCAGGTTAACCAGAAGGTAATAGTAGTAACTTTGGTGTCTGGAAAAGGTCTCCAGTTTGAGTCTTTCTCTGTTTACCTATTTGCTTTGCGTCCATTTTAGAAGGAAATAGGAAAGCAAAAGGGCTAGGTGAAATCTAGGGCAGGGTCCAGGCTGGGTGGAAAACTCTGAAATTACACTGTTCTCAGAAGAAGAGTCCTGAGACATTAACATAACGTAACACCTGCTCCCTCTCTTTTTCTGTATATTTGAGGAGCTGCTCTGTGCAAAGTAGATCATTTACTGAGCGTAGCTAAAGTACAGATCAGTAACAGAGGCACTTTCTAGCTTTCATATCATAAAACAAAGCTCAGAATCTCCTGGGCTGAGAACCTGAACCACAGCAGGCCCTGTAGGAGGAATTCTTGTTTATAGAACCTGTCATTCCTTCATACAAGACTGTGATTCTCCCTGTACACTAAGGGAATTAATGTGTTATTGTGGGGTATTTGTATACTGTGTGAAGGTGTATTGCTATGATTGGTGTAATAAGAAGCTGAACAGCCAAACACTAGGCAGGAGGTATAGGTAGGACTTCCAGGCAGAGAGAGGAAGTAGAAGGAGGAATCTAGGCACTCGGGGGAGTCGCCAGCTGGAGATGCAAGGAGACACGGAGGAAGCAGGATGGGCACTACATAAATTAATAGAAATGGGTTAATTTAAGTTATAAGAGGTAGTTAAAAAAAAGCCTAAGGTAAGGCCAAGCTTTCATAATTAATAAGTCTCTCTGTTGTTATTTGTGAGTTGGTGGCCCAAATAAAGTTGACTATAATATGCCGGCATTCTAATGTCTTTATTTCCCCTTCTTATTTATCCCACCCCAAACGTAAGTCTTCTTAGCAGAGTTCATTCTTAAAGATTTATTATTCCTCTAAAGACATCTGCTCTGTTGGTCATCATAGAAAAAGTAAGTTTTCTTCACCAAGATTTAAATAGAATGCCCCTCATAATAATACTCATTCCCCAGTCAGCAAGATCAAGTATTTCTATAGACTAGTCTGTTGTTGACACAGTCTACCCCTGTGTCTTTTTATTTGTCTAGTATTCTTAATAAAGAATCCAGATAAAGCAGATGAATGTTACATCTATGAACATGTGTTTCTCTTTATATGATAAGTAACATACCATTTACATGTTTAATGTATTAGCCTATTGCTTGGACTGAATCTCAGGATATTGAGGTCAGAAAAGACTGCCTCTGCCCTCAGTAAGACTCAGTCTTTTTTTTTTTTTTTTTCGGTTTTTTTCAAGAAAAGGTTTCTCTGTAGCTTTGGAGCCTGTCCTGGAACTAGCTCTTGTATATCAGGCTGACCTCGAAGCCTGTCATTTCTAATATTCACAATAGTCCTACAGGACTCAATTTGAGTAGCTCATCCTGACATCAGACAGAAGCACAAGGGCTAGCTCAGTGGATGTGGAATCCAAGTCAAACTTGAGGGTTCGATGTTTTCATTCCTCCATCGTGTCTCTTTTGTTATAGCAGCAGAAAGGCGGCTGCCTCCAGGCATCTGGGTCAATTAGACCTCAGTGTATATTATAGCAAAGATGGGTTTACCAAAGAAGTTCTGGGGAGCCATGTTGAGTAGTCATACCTTTCCTTTCTCTTTGACTACACCTAGAGAAGTGAGCAGCTTGCAAAAATTTTCCAAAGCCAGACTAAGAGGCTTTCCTTTTCTAAAGTGTGATAGGCCCGAGCACAGCTGGACCTCTGAAACCAGATGAAGGATGCAGGATATTTCTGGTCAGTTTCCCTGGAAACACTCAAGCCAGGAGGAAAGTGATGCTTAGTAAGATTATGAGAGAACATGTCCCTCTGAAGCACTCACATCCTCAGTATTGGCATTTTAATTTGTATTCACACTAATGTCCGTTTCAGTATCAAGCTTTAGTTTAAGCAAACGATACAACTTATATTAAATCATGAAAACCAGCCCCTTACATAGTATGTACCACACAGTGAACCCTTAATTTGTCAAACAAATGAATAAAAATGGGGAATTAAAGGGTTTCCTTAAATGCTTGTTGATTCAGGCCAGAACACTATCTCTTCAATCACTCACTCCACTGCCACTTTTCCCACCCCACGTGCCCATCCTGGCAAAACTCATCTCCTTAAGCTGCATGTGAAAAGGGCTGTCAGCTTTCATCTCAAGAGGATTAAGCCTCTAAGAATGTCCATTCAGCCCCTCATTCTTTTAACACCAATTCTGTTGGTCAAGCTGTGTTAAAAGTGTCGCTTCCCTGTGCCATTCCTCCTCAATATTCTCTGGCCAGCTGAAATACTCCCCGACGTCACACGGAAGCATCCGCGGAGAAGCTTTACAGGTCAGATCTACTTGCAGGGTGCTGCTTGGAGTTCTGGACACTGCCCTCCCAAACATTACACCTCCTGTTTTATACCAAGCTGAAAGGGAGCTGGACACATACAATGGCCAGGTTGTCACTGGTGACTGGATTTACCCCAGGAGAAAAGAAGGCAGTGACAAGTTTGGGCCACCCAAGTGTAATGGCATATAACCTCCAGGACTGCAAGTTCACCAAGAATGCTTTCTTTCTTCCCGTGTCCCAGAAGTGCTTTACTCAGAAGAATTAGTAGAGACAAGTTATCTGCTGTGCCTGGGTCACGGAACTTCAATGAATGCGAAAGCAGGGCATAGTTTGCTGTACTGTTGTCTGTGGTAGGCAGCACCTCTGCCATTGAGCCTATTACCTGCTGCTGCTTGCAGCTGGGGGACAGACATGTTCAACATAGATGTGAAAGAAAAGAAAAAAAAAGACCTTTCTGAGAAGTGCTGTTGGTTAGTGTGTCAGCGTTTGAAGACATGAACTCGTAATTGAGAAGAGAGTCTCCCAGTGAATATGCAGTAAAATTCCATGTGGGCTTCCTGCGCTGTCCTACAGCAGAACTCAATGTAGATCCCAGGTGTAAGCATTTTATAACACATCCAAGTCAGTCTCCAGCTTGAGAATTAAGCAGTGGGAGTCTCGAAGCTGGGAGAGCCTCTACATTAGATTGTCAAAGGACCTGTATTTTACATAAGCAATTCAGATCAAGAGATGAGATCAGAATTTAGACATTTTCATAAAATCAGGGCTCAGAGACAGCGTCATTTTCCTCGAACTGCTGTGACAGTGCCATAAACTTACCAGGCGCAGTGGCCTTCACCTGTAGTCCCAGGTCCTCAGCAGGCTGCAGCAGCGGGAGCATTGGCGCTAACGGGAAGCTTCCCTCAGCAACAAAACAATGCCACAAACCTGACAGTAGAACAATTCAAGATGCAGGAGTGGGGCAACAGGGAAGAATTCTCAGCCCCTGTGGTTCTGGTTTGTGGTGGCTTCCCTTCAGTGTTTGCCTGTGCTTTCTTATTTCCTTTTCTGTGTTTGTGTGTATGCGTGTCTGCTCCTTTTAGCAAGTAGATGCCAGTCATTGGCTTAGGGTCCAGTGGAAATGCAGGGAGATGTCATCTTGCTCTCCATAGCTAATGTGTCTGCAATAATCTGTTACCAAAAAGATCACGTTCTGAGGTTTGAGTGGATTTGAATTTGGACTGGGGAAGGCAGTGCACTATTCAATCCACTGTAGGGTTTAAGAAGGGCATTCTTCATATTTTACATTTCTAGCATTTGGGTCTCCTCATACCCATCATTCCTGGCCATTTTGTAAGTAGCAAAGATAATGCCAATATTTCTGATTCCTTCCAACATATAAATTATTTAGTATCAATTGCTAAAAGTGATTTTTCCAAAACTGTTTAGGGCCTGGAGTGCAGCTCAGTGATAGAGCACCTACTTAACTTGCATGAGCCCATGAGTTCACTCACCGGCACTGGGAAAAAATGAAAAGCACTGGAATATACTGCTAAAACCCAGCTTTTCACAGAAATTACTCTTTTAAAAAATTAAAAGTTCCCTGAGTTTGAGAGCTGAAAATTTGCTTCTTGTTACTAAACAGAGATAAGCAGCAAACAGTATGGTGGTTAAGTTTGTAGGAAGTACAGTTGTTTTCAGTACACAAGGGGAATGGGCTCCAGGACCCCCTTGAATACCAAACTGCCCACGTGTTCAACTTCCATATATAAAACTGCTTTGTATCTTCATATAGTCTACATACATCCTTCCATGTACTTTAAATCATCTCTAGATACTTTTAGCACTTAATATGATGTAAATGTTACATAATAGTGTGTCATTAAGAAAAAAGTTTATACATATCCAATACTAATATATTTTTTTCCAAAATATTTTTAATTCATTTTTTGGTTTTTGGACCTGTGGATGTGGAAATGAAGGACACAGAGAAACGGATATAGTACCCTCAGAGCTATTTCAGTTCAGCTTGGGAGCAGCCATGAAAGGTCAGTGACAAACCTGACATTTATTTTCAGGATTAATTGTTGAGTTGCTTCACAGGCATTAAAACTAGAATGTAAATCTGTTTTCGGACACTGCCCCAGGCAGCCCCTGTTAATTAGGAGTGTTCCCTGTGTATCAGCAGCACTTGTGGAGAAAGCAGATAGAGAGCCCTCACAGTGGATTTGCTGATCTAGGTCTCCAGGGGGATGAGTTTAGCACCAGAAGTCCAAATGTGAGGATTCCCCTGGGCCAGTGCTGCTCGCATTCATAGACTTTTGGCCTCTTTCTCTGAAGTCTTAAATATACAAGCATTTTTTTATATTTCCATAATTGTAAAAGCACTCGTATCCAATATTTTTTTACTTGAGCAGATTACTAGATAACTGATTTATGGACTTAAAATGATAATATATGTCTTTTGAATTAATTTTAGAAATATGTTTTTTGCTTTTAATTTTATTTCGCAAAAGCAGTTGAGTTTGATTTCATTGGCAATGCTTCTAATATAAATGGAAAAGACATTTTTAATGTATAGAAATCTATGAAAAGTAATAAATAGAACTTTAGCAGTCTTTATACAGAAAGCATTTCTCAATTTTAATTTTAGAATTTCTACCCACTTCATATAGGAACAGTACTTATATGCCCTTAGTTAAACGCCCCAGTTCTTTGTGAGTTCAAGGTCTGGTTCCCTTGCAGCAGTGATAGTATTGTTTGTATTTCCCTTTGTTATTCCTTTCCAGGCCAACTCTTTTTTTCATTAAGGATTTCTGCACAAGCAATGGACAGATTCCTTGCCTCCATACACCCCTTAGAGACTGGTGAAACACATGGTATCTTGTAATGGGCTGTTAAAAGCACTTGTTCATCAGATATTTTCTTTTTATTTGTAGATTTAGAAGTATTTTAGCAGGTGTACATTTGCATATAAAAGAGAATAAAAGATAAGAAGTTGGGGCTTTTTCTTTCACCTCTCCTCAGCATCATCTCTCTCCTAGCCCCTTTATTCAGCATGTTTTCACCTTTTTTTCTCTATAGCTGCTTCTATTTTCTAGACCAAAAATGTATATCAAAAAGAAAAAAAATCGCTTCGCGCTTTGCAGGGAGATGAATGATTGGGTTCCAGCTGATGTAACAAAGTAGAGGAAATATATTTATCTTGTTTGTCACCAGCCTGGAATTAATAAACAGGGTAGATTTTCATATCTTGGGGACTGGGTACTACATGGGATATAGACTTCTTGCCTTGTTGTATGTTTTAAACTGCAGCATTTTCTACTTTTTAAGCTAAAGTTTGACATAGAGTTGAATATATAATGGTGCTTGACTGCAGGATTCAGAACCAAAAACTTGAAGATATACATACATTTGTTTCTATGTATGAAAAGGATTGACTTCTTTTAAAAGGTTGGTTTCATCTAATAATTTTCATTACTCCATAATTTTCTGAGTGGTTGACATTACAAATGAGAGAAGTGTTTCCCTGGAGTTTAAAGGCACAAGCCACAGTGTGCATCAAGCCCTTAACAGCCACCATGTCCTCAGATTTTCAGATTTATGCCTTACTTGTAGCTGATTCTTTATACCTTAGTCCTTTGTTTATAGTAGGCTAGCTTTTACTTCTACATGTTACTTTTTCTCCTTTGGCTCTGTAACTGCATTGCAAGGCAGCAGCGCACAGCAACTTCAACTGTACCATTCCTTGCTCTCTTTTTTCCTTCCAGAGGAGCCTGGGCCCAGTTTGCCCAAAACTCACATGCATTGTTTGGCCTTTTTGCACTGTGAGTTGGCTTCCTGACTAGGTCTTCTAGACTGTTACAGAAGGGGATCTGCATTCTTTGAGAACCTCTTGCAAAAAGTACACTTGCCTCCAAAGAAGAAGCTGATCCACAACCACTTAACGTATCACAGCTGACACAACCCCTCCGGATCATGTTGATGTCTGTGCCTTTTCAGGAGGGCTTTCCCTAGCATCTCACTTGTACCTTTTGGGCTCCATAGGGAGACCATGCACCAGTGTTAGCCACAGAAGAGGAATTTAAGTAACAGTTATGAACAGTGGAAATATGTCTGTGCTTTTCTTCATTTTCTTCTTCTATAGAGACAAAAGCCTACCAGTTACTGAAGAAGTCTACCCTTCAGGATAATTCGAATCAAACTGAAGAGAGATTTGAAAGTCAATTTTCAAGTAAGTAGGGACAAATTCAACACCTGAACCCTGTTTCGAGCTAGGACAACAACTACACTATGCTGAGAGAAGTGTGGTTTTAGTTTGCTTTGTGAGGAGTGTTACTGAGTCTTGAGTGAGCAAGAACTTCGTCATCCTTAGCAAACAAGCATTTGGAAGGCGCCTGCCTTCTGGGTACATGGGGCTGGCCCAGCATGGTAATAGCTCTTACAGACTCTACGGTCCTACTTGATGTTTCACGGTGGTGTCTTTCCACCAGCTATCACAGAAGATGCCCCTGTCTTCTCTTCCCCACGTCTCCTCATTTCTGAATCGTCAAATGAGCAGCTTTGTGCTACATGTTCACTCTGTGGGAAGGGAAATTCTCCTCTTATAAGGAAAGGTCTGTAAATCCCAGTAAGGTAAAATGTAGGCTTAAATATAGCTCCTTTTGCATAGGATTTTGTTTCTATTTTAATTTTCTTATATTTTCCCATTTTACATTTATTGTTTTAGTGATTTTCATCTTATATCTTATTTTTAGGTATTACTCAATTTAGCACCTTTTCTAAAAGATACATAATACAGGAGAAAGTGTATGAGTAGTTTATTTTTATTTTATTTTATGTGCATGAATATTTTGTCTGCATGTGTGAATGTGTATTATATACATCCCTGATGCCCATGCATATCAGAAGAGCGTGTTGGATTCTCTGGAACAATGGTTACAGTTGACTGTGGGCCACCATGAGAGTTCTGGGAATTGAACCCCAAGTCAACCCGTGCTCTTAACCACTTAGCCATCTTCCCAGCTCAGAGTGGCTTTAGTTTTCTTTGATCAGAATTGTATAGTGATTTCTTAATGTCATACAATTCTTGGACTATATTTCAGGTTGTGTTGAGCATTTCTTCCTCAGACAGACACCTTTTCAAGACACTTGCTTATGCTTCATCAGAGCTGTCTATATTTGGAGAATACATGGCTAGGTAATATTAGTGGTCGTATATTTATGTTGGTTGCTTTAAGGATTCAGTGAATCACTTTAGGTTAAAGACCCCTCCTGGGCAGAGCTTTTGGTAGCTATGATTTAACTCTCAAAATACAAAAATCACAGTCTCTTGAAGTACAAAGCAGGGCCTCTTTCCTGAAGGAGATCCTTATTGCTTTGGAAAGATTTTAATGCCTGTCATCTTTCTGTTCACATTTGAGTCATACAATCTGAATCAAGACTGGTCTTAAAAGGTGTTTGTCCAGCCCCCTCATTTTATAAATAAGGTCCCAAGAGAGCCATGCCTTGCTCCAAGCATAACTGCTTAGCAATCCACATGACTGGGAATGGGGTGCTGCAATGGTTTTGGCAAATGTATTTTGATATCTAATTGGGAGGTGCAATAGATGGCTATTTGGCATAAATTGTCATCTTTTGGCTGTCTATAAAAATTATACTACTCTTAAATATATTAATAACTTATTTCAAATAATACTCTTTGAACAGTTCGTAGACAGTGTATTTTGATCATATCCTGGTAAACTTTTCATTCATGAAATGACAATCACAGGCAGGTAAGTTTCCTCGGGCCATCTCACAGTGACACTATTCCTTGAAAGACCCCCTGGTCTGATGGTAGTATTGCACAGGAGCTTCTCGTGCTGTTGACTGCCCTTGGAATTGATGGTGCTTCGCATCCACTCTCCACTGGCTGTGCACTGTCTTCTCACTTCTGCTGTTGGCCGGTCCTATGGGCTGCAGAGAAGCAGTCGACCATCTGTGAGGCAAAGGGAACCTTCCCAGCACTTAAGGGCGGTGTGGATAGGACTCTCATCCTCACCCCTCATTCCTGAAGGAGCAGTCGTGTTTCAGTTACTTTCCGAGTTAGATGGTTCACTTCTCTGTCTCCAGATCTGTTACAGAGGCAAACCACTTAAGTTTTGGACCCCACTTTTCATAGCCCAAAGCCCTGTCCTATATGAAAGCCCTGTTGAGTTGAACATGGACCTGGTGCTGAAAGAGCTACTCTGCTACAGAGATGGCATGCAGGCAAGCTGTTCACAGGCTGGAAACTCAACTAGCCTGTGGCAAGGCCACCTGTGCTCTCTCAGTCTGGGATCTGGGGTGACTGCCCATTGAAACCAGATTGCGGCAGAAATATCCAAGGCTGAGGACGGTGAGGACCCTCTAGTCTCCATCCCCAGGGAAGAAAGTGTGCTGTATATCCATGTCCTCAGCACAAGCTGAAAGAGTTGCCTTGGTGGCTTTTAGTGGAAATTTATTCTTTGTGGGATGGGAAACAGGTTTTAGCAAAGGGGCTTCAGAGTAGGCAGTGGGTGCTTGTCATCCAGGAGTTCCAGCTGTGTCTGAGACCTGGTTCCCAGTACTTGTTGTCTTGGTGAGCCATCCCCGCCTGAGTCCTAACAAAGGGAATTATTCAACCCATGTTCCTATGTGTACATCTTGGCCATTTCAAGCAGAACTTGCTGGGGACTTTGCTTTAGGTCACATGGTTGCCAAGCACATTTGAGGAGGCCCTGGGTTCAGCCACCATACCACAAAATAGAATGAAAAATTGAAGTAAAAGCAGAACTCTTGGGGTAGTTTTGTTGGTTTTGTTTTGTTTTGTTTATTTTACCTTTTTTTTCTATTACAAAGAAAATTCTCATTTCTTTGCAGTGATCTGTATTTTGCCTGCTTAAAACCTTCTGTGATTTAAACAGAATTTTCCTCTTGATTTTCCAAAATTATCGTGAGGCTGTATCTGCACTTGTTTCGTGGCTTTTTGGTGGCTAGCTCTCACTCTCCTTGTTTGTGCTTGTCACAGGTTTGGATATTGGCAGCAGCACATTCAAGACAAAGACAGCCTACAAAATCGCTTCGGAAGCTAGTTTTTCATCTAGTGAAGGAAGTCCTTTGTCAAGGTAAAGTCGTGAAAGCCTTTCTGAATAGCAGTAACAAGATGAGAAATGTCACTACGCAATGAATTCAGCCCTGGCTGCTTGTTATTTTGTTGTGTGACTTGATGGAGGGTTATGGTTTGGGTTTTTTCTTTATCTAAAATAACAGTTGAAACTTTAGTCTACCTCTGAAAATATTTGCACCAGAGCCAAGTATTGTTTTGCAGCTGTTGTTTCCTTGGTTTAAGACTCAATTGACACCTCAGTGAACCACAAATTAGCGTCTACAGCTGCTCGCAGTAGGACTGCTTAGAGACCACACAAAGGAGGTTGTCAGGAAAAGGGCAGGGAGAAAACATCAGGCCTTAAAAGAAATAAAGTGGCATGTTCTTCTTTCTGCGGCAACTGATAGACGAACAGGCAATTGCTGTATGTTAGTTTTTGTGTGTGGTTTCTTTTTCTCTTAACAAGTCTTCGGGCCACATTACTCATTCCTTTTCTAATGCATTTCGGCCTGTTCCCTTTAAAGAGCAGAATTGATGTTTTTACATTCGTTAGAATGTAACACTCCTTATAAGTTTTGCGAGTTCTGATAAGTGAGTTGTGTGCTGAATTTGCCATCCGCCTCCAATACGAATCGTGCAGTGACTTCCAGTCACTTAGGAAGCCTCTATAATGTGAATCTAAGCACTTGCCTAATGCAGTGCCTACTCTTTTACTTTTGGCTAAATACTATCTCAAACAGCCTAGCTAGTTTCCTTTGTAATAGCGTGCTCATTAAAAAAGTGTCCTTTAGATGATTGCGTTACCTTTGAATTTACTACTTGACCCTGCTAAAATGTTAAAACATGACCTTTACATTTCTACTGCTGTGTGTAATGTCCCAATAACAAAATGATTTGATCCAGAAATGTCATATTAAAGGGAAATGAAAATGGGAAAAAAATCTATTCATTTGTGTTTTACAAAAACATTTCGGTATTTTAGGACCTGGACTCTTTGGATGGGTTAACTTTCTAAAATTCTTGCTTTTAGAAACTTGGTGAGTATCCAAGATGCTTCCTCATTTATCAGAATTTACCTTTAATCCGGGTTTTTGTTCACATTGTTGGAGGAAACAGGAGCTAACTGGGTTTGGCAGAGTGTTGAATCCGATACTGTTAGGGTTACACTGTAAATTCAAGTTCTCAGTCTTTTAAGAGAATGTTAAAAGGTCAATAAATTCTATAGGTAGTTCACAGGCTTAATGTTACTATTTGTATTAAAAATTTATCCCTTCAGTTTTTAAGATTGTTAGGAATATTTGTTTCCATTATATTTTAGAGGCATAAAACAAGTTCTGTGGGAAATTCTTAAACAAACTTAGAAAGCAATAGAATTATATAGGACATTTTCTCAACCTGGTCATTCACACTTGGGCACATTTCACCAGATTAAAATTAAACTTTGTTTCCCTACAAATTAAAGCAAGAAGCCTCTTGTTATGATATTTCTGCATGAAGCTAATTTCCTAATAAGTTATAGGTAATCTCATCTCCCCCCCCCCTTAAGAAAAATAAACCCACTAAAAGATCTTCCAGGAACCTTGGTTCTAGACACTTGATAGTAATCGGGCATGAAAAGCTTCGACAGTGAGTGTGTACAGCTTGGTGTGCCGTTCGGCACAGTTTGGTTCTTGTGCTGGGGCTGTTATTGTTAATACCCCACCCTGGGCTTTGGAGAGCTCAGGTTCTGCTGTTTGTGCCTGGCTTCGCTGAAATTTCTTAGAGGCTTACATTTAAGGATCCCACTTACAGCAGTCACTCCTTGTGCTTTATTGCTTTTACAAGTGGTCTCAAAACCCAGTACTTGAGAATAAACATAACAGTGCTGCGCTGCTGTAGCACTTTTAAAAATTCTTCTTTGCTCTGTTTTGTCAGTGAGCTGATGAGCAACCTCAAAAAAAAAAAAAAAAAAGAACCCTGTTGGACCTTAAAAAAAATGGCTTCCTCTGATGTCCTAGAGACAATAATTATGATGTGCTAGTTAAGCCCAAACTACAGCTGAGGGATTTTACTTTAAAGCAGGGGCTTGGGCGCAAAAATGCATTTATAGCTCTTTGTCTGCACCTCATTATGTGTGGGCTTGATTCATTAAGTAATTGGTTTGCAGTTGTTTACATGAGTATTAAGGCCTTCTTTTCAGCCGCCTTTGAGAGATACATTGTGCAAATGTTGCCTGTGATGAATGCAGAATGAGGGCCAGAGGGTCCCTCCTATTGGCTAAACAGTGCACTCTGTTGAAAAGCCAGAGAAAGGGATTGGGTGCTGCTTTGCATAGCAATGACTTTCTTAATAAGCGTTACAGATTAATACACACAAGCTATAAAAGATGCAAAGAGATACTCTTAGC
The DNA here is from genome assembly GCA_028555095.1 of Dicrostonyx torquatus. Taxonomy (NCBI): domain Eukaryota; kingdom Metazoa; phylum Chordata; class Mammalia; order Rodentia; family Cricetidae; genus Dicrostonyx; species Dicrostonyx torquatus. The sequence continues at coordinate 14,659,771 of JAQHUG010000009.1, forward strand.
ACATTTGTACATGCTCATTTCATTGTGATGATGGCGGGGTCCCCGTGCTTTCATATTCCGTTCTTCAGAGCATGAGCCGTAATAGAATCCGATGTTTATTGTATTATAAATCACGGGCAAGTAGGCCGATCGGCAACAGTTTATTATTAAAGATTCTTTCAGTGTAAATCTTTTTCTACCATTGTATTTGCTTCAGTAAAATCATTTTGTGGTTGAGTGGGGATGAAAGGCATGATGTACGAAGGAGTGAGTCCTAATAGGAAGCTGTTCTCCGAGTAAAGACCACTTGTTCCCTTTTGTTCCGGGGTGCATGCCGGAGCTTCCTCTCCTCTGCAAACATTGTCTCTCTTTACCTTCCCCAGGAGGCGGCTTCACTCTCCAGGATCCATTTATTCAATGGAGAGTGTATCAGCACAGCTCCCTTGTAACTTCGGCTTACTGGTTCCCTTGTAACTCCAGCCTTCGGGATGAATCAAGATAAGATTTTTGCCAAAAGAAAAAGAGTGTGTACTTGCAACACAATTGCCTGGGGGAAAGGTACAAAAAGTCACCCGGCCACCCACACCCCTTAGCAGGGCCACCGTGGGTGGCATTCCTTGCCAGCCCTGCAGCGATGGGAGCGGCCAGCGGAGGGCGCCAGCCTGCAGCTGATGTTCAGATGGTTGCTGCAGTTTTCCTTTCTCATCTGCTCATTTGTGTCATTTTCCCTGGAATGGTTTAAAGATTCTTAGACACTAGTTATCCACTGAATTAAAAGCAAAATTTCCCTGGCAGTCCTTTGTGTACCCTTATAAAAGTGCGCACCTCATCTTGAGCTTAGGAAATCTCCTTTGACCTTCAATTTTTACTAAATTAGAGGCTTCTTAAACAGTCCACATCTGCTGTCATAAACCCATACACTTTTTCTTGCACACAGCACTTTTGCTTAAGAATAATCACTGATTATTTGAAGGAAAAAAGTAAACAAGTTGACCCCAGGGCAGCTAAAACTACAGCATGTTCTGTAGGAGCTCCAACTAGCCATTAGGGGGCGCTCAGGCTTTGTCAAATTTAAACAGCCTCAGACGGTGGCCTTTTAAAATTGGTATTCATGGAGATTTGTTGGTCTGGCCATTTGTACTTATTTTTCTTTCTTTCTGGATTGCTTTTTGCCATACATTTTTCCGCAAGTATGTTTATTTTGAAGAAAAATCCAATTAAACATGCTATTTGAAAAATTTTAATACTGATTTCAAGCCCACAGAAATTTTTGTGGTTCACAGATGCTATCTTACATCTTCTCATAGGTTAGTTTTTTAATGTCTTCTTTTCTATGTGTGGAGGACATAGTGTGTGTGTGGCGGGGGAAGGGAGAATGTTGGATGTTTTTGTTGATTGCTCTCTACACCTTATTTTTCAAGATAAGTTCTCTTGTGAACCCGAAACTCATCCATTTCTCTAGATTCAGCCACTGGGTTCCAAAGATCTGCCTACTTCTGCCCCACCCCCAACACATGGAGTCCCCCCAGCACTGGGGATCCAAACACAGGTCTTCGAGCTTTCACAGCGGGCTCACTCCTGACAGTCTCACCATAAGGCCCTAGAACAGGGAGGATGCTGTCTACCGAGAGCCAGCCCTTAATTGTCCTCTCTGTCACAAGTTGTGTTCTTGGCAGGATCCTCAAAGTTAATTGTCAAATTTAAGTGGACTCCAAATCCAGTAACTTGGGTGTGTTTGTTAATATGGAATTTTTTTCCCCTGTGGAAGACAGTGGGAGGGGTGGGGAGAGGAAGAGAGAGTGAAAGAGGATTGGCCATCAGTATGTTGCTAACATTAGCATATCTCCCAGTCTTCTCTCTCTGTTTTTCCTCTTTTCAGTGTTGTAACGTGGGGAGAGGTGCGGGTTGTATGTTCCCAGCACCCGGCTCCCAGCCCCCAGCCGCTGGTTACTTGCTTATGCCTGAAATAACCACATGAGAACTGTATTCATTTAAATACTGCCTGGCCAATTATCTCTAGCCTTTTCTTGGCTAGCTCTCACATCTAAACTAACCAATTATAAAAGTCTGTACGTCACCACGAGGTGGTGACTTACCGGACTGTTCTAAAGTTCGTCCATCTTAGGCGAAGGATCATGGTGGCTCTCTCACTTCCTTTCTTCCCAGAACTTCCGTTCTGTCTACTCTGCCCACCTAAGGGCTGACCTATCTTACAAGCCAGGCAGAGTCTTTATTTAACCAATGAAAGCAACAGAAATAAAGACAGACCCTCCTACATTTCAGGATCAGAAGTGAGTATCAAACAAGCCCCACCCCAATGTATTGCCAGTCTCAAGGAGGCCCGCTGCATGTACCCCTTCCACTGGAATAGCCACATTCTAGATGCTCTTGCTGACCTACTATGTAGACTTATGGGATGTCCATCACGGTGCCAAGTCTAATGTCGTGCTCTGATGCAGCATACTGTCCTTTGTCTCTGAGGATTTCGTTGTTTGGCTGGAATACACCTACCCTACTATTTACCTGGCTTCAGGTAACTTTCCCAGTGCTTCCTGAATAGAGAATGACTGTGCCAGATGCCCTTCTAGTGGCCCCGTGGTGTTCCTATCACCACCTAGCGAGGTATAAAAGCTGTTAGGTACCTGTCTCTCCTCCCCATGTGAGCTTCTCACTGGCATCCCAGGTCACTGCTGAACCATCCACTCAAGTCTTCTTCTTTAAGCAAAAGTGCCTCCCCTTAGTCTGGCATCGCATTCCTGAGCTGAAGGGCAGTATATATATTCTATCCAGTTATCTGCAAGTGGTATGTATAGGAGAGGTATACACATTTTCAAAGGGAAATCTTAGCTCACCTCAAGTGAGGTCCTCTTCCCAGACTGTCCCAGTGCCATCTGCATTCTGTCTGGAAAAACAGGAACTAGGTGGGCATGTTTAAGAAAGCCTTGATGGGATCCTTCCTGACTGCCTTTCGGTCTGCTGAGAGAAGACTTATCTTCATCTTAACCTAGTTGGAAATGTGTAGACTCTTGGCGCATGTCAAGGCCCTGAAACAGCTTTTATTGTGTTAAGGTGCATTCCTTCTATTCCTGGTCTGTGGTACTTTTGTCATGAAAGGACATTGGATTTTTGTCCAAAGCCTTTCCTACATCTACCAAGATGACCTTGTGATCTGTGTCTTTTGAGTCTGTTTATTGATAAGTTCAATTTATTGTTTTTATAAATAATATTTATTGAGCTTTATTAGGGCAAATGTTTTGTTTTTTATTTTAGTTCACAAAAATTTTGTTGTGAATTTTTGTGCCTGCATTCAAGGAGACTGGCCTATCATTTCCTTTTGTTGTTACAGCTTTATTGGTTTTGGTATCATCTTAGATAGAATTTACAAGTGCTCCCTCCTATTTTATGGAATAGTTTGAGAATAATTTGTTTTTATTCCCCCTTTAAAATTTTTTTAAATTCAACAAGGAACCCATCCGGGGCCGAACATTTTTTAATCAAATTTTTTTTTAGATGTGTTTATTGTTTTTTTATGTATGAGTGTTTGATTTCATATATGTATATGCACCATATGTGTGCCTGGTGCCTTCAGAGGTTAGAAGAGGATGTCAGGTCCTCTGGAAGTGGGATTTACATGTTTGTTTGTGCCATGCAGGTGCCTGCCCCTCTACAAGAGCAAGTGCTCTTAACTGATGACTAGTCTCTTCAGCTCCTCGGTGATTTTGTTTTGTTTGGTTTTTGTTTCTTTCAATCAGTCTCACTGTTTGTAGTGGAGCCACTGTCTTAGTTACTGTTCTGTTTCTGTGAAGAGGCCAGTGACCAAGGCAAATGTTATGAAAGAAAGCATTTAATTGGGGTTTCGCTTACAGTTTCAGAGGGCTAGTTCATTATGATCATAATGACACCCTCTTCTAACCTCTGAAGGCACCAGGCACACATATGGTACATACACAAATATGAAAACAAACATACATACTTACATACAAAAAACACAATAAACACATCTAAAAAAATCTGATTTAATAATGGCAGAGAATATGGTGTCAAGCGGGCATGGTTCTGGAGGAGTAGCTGAGAGCTACCTCCTGATCTGAAAGCAGAGTACATGAGAGGAGGAGCCTGGGCCTCACATGGGCTTTTGAAACCTCAAAGCCCACCCCCAGTGGCACACTTTTTCCCACAAGGCCACACCAACTCCAACAGGGCCACACACCCCAATCCTTCTAATCCTTCCAAACAATTCCACTCCCTGGTGGGTGACTAAGCATTCAAATATATGAGCTTATGGGAGCCATTCTTATTCAAACCAGCACCTTCTACATCTCTATGTGTGATGTTAAAGCTGTCTTCAGATCTCCTATTCTTTCAGCTTTGTTGACTGTGACGTATTCCTCTCTCTTGGGCTGGTCCCACACCCAGTCTGTAGCTCTCATTGGCAGGTATCCCAGAAATCTGGCATCTACATCTTGGGGGTCTCCAACACAATCCAGGCTTCACCTTCACAGCTTCACAGAGTGACCTTTCTCAGCCTCCACTCCAGGATACCCCTGACATACATAACTGCAGGAAGATTCCAGAGACTATCTTGTGTCCCAGACTGTAAACCAGAGCCGCGTTGCCGAAACTGCCAAGTTGTGCTTGCGGGGGCTGGAACTTGTCCCCTCTTTCACTCACCCTTACACCAGCTTTCTGTTGTTGGTATTTCCCTTTGCTGCTATAGTGTTCCTCTCATTTCTTTTCACAAGTTGGAAGCTTAGCTAGATCGGGTCTTTCCCTGAGGTTACCACTCCCTTTATTCATTTTAGCATTAGGCTTTTCTTTAAATTTTTTATCTCCTTGAGTACAGGATTTGACTCGACATTATCTTTTCTTGTGTTCTTTTTCTCCTCACATACATTTTATATTCCTTGTTTCATGTGTTCCTTCTAATTGAAGGTATGCATGAAAGTGACCAATGGTAACTACATAATGTAGTCATTAATTTTAGTAGGCCAATTGTATCAAGAAATTCATCTGTTTCTGTTAGATTTTTCAATCTAGTGACTGTCCTAGTTTGCTCTGATAATCACCATGACCAAAAGCAACTTAGGGAAGAAAGGGTTTTTTGGTTACTACAGTCTATCCCTAAAGGAAATGAAGGCTGAGTCTCACAGCAGGAACAGGACTGAAGCAGAGACCATGGAGGAATGCAGCTTAGTGAGTTGCTTTCCATGGCTTGCCCTTCTTTCTTATGCAACCATGAGTGCCTATCCAGGGGCTAGCACTGCCCTCCCAGTCACTAAAAGAAGATGCACCACAGACTTGCCTACAGGCTCTTGAACTCACCTCCTTATTCCCACACCCCAGTCTCTGCAGCCCCTAGTATTAGATTTTTGAAGCATCAGAAAGAGGCAGAAGGAAGAAAGAGACCAGAGTCTGACTTTCAACAGACTGTGTTTATTAGCACACACAGCAAGGGGAATGGAGGGTTCTGGGAGTGGGGAGACTGCAACCCTTTATACAGGTTAGGGCTTGGAAGTAGGAGAGCATTGCAGCCTTGGGAGCTGTGTGTATTCATAGTCTCTTTCCTGAAACTGTCTGCTTCAAGCAGACAGACTATTTTGGGAGACAGGCTGTCTTTGCAAACATTTCTTTCTGTGCTGACCAATGATGGCTGATCAAGGTCATCTGTAATCTAGTAGGAATCCTGCAGGAATCCCATTTTATCAGGAGGCACTCTCTGGCCTGGTCTTTGTATTGCTGTGTCCTCTTATACTTTTATTGCTCTGGTTTCTCCCTGTCTTCTTTAGAGCACATGCTTCTTGGCTTTGGAGTTTTTCAGGCTTCTACGTTTTTAGCATCTTACAGTGTTGAGTGTTTATGAAATTCTGGAGCTAATATGAAGAGCTGTGTGAGATCTTGCCCATGTGGAACCTTACAATATGTTGCTTCCACCTCCTTTCCTGCTTTAGTGTTGCAACTTACACCTTTCCTTAATGAGACAATCTACGTGTACACTGCAATAATGCTAGGACTGTCTCAGAATCCTCAGCATTGCAACTTTCAAGAACAGCAAAACCATGGTCTGCCTTATTCCTCTGTGGACTAGTTCCCAATGAGTCTCGTTCTCTTCTTGGAAGGTGCCTGGAATTTTGTTTCCTGCTGCCCAAGCTCAGAATCTAACTTATGGTTTCCACAACAGGGAACTGGCCCAGGGCACATGGTGAGCAGAGTTGGGTACTGCAACCTCTAAGATGATATACCTCAGATATGTAAATGGCTCTGTAAATGACAAGCAGGAGTGATTCTGTACTATGAGCTGAGTGGTTTTTATAATTCTACTTTTTGCTTGTTTGTTTGTCCTTTTGAGACAGGATCTCTCTGTGTAGCCCTGGCTGTTCTAAACTCAGTATGTAGACCAGGCTGGTCTTGAACTCACAGAGATCTGCCTACCTCTGCCTCCGCAAGTGTTGGGATTAACCACTATGTCCAACAGCTTTTATACTTCTTTTTTGTCTGTTTGTTTGTTTGTTTTGTTTTGTATTTTGAGACAGGGTTTCTCTGTAGCTTTGGAGCCTGTCCTGGAACTACCTTGTGTGTACTACTACCGCCCGGCTAGTTTTTATACTTCTAATTGGTTGTTTAAAAGGGCCCAAAGTAAAGTTCTGTTTTATGACGTAAAAGTACATGAGATTCAAGTGCCAGTTTCTCTACATGAAGTTTCACTGAGGTACAACCATATTCATTTATAAGCACTTTGATGGACTGATGGTTCAAGTGTGTGGCCTGGAACATAAAACCCGGTTTCTTACTCTGAAAGGGGGAGTTCACGTCTACTTTTCTCTCCATAACTAAACTAGTTGACTCTGTCCAGGATTCTGTAGACAGTCATTCCCCTGTGCCTTTCTTTACATGTTTGGTGAGACCCTTGAAAGAAATGTTGACCCTAGGAATTGTACGTAATAAAAGTATCACATTGATTTTTAGAAATGGGTTCCTACCGAGACAAAAAAAAAAATATTGTTCCTAAGATACCAGGGTAGAATGGAGAATACTTGAATCCTCTATTTTCCTCAGTGATGAACTGTGGCATATGTAGTTCTTAAATAGGTTTCTTGTAAGAAGTCTAATAAAACTGACAATTAAGAGCCACTGTACAATTAATTCATATTTCACTGATATTGTTTCCTGCTCCTGGTGGTTTAAATGATTACAAACCCATGCAGCTTAAACACAGAGCAAACAGAAAAAGTAAGTTTGAGTGGCCTCGTGGAGAGATGATATGCCTAAACTACCTTGCACAAAGCAAGAGGGTCCCTGGCATTCAGTGAGTCACCTCCATGCAGTGGGGACCTGACCTTGCTGCTGGCTCAGTTCACTTGCTTTTGATGAGTTGGGTGATTACAAACACTCACTTGCATGGAGTATAGTCACATGGCCATGGCCACATTTGCAGCATTGTGTGAGGTATTTTTTTTTCCTTTTCTTTCCTCTTTTTTTCCCCCCTGGATATTTTTCCTTTTGCTGAGAAGACAAAGAAACTCAGCCTGATACTTGAGTCACATGCTAATTATAAACATGTAGATCACATTTTGTATCATTGAACGTTGATCATGAGCCTTTCAGTAGGGCCTGGTGCTTAAAAAAAGGTCATTTATTCATTCCACCCTAAGCACCTGCTAATTGCCAAGCACCAGGTTATCAACATGCAGCCTAGGGGGTAAGGAATAGCCTATCAGTTAGCAGAGGGAATGGATGGAAAACAGCAGTTTGATGAGGACTGCAGTGGAAAGGGAATGGGGATACAGTCAGGAAGCTCAACCTCGTTTGGGAGCCCACCTTGGGAAGTACCATTCAACATTTAGGCTTTATGCCAAAAACAGTGGGGAAGACATTAAAGAGTTTTTCATTAGAAAATGTAAAATTTACATGTCAAGCATCTCACTCTTGTTGCCAATTAGAAGTTGGATAATAGGAGAAGAAATTATGTGCGGTGTCGTCAGTGAAGCCATTGCAAACATTCAGGCAGAAGTTGCTGGTTAGCTTGCCAGTGTGGTGAAAGTACATAAGGAATTGGTAAGGGCCTTGGGAATTACCAGGAAGTCAAGTTGGCAAGGCACAGTTATTGACAATGTTTGGTAAGGGACATTGGGGGAATCAGAAAGTTGGGATTGCCACTTTCTTCAGTGGGAGAAAGGACTATCCTGTTGGAGTGGAGACCACACTTGAAGGTTGGTGAGCTTGACTACAAATTGTTTTGGAGGAGGACAAGTAGGGCTACCAGATGTATACTGGACATGTTTCTGGAACCTATAGTAGTCACTGACGCTGTGGAGACCTGGCCTGGGCGTGGCTGCCTCTATGGTTTTATTCTTGCATCAAGATATTCAGCTGCCACACCCACCACATCCCATTCCTCAGCCTGGGCCTGCAATGTCTTCTTTCTCAACTAGAAGCACCTTGCTGTCTGGGGACCCTACAGCTCTCAGCCCTCCCTGTCACCAAGTTCTTTGTTCTCTCAATCCCATCCAGCAATAGACTTGGCCCTCTTCCTATGCCTCTTATTATCCAGACCACAGCTGTCTGAAGACTACCCATTTCCTAGAGCTTTTATAATCTACCTCTGCCTCCCTGCACCTAGCCCAGCTATCTAGCACCTAGGTAATGGGAATAGATAAATAGTATCACAGTGCGCATGGGGTTCATTGTGTGCATACATACGGTATATAAAAGGATTTTTTGAAGCTCACTTTGTAGATGCCCACCCCCATGGTAGCTTGACTATTGACTATCTGTTGGCCCCTTTCTGATGGTCTCTTTATGAAGAATGGCCATGGACTCTACTGCAGGATCCAGCAGCAGGTACCAAGTGCAAAGGAGTATTCTAAGGTACTGTAGAGCATAGAAGATGGACCCTTAGTAGAGCCTGCTTTGCTGATGCATGTACTAGAAGGCATATGTGTAAACTGCAGGTTGTCAAGACTTGTCCAAGTGGGGGATGAATTTGAAAAGTTCTTCCATCAAGGTGAACAGGGTCCTGGCCATGAGAGGGAAATGGCAATACCTTGTATAGAAAAAGTATATTTCTTCCCTAATGTCTCCACTGGTCACTTGTCCCTCAGCATGATGCTTGGAGAATTTAGGTACAATAAGAGTGTAATTGATGCTCCCAGAAGGGCTCTTTAAGGTCATAAAATTGCGTACAGCCCTGGAAAGGCACACTGAGAAATCCCACTCTGAAGAGCTGCTATCCTGCCCTCCTACATTCACCACAGGAGGCCAGTAGGTTCCAAAGCCCTTAGCTGCAAGTATTTCTATCAGCGGATATCTAGAAAGCTAAATTTGGGTGCTTAAAACACCTGTTGTTTCTCACAGTGTGTCTACTGTGACTGCCTTTATTAAACTGTTAGCATTGTTGTTGCTGATTTGACTGAGGTATTTTAACTTCTTCCCCAACATCTTGAATTCTCTTCAGGTATTCCACTCTGCGTTTTCTCCAGAATGCTGACACTTTGTACATAGTGTTTTGCAGAGGACTGTTAAATGGAAATCATCCTCTGCCTACTGCTGTCGTGTCTCTCTCCAGCAGGAGCCCAAAGTGTACAGGACCCCCCAGCAGATGCCTCTGGCCATCCTGATCCTTGACACTTTTATGCTTTTAGAGCCTGGGAAGGAAATATAAAATTTCTCTCCTTACCATAAACACCACTGCTTCTTCCCAAGCAGCTCCCTGTGAAACTATTAGACCAGCTGTCAATTTTCACTTTCTTATTTTATAGGCATGAAAGCAAAAGGGACCCCGTGACCACTATAAAGTCAAATGGTAAGAAATAAACAGACACCAATTGTCATTTCTCATCTTAACCAAAATAGTTATGTTGTGTCTTTGTCTTCTGTGTCCTTGTGTGAGGACTGTTGTGTGTCACTGTGACATGTCCTGTGAGCCCAGGGACAGCGCACACAGGTGCCCATGAACAAGGCCTTCAGTGAAAGGACAGTGAAGGTGCCATGGGCCACAGTCGTAGTACAGTTTATTTGGAATTGATTGTCAGAATTGGTGCCTTCTACCTACAGAGTGTTTTGCCTCTCTTTCCCTTCCCTGAAGGCAGGGCCCATGAGTATGTATTGCCCATGCCTGATAGGACTCTTGCAGTAGCCCTAACTGGCTTCTCCATACCCAGTTCCTCCTGTCCCTCCCAGCTACTAGTATTTAACCCGGATGTACTCTCTTCACTTGCTACTTACCAGTCCCACTATCTCTCACTAATTATGGCACAAATGATTTCCTCCTGGGTATCTCTGGTGCCAGTTCTTTCCTTGCAAGACCATATTGCTTCTTACTTTGCTATAGCCCTGCCTCTGTGCCTTGCTCATGCTGTTCCTCTATATGAAAGTTCTTTTGCTTTCCTCTTAAACACAGAACTCCTCTTCAACCTTCAATACCCAACCTACAGTGGAGCTCTACTCCTCTCACAATAACATTGGGACCCTTCCCTCCCATGCTTGGGCTCTCTAATCTGGTCTCCTTTTCTCCCATCCCCCACTGGTAGTAACAGAGAGCACTGGTATGAATCAGATGGCCTGGGTATAACTGAAGCGGACCACAAGAGGTGGACCACCACTGAAGCTATGGTTGTAGCCAGATTCCTACCCTCATTCAGGATCCATTTGCTCAGTAATGTGCGGGCATTAATAGTATTCTAAACAGCCTGGTGAAATGATCAGCTGGGGTTCTATAAAAGAATCCATCTGCCTTGTTATTCTCTGTAGATGCCAATTATCTGAATGTCAAGGCAGAAGATGCTGTTGATGCTCTACCACACCCTGTCAGCTGCCCAAAGGTCACCTCAGCTCCAAGAGGCAGGTGTACCTGTGGCCTTCTAATTGAGACTGTTATGTCTCTGATCCAGGCTTTTGCCAGCCACACAAGCATGTAAAACCCTTACAGAGGACCAGAGAGTTGGCAGCAATGGTTAGGAAATAATAGATCAGGGATCAGTAAATACTGTCTTACTCTTCACTGAAACAACATGAGGAAGGCTCTAAACAGTCTCCCAGAGGGTCCTCAAAAGGATTGAATCCCATTTGTCCACTGCCAGCACCCATACCTTTCACCAGCTTCCTCTCTTCCTGGGTCACTCTCCCATTCTCCTCACCATGATCACTAAGATCTCCTCCCAAATAAATAAGTGATCAAATCAACCAATCACTGCTGCTTATTTTTCCACCAAATCTTCCCCTTTTCTGATCTACTCTTACAAAAACAAAAACAGGGAGATAAAAGTGAAGCAGCAGCCACAGTGGTCATGTCCTTCCAGTAACCTAGGTTTTAATGTCTATCCTATAATAAAGCGTTGGACATAATGAAAGATAAAAGAAGGATTCTTCAAGGATTGCTCTGGAGCAATGTGAAGAGCATACCATGAAATACGTAAATTTGTACAGGTGACACAGTACTATTAGACTTTCAGCAGGCCAGTGCTTCAAAGAGGCGGTTGCCTTGCTGTTTTGAAAACCCTCTATTAGAGTACAAAATGCTAATGAGCCGTGTCCTGTTCTCTTCCAGCCTTCTGGGGGGAGTCTGATGACAGCAACTCTGACATCGAAGCTGCTCTTCGTCCTAGAGACCATAACATGTCTGATGACTTCGATGATTTTTATGACACGTAAGCTGTTACATGCCGGAAATAAAGTCTTTAAGCAAGCTGTCACTGTGTGTTTATGTGTAATTCCCCACATAAAAATATCTTTCTAAGTTTGCTAGTTGTTAAAGGGGAAAACTGAGACTATTATTCAAGTGAGATTGCATGACAGAAATGGTGTAGGAGGTCCTTCTGTATTTCTGTTGCTTTCATTGGTTGAATAAAGAGACTGCCTTGGCCTTTTGATAGGGCAGCCCTTAGGTGAGTGGAGTAGACAGGACGGAATGCGGAGAAGAAGGGAAGTGTGGCAGATGCCGCCATGCTGCTCTGGCCCGAGATGGATACTGGTTAGAATCATGCCGGTAAGCCACAGTCAAGTGGCGGTACATGTTATCAGAAATGGGTTAGATAAATATGTAAGAGTTAACCAATAAGAGGTTAGAACTAAATGGGCCAGGCAGAGTTTAAACGAATCCAGTTTGTATGTAATCATTCCGGGTATAAGCTAGCCAGGGCCACCGGGCGCAGGGAACGCGTCCCGCTCCTCATTACTACATAGAAATGTGAACAAGGGCTGGGGAGTAGTTCTGTAGAACAGCACTTGCCTAACATGAGAGAGGCTCAGGGGCGTTAATTCCCTAGTACCAGGGAGTTCTATGGGGAGCCAGTGTAGTGGCACATCTCTCTGCTTCATGGTTGTTATCTCAACATGTAAGCTTTCAGCTACTACTCCAGCACCCTGCCTGCCTGCTGGCGTCCATGCTTCCAGTCATGATGGTCATAGACTCTACTGCCCTCTAGAACCATGAGCCCAAAATTAAATGCTTTCTTTTATAAGTTGCTTTGATCATGATGTTTTGACATAACAGTAGAACAGTAACTAAGACAGACCCTGTCTCAAATGGACTTGGCATTTGACTAGACATCTCTCCAAAGATATAGATTGCCAGTAAGCACAATAAAAAGCTTTTAGTCTTTGAAAATGCAAGTCAAAACCACAAAGAGATACCACTGGGCTCTAAAGAGACAATCCAAGTGTTGATGCAAATGTGAAGAAATCACACAGGTTGCTGGAAGGGTTGGATAGGATACAGTACAGCAGTTTTGGAAAACATCCCCCAAAGGGTTAAACACAGACTTGCCCTGTCGTCTGTCCATTCTACTCCAAGAGAAATTATATCTACCCCAAAGTGTGTTTTAAATTCCATAGAAATGTTATTCATAGCAACTATAATGTGGAAAAATGTGATTAACAGTGAGCTCTATCCACATAGTGAAATAAAAAGGAATGGAAACTAATGTGTGCTACATGGATAAACCTTGAAAATACACACCGCTAAATGAAAGCAAGCCACAGAAGACTGCATGGTTTATAATTTGTTTATATGAAATGTGTTCAAGGCTGCCCTGGTCTACATAGGGAATTCCTGGCTAGGTGGGGCTGTGTGTGTGTGTGTGTATATGAACATATATACATATATGTGTGCATATATAACAAATTTTAAAATTAAATTATCTGGTGGTGGTTCTTGGTTGCCATTTTAACAACATCTAGAATTAACTAAAACTTCAAGCAGCGAGGTACACCTGTGTGGGTTTTTAATTAAGTAATTTGAAGTGGGTTGACCCACAAGAGTGGGTCATCCAGATCTTTTGAAGTGAGAAGATACACGTTTAATATGGACCACACCTGAGGCAGCCTCTAAAGGATGTGGAAGAAGGAAGCTCTCTCTGTGCCTGCTTGCTCGCACTAACAAGTTCACTCCTTCACTGGCATTAGAATCTGCTTCTTTGGGATTCTGGCTGAGTCATCCAGCCTCATGGACTGAACAACTACTGGATTCTTGAACTTTCAGTTGGTTAACAGCCTTTGTTGGACTAGTTGGACCACAGCCTGCAAGCCATGCTAATAAGTTGTGTGTGTGTGTGTGTGTGTTGTTGTTGTTGTTGTTGTTTATTCTGTCAGTTCTGTTCCTCCAGAGACCCTGACTAATATAGTTTATTATTATTCAGAATACTTTAGTTTCATGTTCCAACATTGTTTTTTCTTTTTGCTATCATGGGAAAGTGAGAGTTACGTCTTCATAATTGTTGCAGTAGTTTGCATGTTCTCTCTAAAATTTGTGTTGAGATTTGATATCATTGAAATAAATTTAAGAAGTGGGACTTGTAAGAGGGTAAGTCATAGATTAATGAATGACATTTTCTTGGAAATGAGTTCTCAGTTAAAGGATTAAGTTTGGCCCCACTCCCCTCTCTGACTCACTGCTTAGTCGTTCTACATTTGATAAAGCATGAAGACCTTGCCAAACGCTGGCACCTTCAGAACTAAGAATTTCTGTTCTACTTATTACCTAGAGTCAGGTATTTTGTGGTAGCAGCAGAAAGAGCCTAAGACAACCCAACAAATAAACAAAGAGTACATTATGGCCTAACATACACAGTGGAAAGAGTTGGACTGCTTTAGGGCTGGGAAAGCTTTCTATAAGTTACCTTCTGAAGTTTTTTGATTCAGAAGGGGACCAAATCATCAAGCCTCTCATTTTAGGAACAGAAGTGATCTTTGTGTGTACTGGCTAAGTTTTTGTCACCTTGTCACAAGCTAGAGTGATATTGGAAGAGGAATCTCAATTGAGAAAATGTCTCCATCAGATTGCCTATAGGCAAGTTTGTGGGGCATTTTCTTTATTAACACTGATTTGGAAGGGCACATCCCACTGTGGATAGGATCCCACAGAGGTGGCATGTGGAATGCTGCCTCTTTTCCCATGGTCCTGGATTATATAAGAAAAATTAACCGGGTGGTGGTGGTGCAGAGGCAGGTAGATCTCTGTGAGTTTGAGGCCAGCCTGGTCTACAGAGTGAGTTCCAGGACAGCCAAAGCTACAAAGAGAAACCCTGTCTTGAAAAACAAAAAAAAAAAAATCTTATGAGAAATCCATGGGAAATAATGTATAGAACAGAAATCCATAGAGTTCTTCAGGTGCTAGCATATGGCAAGGTCTTTATATTGTGTCACAGGTAGAGCAACTGAGAAGTAAGTTGAGGGGAATAGGGCCAAACTCAATCTTTTAACCAAGCAACGTTCCTCCATTACTTCTGATTCCATCCCTGCCTCCACATTCCTGCCCTGACTCCCCTGTAAGATGAAATAAACCCTTTCCTCCCTTTTGGTTATGGTGTTTTATCACTCTAAGACAGAAATTGGTACCAGATCTGTGGGATATTGCTGTGACAGACCTGACCTTGGTTTGGGGAGGATTGTGGAAGTATTTTGGAACTTGCAACTAGAAAAGCCATTGAGTACTCAGGGTTTAATGGGCTATTCTATGGGGGCTTGAAAGATAAGACTGTTCAGAGTGATGCAAATGGGAGTGGCCTGAGTTACGATGATTTGGAGGGAAGCAAAGACCATTTTGTTGTATTTTATATTAAGAATATATGGTTCTAGATAGTAAGGGTTGAATAATCTGCTGATTTTCAAGAGAGCAGACTCACTAAAGTAAAACCTTTTGCAATGGATGCTGCTAACCTCAGCTGGAAGAATCATCTGTGATTAAGACGAAACCATCAGTATTGATGATGGCACAGTCTTTGGGGAAGTATTTCCTTAGGGTCAACACACAGACTCTGTAGTCCAGAGAGAGAACCAAGGCTGTGCCTTGTGCTGACAGCCAAACAAAGTCTTGTAATAGACTCCCAGGTGGTACTGGTTTAAAGGCATGAATAGGTCATGGAGAGCAGCTGAGGTTTGACACAGGGTCAGGAATGGCCACTGGTGAAGTGATGTGGGATTTCCCTCTGGATGCTGAGAGTACCTTTAATGAATAAAGAACTGCTT
>JAQHUG010000009.1:14695181-14710308 GCA_028555095.1 Dicrostonyx torquatus
GATCCCAACTAAGACTCCTAGCAATGGTTGAGAACTGGACATCTACTGTAAGCAAATAGATGACTTCCCTAATTGCCATCAGAGATACTATATCCAGTAACTGATGGAAACAGAGGCAGATATCCAAAGATAAACACTACACTGAGCTGAGAGTCTTGTGGAAAAAAGGGAGGATGAATTGTGTCAGCCAGGGGAGTCATGATGGGGGATCTCACAGAGACAGCTGATCTTTGCTTGCAGGAGCTCATGGATGCTGAACCAAGAGTCAAGGACCATGCATGGGACCAACCTAGGCCCTCTGCATGTGTGTGACAATCGGGTAGCTTCATCTCTTAGTAAAGTTTCTAACAGAGTGAGCAGTGCCTCTCCCTGGTGCTTAGCTGGCTTTTATACCTGCCCCCCATGATGGATTACCTGGCCCCACCTTGACATAAGAGGAGGATCTGGGTCCTGCCTTAACTTGATGTGCCATGCTTTGCGTAAGCCCATGGGAGGTCTGTCCCTTTCTGAATGGAGATGGAGGAGGAGTGGATGCGGAGGGAATAGATGGGAAAAGGGAGGAGATGGAAAGAGAGGAGGAAGGGAACTTGTTGGTATGTAAAATAAATGAAAAAATTTTATTTAAATAAGACAAAAGAAAATCCAAAGCTAAAATCAGAAAACCAAGTTCTTGGACAAGAGATAGAAAATCGCATGTCTGTATTATTTATCAAACTGATATAAAAAGTAAAGTGTTCATCTATGGAGTTGCTGCTCTTTTTTTTTTTCTAAACTTGGATAGGATCCAAAGAGCAGCAACTCCATAGATGAACACTTTACTTTCTAGAGTATTTATGACTTAAGCATATATGAAACCTCAAAGCCTGCCCCCACAGTGACACATTTCCTCCAACAAGGCCACAACTACACCAACAAGGCCACATCTACTAATAGAGCTACTCCCTATGAGATTATGGAGGCAAATTTCATTCAAACTATCACATACAGTATTTATTAAACAGACTTAGCAATTTCTTTTATTATATGCCTTGTAAGTAAAAATACAAAAAAAACACCCATGTTTTGAAAAAGTGATCTAAACCATGAATGCACAGCTTCTGTACATTATCCACAATCTCCTGCCTCATTTCCATGTGCTTCTTCCTTCCTACCTCCCTTCCTAAAAGTGACTTTTACAGTTATCACCTAGTAACATGAGAAGATACACCCATGAGATTTCACCAGAATGACTGTCTCAGTCAGTAAAGCAAAAGACTCTTAATCTCAGGGTCATGGGTTCAAACCCCACATTGAGTAACATTTGTAGACAGAAGTTTTTGACCCTCAGCTGTTCAGCCCCAAAGAAATACACAGAGGCTTATATTAATTATAAATTGTTTGGCCTATTAACTAAGGATTATTATTAACTAGCTCTTGCAACTTAAATTAACCCATAATTTTTATCTATGTTTAGACATGTGACTTTGTACCTTTTATTAGTGAGGCATTCTGCTCAGTCTCATTCTAAGATTCCTGGAGGCAGGATTCCCATTTTGGTCTGAGGTAGAAGTAAGAGCCAATGTCTGACTGCTTTGCTTTTCTGATCATCAGGTTGAACCCCATTTATTATTTGTGCTACAGATGACACTAATGAACATGCCAAAGTGGATACAGAAAAGCTCACAAAGACTCAACCCTATACAAAGAACTATAGGAAATTGAGGAAAGCTGAGGGTGGAAGTGGTTTTCTCCAAGGAAGAGCACACCAATTGGTGTCCAATGTCAAACAGACATCCCTGAAAACACACATGCAAATAACATTATATAAACTCAACAAGTTAAATTTAGTAATGTGTGTGTGTGCATGCAATAACAATTAGTGAAAAAAGAGGCCATATAGCTAAAGGAAAGTGGGGAGGGGCACCTAGCAGGGTTTAGATGGAAAAGGGAGAAATATTATAATTCTATTAAGGGAAGATAAAACATTCCATTGTACAGGGTAGCTCCTTAAAGCTCAGGAAGTGAACAACTCAAAAGTTTCAGAAAGTCCCTGAAACTAAGTAGATTCATTAGGCTTCTCCATCCCCAACGTTAAATAAGCAGTTAGAACTCTGAGTCTCAATCTTACTGAGCTTCCTGACAGTGGCTCAGACCAGCTGAACTACATGAAGAGTTGCTCTCTAAACTTCCATGCTCATAGTAGGTGGTGCAGTGACATCCAGATTTCCAACTTCTGTGAGCTGTCATCCATGATGATGGGTGGTCTTCTGGTGATGCAACTGTCTTTGAGTCATTCTTGTTTCTGTAAGTAATCCCTCACCCATACTCTTATAAGAAACGTTCCTTAATAAAATATTGGCTCACCAATCCTGACTTTTATCTGTCATTAATTCCCTATCTGAGTGAGCAGACATTTGTTTACATCTCCTCAGGCATAGTGTCATACAAGTTGTTCTCAGTAGAGAACCCCAATTTCAAGGTGAATTCTGTAAATCACTAAAATTACGTTCATTGAATCCTGTCCTTTGAAACCCATCCCTATAACTACCCACACTTTGTCAAGGCATACATCCTAAGAAGGTAAGTCTTGGATGGAGATTTTAAGCCCAGACAGTTACCTGTATTTGCTGCCAGTTGATCTTGGTTATTCTTGAATGTTTTTCATTTTAATAAATTGTTATTCTGCTTTCAAATTATTTTTAAAGTGATCAGTGTACCATCCTATCCTCTCTGACTTTCTCCATTAATGTGGGATTTGCTATGCTCAGCATTTGGTTGTGTTTTTGATTGACAAGATTTCATTTAGGTTTCAATTTTCTTTCTTTTCCCCCAAACAATAACAAAAAAAGACAAAACCAAGCAACTGAAAATCCTAACAGCTCTTATTTAATTCTTAAGCTTCTGTCCACTTTTGATATCCCTGTCACCAATGGCTGCATCCTTAGCAAAGTGTTCTGGTGACAGTTAGATTTCATTGGATCAGTTGGATAAAGCTGGCAAAAATACATTAAAAATGATTGCAATAATTCCAGTCCCAAATCCAGGCAGATAAGAACGATATTACTCAATAACTTAACTCAACTGACAGGCAGAACTTGTCCAATGGAAAGACTCATTGACATTCAGCAGCTAAGATTTCAAGTCCAACTGCTTTAGGGAGTAGTTGTAGATATTTACTTCAAAATCATCTGAAAATCTCTGGCTCCTTGAGGTAGTTCCCTTTAAGTCTTTTTGAAAGACATGGTGTCATCGTGTACCTCCCTCCACTGATGTTTTCCATTTCCTCAGGCCAGGCCAACCATTGACACAAAGACTAATATTTGATGACAGATGGCTCTGTGAGCTTCGGGTAAGGCCATATCTCACTTTTGGAATGCAAGTGATAACCAAGTTCCTCTAGAGCCTTATTTATTATACTATTATTGTGCACAAACTCATTAGATTAAAGCATCCTGCCAGTCAACTTGATCCTACTCTTCCCCCAGCTGTCATCCTGGCAGCTCAAAGATGGCAACAGATGATACTGATGGACAGTACCTCTGCCATCTCTTGCCTTCCCAAATTTATGCTACTCAACCAGGAGAATATGTTGGAAACAGAGCTAGGGAGCCACTGTGCAGCATGCTGCATTTAATCACCACCGTGGTCACTAAATGGCACTCGTGGGGTTCTGCTGGCAGGCCTTGCTAGTACTGACGAGTCCACACACCTTACAAAATCAACCAAAATCTGACTGTATGCCTCCCTCCAGTCCCACAAGAATGCTGCCAGTTCCACATGTGGTCTGGAATTTGGCTGAGGACCAGTCTTTCTTCCATTTTAGATATGCCTGCATCCAGTCTTAATGCACAAACACTTCTAGTTGGCATTCCTGTAACAGTATAGTAAGCATTTATTCAACCACTCATTCTATAAGCGTGTTTATCAAGAAGGACTTGTGTGTCAGATTCCACTTCAGGCCAGAAACAGAAAGATGGTTTTGGTGTCTGTCCTCATTGGCTTGTCTGTCTTACCAGGGGGGAAAAAAGAATGCATCACCTGACTGTGAATTGTTTAGGGTGATGTTTCAACTGCTAGAACAAATGGGTAGTCAAATGTAGTGACTCAGCATGAAAGACCCCAGAGTAGGGATACTCTCACTCAAGTCTCGGGATAACACGACCCCCCAGGAACTCACGAGAGACCGTCCTTGCTGCAATCACACGAGGTTTATTGACAGGACAGGAACCAGTGCACTGGGGCTGAAACTCATTTCCCATGCAGGGGTAGAGAGTTCGACCCCGAGTAGCTGGGAGAAGAAGTATTTAAGGGAAGAAACCATCCAAAGTGGGTAGGGAGGGCGCCATTGGGAAATTCCAAAAATACCAGTGGTCATTGAAAAATTCCAAAAATATCAGTGATGATCACAAGGGGGTAACTCCCTGTTTCTCAAGATTATAATCTAACTTTATCTTCAGCTAGTTCCTGAAACAGAGTCACTGAACCAGTTAATCTAGATTTTTGTTGTTGTTGTTGTTTTTCGAGACAGGGTTTCTCTGTGGCTTTGGAGCCTGCGCTGGAACTAGCTCCTGTAGACCAGGCTGGTCTCGAACTCACAAAGATCTGCCTGCCTCTGCCTCCTGAGGGATTAAAGGCGTGCACCACCACCACCTGGCTTAATCTAGATTTTTGATTCTTCTCTCTCTCTCTCTCTCTCTCTCTCTCTCTCTCTCTCTCTCTCTCTCTCTCTCGGCTTAGATTTTTGACACTATTTTTTCTGCTAGAGGGGTCTGGATTTATCCGGGTCTTTCAAAAGAATACTGGAGTGTGTTCTTTCTTTTTTTTTTTTTGTTTTTTGAGACAGGGTTTCTTTGTAGCTTTGGAGACTGTCCTGGAACTAGCTTTTTGTAGTCCAAGCTGGCCTCGAACTCACAGAGATCCGCCTGCCTCTGCCTCCCGAGTGCTGGGATTAAAGGCGTGCGCCACCACCACCCAGCTGGAGTGTGTTCTTTAATCACAGATTAGTCCCAGGGTGAGCAGATGGCTCTGTTCAGTTGGTTTAGATACACTTCAGAACTCAGAAGTCGGAGTTGTTTCCATTTTGCTCTCCCACCATCATCAAAGTGCCATACTGGTTTGTGTGGTCAAACTGGGGTCATAGGCAGTAAAAGTAGAAGTCCAAGAAAGGAGAGTTCGTTCCTTCTCACATTCCGTTACGTAGAAATAACTCACTTAAAATATGTTGGGAAACCATCTCCATCTTGACACATGCCACCAAAAAGGGGAAGGAATTTTGCTGGACCACTGATAGTTTGCTATATCACCCCATGTGCTCGGTATTGAAAGAGGCTGAGCTATGTAATGGTTAAATGTTTGGGTTCAGACCAGATAAATGTACACTGGAATCCCAGAACTAGGCCATTATCCAGCATCTGAAGATACTTAACAGACTGCCTAGACTGCCTGTGAATAGTTATTATCAAGCTTAGATAAGGGCATAGCCTTTGGGCTGAATCTCAAAAGGCCAGCAGTTCAGCAAGAGGCCACCTGGGAGCTGAGTCGTCTTGTGCATCTGTGAGCCAGGGGATGTGCATAACTAGTAAATCACGTTTTCCAGATCGACGTCATAGGACTTGGCATCCCTGAGGAGATGAACCTCTGGGTGTGTCTGGAAGAAGGCTTCTAGAAAGTTTTAGCAGGAGAAGAAGAAACCACTTTACATGTGGGTAAAGCCATCCCATGGGCTGGAGTTTAAGATGGAATTAAAAGCAACAAAAGAGAAAGTGAGGGCACACTAAGCAGGAAAAGTTTGGAAGTCAAGCAAAGCAAAAGTGTATTAGAAAGAACAATCTTATTAGAGTAGCTTCCTGGAGAACAAAGAAAGGGCAGAGGAAGCCATGCCATCTCAGTTATGCTGGCACGGAGGTGGTCCCTGGTGGGCAAGCAACCACTTTGTGAACATAGGAGCCTTGGAGAACAAGGAAGGAAAGTTGAAAGTATGAGGGAAAAGTCATCTAAAACAAGCAGAAAGGGGGAGAAAGGAAAAACTGCTTCTTCCTTAGTCAGGAAGGTAGGCAGAACCAGAACCTGATGGCAACTTGGAAAACTGGGCTGGGGTCAAGAATTCTGGGAAGGAAAATACATTATTCCCTTAAAGGATTATTCTGCTTATCTCTGTAGCATGACTTAAGGTGAGTCCACCTTCCTAGGGCTGGTTCTGTCTCCCTGAGGGGTGGTCCCTTGTTCAGGTGATTGTCCAGCATGGCTGGATTAATTCCTTTATGTCTTCGATAACTCAGGTCAGACACCCCATCCTTTAATAGGCCTTTACTGCTGCTTAGTCAACAGTAATGGGCAAAGTAACCAATGCAGTCACACAGTAAGATACAGTCTCAAGACAGCACATCTGACCAGACCAAACCTGGGCTCGGGAGATAACTCAGTCAATGAAGGGCTTACAAGAGAACCTAAACTCAATCCCCAGAAACCACGTTTAAAAAGCCAGGCTCAGCAGATCCTGGGCCTTTCTGGTCAGCCTGCCAAGTCTAATTGGGGAGTTCCAGGCAGGTGAGAAATCCTATAAAATATAAAGGAAAAAAGTGTAAAAAAAAAATGACTGTGTTAACTTCAAAAGTAATTTGCAGACAGATGCTAGGAAGATTGCTCAGTGGTTAAGAGCACTTACTGCTTTTCTGGAGGACATGAGTTCAGTTCCCAGCATCCATGTCAGGTGTTTCACAGCTACCTGTAACCCCAGCTCCGCAGGAGCTTCTGGCCTCTGTGTTCATATACATTTATGTGTGAATGTATGAATGTCATACTGTGCTTAGGGCTCTCCAGTCATGCCAGTACACTGGGCACATGAAGAGTTGAAGTTCACGGACTTGTGTAAGATTAGAAGCTCTTTACTTTTACATATGGGACTCGGTCTCCTTGTTGGTTTTTGGAGGACTCCGCAGATCTGGGTATAACAGTGCACACACAACTCTAAAAACAAAACAAGCAACAATAAGGCTTTTCATATCCATGTATCACTCTTTATGGACAGGTCTCTGGGTTTCTTCACTGTCAACCCCAATATTACTGCTTCTTGGGCTGCTGAGTGGATTTAAACAGACCATAGCGGTATGTCCAATAGTCAAGAGTTCAACTGGAGGCAAGGAAGCAAGAATATACTCTATTTTCTTTGAAAATTTTATACAGTTATACACTGCATCTTGGTCACATACACAGCCCACCACACACACATATACGAACACACTGCCACACATCACCCCTCACACACACACACTTCCCCTTCTTTTTCTCTTCCCCCACAAAATATCTCCCTTCTAACTTCAGATCCTCTATCTTTATGCCAGTCAGAACTGCCACTAGCCCTCAGCTAGGGGTGGGGCACAGAGAGCACCCTGTGTTGTGGTCAGGCTGTGTTGTGGAATATTCTGTTATACTGTGTGAAGATATGTCACTGCAATTGGTTTAATAAAAAGCTAAGCAGGATTTGCAGGGCAGAGAGAATGCTGGGAAGAAGGCAGAGTTGCCAGGGAGACACAGAGGATGCATAACATGTAGTAGATGAAGTAACAAGCCATGAGTCATGCGGCAGCATGTAAATT
Source organism: Dicrostonyx torquatus (assembly GCA_028555095.1). NCBI lineage: Eukaryota > Metazoa > Chordata > Mammalia > Rodentia > Cricetidae > Dicrostonyx > Dicrostonyx torquatus. Next base: position 14,702,756 of record JAQHUG010000009.1, read on the forward strand.
AATATAAACAGGTTAATTTAAGTTATAAAAACTAGTTAGAAACAAGCCTATGCTGTAGGCCAAGCTTTCATAATTAATAATAAGTCTCATGTAATTATTTGGGAGCTGGCAGGCAGGATAGAAAAATCTACCTGTACATCCCCAACTATGAATATACTCGTAAAAAGAAAAAGAGTGGATTGAGCAGAGCAACATCTGCTGGATCCTGGCAGCCTATGGGCTTATACTCTTCCCTGTTTGTCCCCTCCCCGGTCTCCTTCAGGGTTGTCACTTTGGGGAAAGGAATATATTTTTTTTCCAGAAGCCCATTTTGCCCAGAATTCAGTCTGTTATAAATAAATATATAAGATGCAAGAATATGTGTAGGGCTTAAAGTATTCCTAAAGTTGAAAACTTTAGTAGGGGAAAGGACAACACTTTGTCACATGCTTCCCTGGAGACATTGTTTTGAAGTTGCTTTAAGCTGACCTAGTGTGGGCCACTATCAGCCATTGTCCCTTACATCTTGTTTTTGAGGCTCTGAGCTGGCCCAGCTGGAGTTGACCATAATTATTTTTACAGCCTGTTTCAGGCTGTTGAGTATAGTGGTATCTTATTTGTGTTTTAATAAATAAAGCTTCCCTGGAAACCAGAGGGCAAAACAACCATACTAGTCAGCCATACAGGCCAGGGAGTGGTGGTATACACCTTTAATCCCAGGACAGACAGAAAGCAGAGGGAAACAGAACTCACACAAAGATGATCCCAGCACTTAGGATCACATGCCTTTAATCCCAGCACTAGGTAATATGGCTTGGTGGAGAGGGAAATAAAAAGGGGAAGAGACAGGAACTCAGTGGTGTGTGGAGTCGGAGATTCATGGAAACAAGATCTCACCCTGTGTTTGTCTGAGCTGTGGTAGAGGTAATATCTCTCTCTAGTGGCTTGGCTGCTTTGCTCTTCTGATCTTCAGGTTGAACCCGAATATCTGTCTCTGGGCTTTTATTATTCGTGCTACAATTGAGCTGGTCTATTCATTGTTCCTTATGTCTTCTTTGGGGTCTGTATGTCCTGGAACGAGCTTCCTCCCTAACAGTATTGAGTGTAGGTCTCAGAGGTCACATTCAGACAAAACAAGTGAGACCTCCAGGTCTTGGACCTCCAGATCAAGAAGGGTCCTTGGAGACAAATCGGTTTGGTTCTTCTATTGTTAATTTTTGGTTTCATTTTTAATTTTGGTTTTTGAGACAGGGCTTCTTTGTGTAGCTCTGGCTGTCCTGGAACTCGCTTTGTAGACCAGGCTGGCTTCAATGGCCTCAAACTCATAGTGATCCACCTGCCTCTGCCTCCCAAGTACTGGAAGTGCTACCACCACCCAGCCTGGCTCCTCCATATTTGAGGGCTGTGAGACCCTAACAGAGATGAGGAGCTTGTTAAACGGTTCACAGCAGCAGGTTTAAAGTCAGACCATGCAATCTGGGTCCTGAGACAGGGCTCTGCCCCACTCCCTCCACGCAGCATCAGGAAGTTGAATTCTAGTCTGCCCCTGCTGCTGGCTAGGAAGTGAGACTGGATTGCCTCACTGTATACTAGATGGAAAGGATATGATTTATTTATATATTTTTTTTATTATTATTATTATTATTAGTTTTGGGTGATTTAATTTGCCTTTGGTGGAGAGATCAGCTGTGTAAAAAGGATTTTTGGTTATTCAGTGTCATCGCGTGCGCCTGCCCACTTCTAACCAATGTGTGCTCTGTAAAAGGTAAAGATTTCTAAGCCAGCTCTCCCTCAACAACTGATCCCATGATAGGAAGATATGAACATGTTCATGCCATTCGCTGCAAGAAAAGCTTCTGGATCTTATCTTTGTTGCATACTGAGAACACTAATTAATTTCAGGCGTTCTCCTATTGTGTTCCTCTAAACTCTGGGAGGTGAGGCGCTCCTACATTGTGCAGCCCAAGCCAAATAATAGCTTGCTTTTGCATAATACAAGTGTTCAGTCCCGTGTTTTAGCTCTTATTCAAGTTTCTTGAATGACTCTATTTAAGAAACCCACTCTGGGACAAAGAAACACACTAGTTCATGTGGAGGATTAATTTCAGAAAAGTATAGAGATTTACAGGATGGTATACATCAGTTTTGAGAAACAGCAGAAATGACAAATGACCTTAAATTATTAATAAGTTTTGGGTTTCAAGTTGATATAATCATATTATTAAGCAAAATTGGCTACTGTTGATTCTTAAACTATAATATTTTTCCTTACCCATCCTTGTTTCCCACTTCCTCCCAGTATTATCTTAAAGAGATAACAAACTGAGCCAAGGGAAAATGAAGGGCTTATCTCTAGTCCTGGCTACAGTAGTCTGTACGGCTGGATCATCTCAGCTAGCCACCTCAAAATTGTTCTGAGTAGTTTGTAGTCCAAAGCTTATTTTTTGGTGATGTTTGTCAGCTTAGCGGTGTTATCATAGCCCTGGTGGAACTGCTGTTGCAGGGCCCCGTTCTCCTTTTGGAGACTTCAAAAGTTGCTGTTAGGCATGATCTTGATTCACTGCAGAAAACTTAAACATTTTAACTGTCATATGCAGCAAATCTTTTTTTTTTTGAGTGAAAGCTCAAGCTTTTATTGTCTTCATAACAAGATCAGCTTAGAACTGGATCACTTGGCCCTTTCTCTTCTTATCACCTCCCAGTTCAAAATGCTTGCATCTCTTAATAGCCAGCATCCTCTTAGATCTGCAGTTGGACTCAACACATCCCAGTCTCAGCACAATCTTCTTTGTAGTTTTTGCCTTTTTGCGGAAAATAGGCTTAGTCTGCCCACCATAGCCACTCTGCTTCCTGTCATAACGCCGCTTTCCCTGGGCATACAAAGAATCTTTGCCCTTCTTGTACTGTGTCACTTTGTGGGGTTGGTGCTTGCCACATTTCTTGCAGAATGTACGGCGGGTCTTAGGAACGTTCACCATGTTGGCGGGTGCGATATCAGCACAGAAAGAAAGCTGCAGCAAATCTTAAAGAGGTTAAAGGATCAATATTTGCTATGTACATCCAGAATATAAAAACTTAATTCCTAGCCACCTGATAGAAACTCAAACCCAAAATCATGTACAGGGAGATAGATGAAGCCTTTCTCTAGAATTATTTAGTACTCTATATGACCATTAATATCAGGACAAAAAGTTTAAAATATATGTGTATATATACATATATATTATATAATTTTGAGATAATATTTCTATCTTAAGAAAAGCTGGTAAAGAGTCAAAATAAAACCAAAGAATTATGAGATTAGTGGAAATATTATAGTCCCTTAATTTTGCTTTTTCTTCTGTCTCTTATCAGGTGGCTCTTTCCACATGAGACAGCGATTTTGGATTTACAGGGATTTACTTTAACAAGCATACTTGGGTTTAGAGAAGGAGAGAACCACACTCCAACTCCAAAGTCAGCTTTAATTTTAATTGGACTGGGACCATAAAAAGATCATTTTCATGATATATCTGTAGAGAACAGCAGAAACCAACATTTGGGAAGATTTTGGAAATTTTATCCTGTTAAAATGTGATATATCGATATACCAGTTTGTCCACTGACCTTCAGATTCCTTAGTTGGATGCCTTTATTCTCCTGAAAAGACAAAAACAAAACCCTGCCCCAACCCTAACTTTAGAGAGAGTCCTTTTTGGCAAATTATACCTGATCAAATAAAAAGCATTTGTTAGTTTTATAGGTTAATTTAGATTAAATGGCCAAGCTACTTGATGAACTATCATCTCTTTTAATTATGAGATCTCTCTTGTTCAAATCTGTAGGGCCCGGGTCTGCCCCCTGCTCCTGGGGTTACTGAGGACAGTTTCTGGTCAGCCAGCAGAAACTGTGTTTAAGGCTCCCTCTGCCCCGCCTGGTGATTAGCTGTAGGGCATTGTTTACTCAGATTAGGTGTGGCAATTTCCCACCTGCCTGGGGGGAATTTCTTGTGCAGCAGTTTGGTATATAAGGACTTCCCCAAAGTTCAATAAACAGCATTCGGCTGATCTCCGGCTGATCTCCTTTCGAATGACCCAGGTCTCCTTGTGTGTTCTTTCAATCTCCAGGCCCTTGCCCAGCTCTCGTACGGTACAGTGGCGCACGAACTGTACTGAGAGGGAACACAGAATCGGGTGTTACACAAATCAAATCTTCATCAATTTTGATGGTATCCATAACTTTTCTTCTCCTGTGGAAGCAAAAGCAAAACTCTGATATGCCAAGTAGAGTTATCAGCCTCCCCACGTGCAATGAATTTCTTGCCCTTCTTAACTATAAACAAACGGTATTTGTAATGTTCCTGGTGATTCTGCTAATATCTTCTTTATTTTACAAGAGCAAGAAAATCAGGCCAAGGCCACACCAAACACTACTATTCTATTGGCAAACAGTTTTGAAAAGAGACCTCTGGGTTCTTATGTGGAAATGGGTTATGTCTGTTATAATTTTAATAGTGAGTCTATGAATCTTTTGACTATGTGCACTTAACACTGTTTAATTTTATCTCCTCTTATTGCAGTCAATGTCCCGCTAAGATAGTCCTGTGAAAATTTAACTAAAAGTGCTGGGATCCCCTTGATTTCCCTCCAAGGCCTAGAAGTCTACAAGAATGGGAACCCTAATCCTTTTGCACCACAGCTTACTCAGTGCAAATTTAATCCTGACTCCCATCTCTAAGTACTAATCAAGGACTTCCTTTTCTCACTTCATCTGGGTTTTATTTAAATAAAATCACCTATGCACTTTCAAGGCTATTTAGATAGGCTCACTAGAGGGGCATTCCAATCAACACACCCAGCAGCAACTCCACCTAGCAAGAAAAAGCCAGCTCTGTCACTGTCCAAATTTCCTAATGGCAGTTGGGGTTATCTGTTCAGAGGAGAGAATGATGAGAAGAGATAATGTGGGCAGTTTAGGGATAAGGGTCTTGATTCATGTCTTTCTACCCCATAAAGTTGGTTAAAACTGAACATAGTTGGACATGAGGCAAAGAAGAAACAGGGCTCAGGTATCAGGTGAAAACCACTTATGCCATACAATAAGTAACATGCGAAACTGATTCACACATTTATGGATTGTGGATTTCAAAAACATCACACAGTTAAAGTAAGCCAGACAAAAGACTTTAAGCGAATGACTTCCTTTCAGTTAAAATCTAGGCAGAAATCTAATCCACATCACAAAGCGCAGACCAACAATTGCTGGGTTTCAGGAGAGGGCAGAGCTCCTTTGTGGGGAGATGAGGTTGTTTTAGATCTAGATGAGTAATGATTTCCAAATATGCATGTATCTAACTTACTGAGCCCTGTGGTTAAAATGCATTTTAAAAAACGTTTTCGGGAGGCAGAGGCAGGCGGATCTTTGTGAGTTCGAGACCAGCCTGGTCTACAAGAGCTAGTTCCAGCGCAGGCTCCAAAGCTACAGAGAAACCCTGTCTCGAAAAACCAAAAAAAAAAAAACCCCATAATTTCCTTATTGGTTCTTTGGGAATTTCATACCATGCACTCTAATTCTGCTTACCTCCCAGGCCCGTCATATCCTCCCCTCACCCATGAAGCACCCCACAAAGAAAATATATTTTTAAAAAAGCAACCTAACAAACAAAAATAACAAAACAAATAAAATAAAAAAACAAAACCACTTGTTTCTCCTTTTTCCCCACCTCCCCAATACCTCTTCATTCATCCTGGTGGCACTAGGAGCAGTGTGTCACACATCTTACCCCTTTGTCCAGTCAGCTTTACTAGCAGATGTTCATCGCAATGAGCCACTGGTCTGGTCAAGGCCTCTGGTTTCTGGCACACCATCATCACTGTGTCCTCACCAGAACTCCTCTGAGACATCCCGTGGCTGCCCTGAGTTAGCCAGAACTCCTCTGGGATATCCCACAGCTGCCCCAGTCATGGAGATCCCGCTGGTACTGATCCACAGGACCAGTCCTTTCACAAACTCCAGCAGGTCCTAGATGGGCCAACCCAAGGCTTGTCTGTGGGCCTTGGTGGTAGCTGAGCTGGTCAGTCCAGGCCACTGGGGCCACCTACCTCAGGTGAGGGTTGGAGCCAGCTCCTCTATGCCCATGCCATGAGGATCAGTTCTCCCTTTCCTGTGGTGAGGGGTGTGGCCATCTCTCCCGAGAGCAGGGGTCAGCTCTCCCATGAGGGTCGCAGCCAACTCTCTTGCTTCAGTGTCCAATGAGAGGCAATGCCAGCTTACCTGGGCCAGCAAAGGGCGGCGCCAGCTCAGGATGGACTTCTGATTTCATCACTTGTGGTTCTTATGGCCCCCGGAGGTGACACGGGCCACAGACATCAACACAAACATGCAGCTGTACCATGGCCCAGACATAGTCTTTGACAGCAGCTTGGGCCCAGGTGACATCCTGGCTCTTGGTGGAAGGACTAACCACTCAGATTGGGATGGTTCTGGTGGCAGCAAGTTCCCCGGACACCACCAAAGCCTCAGATTGCAGCCCCAGCCCCAGTGCTCTGTGTGAACTTTGGTAGCAATATAGGACTTGGACTTCAGCACAGACCCCACCCACAGTAGAACCATAGACTCAGACATGGTCCTCGGCAGCAGCTAAATCTCAGTGTTACCACTGTATGTTACTCATGATTGGCAAGACCCCAGCAGCGGTGTGGCCCTCGGACACCAACATGGCCCTAGACCTCAGGCATCTGTATAGCCTTCAATAGTAGCAGGAGCCTCATACGTCAACATAGACCTTGGCTGCAGTAGGGTCTTGGACACAGTATACACCCTTTAGCCCATACATCTTTACTTGTAAATGTTCATTGCAATGGGTCATTGGTCTGGCTTGAGGCCTCTGGCTTCTCCTACACCCCTGATACTGGGTTGTTTTGAGATATTTGTACCCTGTGTAAAGATGTATTGCAGCACAGTCCTTGGGCACCAAGAAGAACACAGATGGAGGCCCAGATCCTGGACATCAGTGTGGCCTTTGGTGGCAACATAGGCCACAGACGTCAGCACAGAATCAGGCTACAGTAGGACAAATGGGCCCAGATATGGTCCCTGGCAACAGTCTGGGCCGAGATGTCATCGTAGCCCTAATTGGCATTGTAGATTGCCCAGATAAGCATAGCCCAAGTGGTGGCAGGGCCCCCAAACATCAATATGTCCTTTGGTGGCAACTCAGACACTAGGTATCCATTCAGCCTTCAATGGCAGCGGGAGACATGGACATTGACACAGACCCTGGCTGTGGTAGGGCCACGGACCCAAATGCAGTTCAGGATCAGGCAACACGGGCCACCCAGGTCTGTATGGCCCCCCTGGCAGCTTGACCCTCTAAAAGTATATGGCCTCAGGTATTGTTCCAGGCAGTGAGCCTCTGCACCACCCTTGGTGGCAACTCGGAGCCCATCTGTAGCAGGGCCGCAGACCCAGACATGGCACCTTGTGACAGTCTGGACCAGATATCACCAAGGTCCTGGGAGGTGGCACAGGAATCCTGGATCAGTAAGGCCCCTATGGAGATGCATCCCTTGGGCATCAACTTGGTCACAGGTAGT
>JAQHUG010000009.1:14712228-14728229 GCA_028555095.1 Dicrostonyx torquatus
CCCAGTAACCTCTTAAGCAATTATGAATCCAACTCCAGCAGGATTCAGTACCTCTAGCCTCCTTGGACACCTTGTATGTATTTGGGTACATACACCCCACACACAATTAAAATAAAATATTCAAACAAAACAACAAATGAGGAAACAGAGGAAACTTTCCAAGATGACACAGTTACTCAGGTCTGTAATCTTAACACTTAGTAGGCTGAGGTAGAAAGGTAATTGTGAATTTTAGGCCAGTCTGGGCTACAGAGTGAGACCCTGTTTCAAAACAAAACCAAGGAGACTTGGTTGAGGTGTTTATGACTTAGGATGAGGCTAGACAAGCTCATAACATGGGTCCTATGTTGTAGGACAGAATGAATTAAGTGACTGACAAAACATGGACAAGCAGCCTAGGAGAGGAAAGGGCAGAGTAGACAGAGGAAGCAGGGAGAGAGAACATTGTTTCTTGGCGTTAATGATACATCATTTTAATGGAAGTGTTAATGATACATCATTTTAATGGAAGTGTTAATGATACATCATTTTAATGGAAGTGTTAATGATACATCATTTTAATGGAAGTCTCATTTATCCCATCAGGAAGACCTGTTTCTTGTTCCACTCCCTCTACCGATTCTTGCTTCACTTCATCAGCACTCATGTTAGGCCTTTCTTCTTTCTATCTTTTGGACTCATATACTAAGCTCTGTTTATCTAAATGTTTAAGGCCTCTCCCTTCACAAACTGCTTAACATTATTTACTTTTAAATGTATTTGTGCATATTAACTTGGAATATAAGCTTCTTATGGTAACATTAGACCCTCAATCTTCCATAGTTCCTTTTAGAGCTAGTTAGGTCTAGATGTCCTTCAGTCATCTTGATTTTCAGTTTCCAAAACTGGTCTGGGTAAACAATTTGGAAGTAAGGAGACGATACCTACAGTTCTGCTTCTACTCAGGGACCAAGGAGGGAGTAGTGGGGTTTGTAAGCCCTTTAGAAATTCATTGTTTGATTGGCAAAACATAATTTCAATCAGAAACAAGAATCTCTTCAGGGAATATCTTTATAGACAAACTGGTGTTGGTGTCGTAAGTCTCCACAATCTCTTTTTCTTCCAATAAGAAATTTCAGCCAGGGCAGTCACATTTGTATTCGAAGCCTGCCAACTCTGACCAGAAATCAGGTCTCCATTTAAAGTTACACCTTGACAAGTGGATTAGATGTTCTAGTGAAAGGCAGATAAATGTCACTCATGTCATTAAATAAAAGTCAGGGCTGGCTTATCAGCTTGTAGGGTTGAGGTCTTACCTTCGACACTTCTCAGAGTGCTTTACACTTTATTATCCATTAACTGGGGTCTTTTCCATTGAGCCTCTTCCATTTGTACCACAGAGGGAATTACACTGTTAACTCTTAGGAATATATGACTTCTGTCAACAGCCTGTCTTCCTTTAAGAGACAATACAGCCTGTGGCCTTAAATGGAAATCTGCCAGAATTTCCTCAAATGTCATATTACAGAAGGAAATGGAGTAGGCTCCTTTCACTGTACTGGATGAAGGACATCTTGTACCTGCTTTACCAGCAAATCACGTTGTAGTAGGCTCTGATCACGTAGGTTATAGTTTAGACTCAAGCATAAGATTTGTCATCGAAATCTATGTAATACCAAGTATGGATTTAGGTCTGTGTTTTTATTGTATATTTTCCCCTGAAACCTAGTACATGTAGCCAAACTTACTAAATGTGTCAGTAGTAGCAGATCGCCTCAGTTCTCAAAGCAGTTAAGGAATGCAAGTGTTTTGCAAACAGTAATCTCACTGGCAGAAATTTAGAGATTGGCTGGCAAAAGGGCTTTAAGGTGTCCACAAAAATGCAGTCTGCTTGGTTCCAAGTGCTTGGCTATTCCACAAAAGAATCTTTCTCACAAACTTTAGACCACACTACTTTTGTTATGTTTTTTTTTTTTGTGGCTGGGGATGGTTTTAGTTGACTTAAGATATGAGCAGAAGCTGGATGATGGTGGCACACACCTTTGATCCCAGCACTCAGGAAGCAGAGGCAGGCAGATCTCTGTGAGTTCAAGGCCAACCTGATCTACAAATCCAGTTTCAGGATAGCCATGTCTACACAAAGAAATCCTGTCTTCGAAAACCAAAAAATGTGAGCTTTAAGAGTGGGACCTTAGAGTTGAATAATATTTCTGATTATACTATCAATGTATCCTTACTGGAGCTTTAAAATGCATCTTTTAATCATCTACATTTCTACATTACACTTCTGTCCTTGGTTTCTGGGCTACATTGTAAAAGTCAATGAGACTAGAACTGTACATAAACAAACATGTTCTGAATACTTGCTCACCAACATCCTTTTTACTTTTGTCTTTGAAGTATACTTGGAGATTATGGTGGTTAATCTTCACTGTCACGCTGACTAGATTTTGAATCGACTAGAAGATTTACCTCCTGGATGGCCTGTGAGGCTGATTCCTGAGTGGTTTAGCTAAGGAGAGAAGACTCCTCTTACATGTGAACAGCACCATGCCAAAAAGCTGAGGGCCCAGCCAGAATAAAGAGGAAGGAAGGTGAAAGCCCACTGGGTGAGGTCATTCATCTCTCTCTACTTCCTGCCCTGCCCAGATGGGAGTGAATACCCCAACAGAAAGCCTATGAAAGACCCTAAACGCATTTCTGAGACCTCTCAGCCCTAAAGGCATTTCTGAAGCCTCTCAGTATTACACACCTCTCTCCTGGAGATGTGACAGTCATCCACACACAAATGTTGGGAACTTTCCATCATCTTCCTGTGTCTTTGTAAATGTTTTATTGAATAGGGACATACCAACCCTTAGGTGTTGACTCAGTTCCTGGTGTTTTGATTCAGTCCCTGGGAAAGGGGCAAAGTGACCCAGAGATCCCTCTTACCTCACTGGATCACGCAACTATTCTCCTGCTCCAACACAGACCAATCACTGCTAGTAGCCCTTTGAATAAGCCAATCCAATTAGTTGGAAAACAACCCCCAGACACCCCCTTGTTTCTATGGCTCTTTCCTTTAAAAGTAGCCTCTACTAGCTATTCAGGGTCTCTCAGCTTTGTGGATGCTGGGGGACCCTGTCATGACAGAATTAATAAAATCCTCTTGCTTTTGCATCGACTGTGGTGTCTGGATGGTGTCTTGAAGCAACTCTTTCTTGGAGCTTGGACTCCTAGTCCAACATCTACTGTGATGGACTATGATACCTCTAACTATAAATAAAATAAATCCTTTCTCCTGTAAGTTGTTTTCAGGATTTTGTCACAGCGATGAGAAAGAGGCTGCATACAGCGCACTGTACTGAGAAGTGAGGCCCTCAAGTGATAAACTTGACCTGTGGAACCTGTTTATGGGAGGCATATGGAAGAGTTTTGAACTGTGGGCTAGATAAACCCCAGAACACTCTAAGTGGAGCTTAATGGACCACTCTAGTGGACCGTGGGAGACTAGAAAGGCGGACAGTACAAACTGCTCATGACATCTCACAGAACAGAATAAGGATTCAATATTCAAACTGGGAGAGGTCATTTCTGTTACATTCTGGAGAAGAACTTTGTAGCACGAATAGTAAAAACCCAGAGACAGATATTGGGGTTCAACCTGAAGATCAGAAAAGCAAAGGAACCAACCACTAGAGAGACCTTTTACCTCTACCAAATCTTCAGACCTAAAGGGCAAGAACCTGTCTCCATGAATCTTCAAACTCCACACTCCACTGAGTTCCTGTCTCTCCCCTTTATATTCCTCTCTCCATCCAGCCTTATCACTCCTATCTCCACCTCCCTAGTGCCTTGTGTGAGCGCTGTTTCTCTTTCAGACAGATTCAATCCTGTGTGGGATTAAAGGTGTGTACCACTACCTGGCCTATATGACTGACTAGGATGGCTGCTTTGCCCTCTGATCTTCAGGCAAGCTTTATTTATTAAAACACAAATAATATACCACTATAGAACTTTATTTCATTTTGTCCGTGTCCTAAAAACTTAAGCAAACCTGAATCAAAAAGTGATGTATTAAGTTATTGGGTGAAGGAAATCCCAAAACAGCATAGCATTCAGGCTGTGTCTCGGTTACCACTTACTGTGTTATCTAGGCTTATACTGAGAGAGTAGAAAGATATGAAAACAATGTGCAGTTTGGTGAGTAAAGGAGTACAAACAAGATTAAAGAAACAGACAGGGAGGGGAACAAAGCTCTGTAATTCCTAAAGCACTTAGCACAATTAAGGAGAAATGTGAGCCATGGGCAAAGTAACTCACACAACAATAATGACTACAGATTATTTTAGGTGGCGAAGAACTTTTAAAACAGGGCCTGAATATGTCAAAACCCTAGAAATCTGAAAGACAAGCTTTGGATGGGTTCTAGAAACAGAAACTAGTAGTTCCCTTTTCTAGCTTTATGTTCTGAAATACAACTTTTTAATATCTTTAACCTTTAGGCCTCTTTGCACTCGTTTTATCCCCCAGTATTTATTGTATGTGCAATAGTGTTTTGCCTGCATATATGTCTGTGTGAGGGTGTCGATGACCTGGAACTGGAGTTACAGACAGCTTTGAAGCTGCCATGTGGGTACTGGGAATGGAACCTGTGTCCTCTGGAAAAGCAGTCAATGCTCTCAACCACCAAGCCATCACTCCAGCGCCTCCTTTATACTATTAAAAAGTATTAAAAATTTTAAGCACTTTGTTCAGATCTATTTTAGTATCATGATAAACCAAACTGGAGAACGCATCCTTGTCTCCAAGAAACTATGTTCTATTAAAAAGTTACTTTTTGTCAAGCATGGTGGTTCATGCCTAGAACTCAGGAGGCAGAAGCAGGCAGATCTCTGTGAGTCTGAGGAGAGTATGGTCTACATAGCGAGATCTGGGTCAGTTAGGACTATATTGTAAGACTCCAGATCAAAAAATAAAAATAACATATCTATTATAAAAATATAAATAAAATGTCTTATGTATGAGTGTTTTCCCTGCATGTTTGTCCATATAGCAGGTATGCTTGATGCTCTAGGAGGCCAGGGAGTGTCAGATTCCTTGGAACTGGAGTTACAGACAGTTGTGAGACATCATGTGGGTGCTGGGTACTCTGAAAGAGCAGCCGATGTTCTTAACCACTGAGCCATCTCTCCTGCTGCAGAAATTGTGTTCTCTTCTTCACATGCCCTGTTTTCTCCCGAAGTTTAATAACAGTCCAAAGACTCATTTTATTTCTTTCTTATGTTTTGATGATTTTATTAGATGACAAGATCTCTACTTTTTCAGAATATGTGCACTTATTATGACCTGGAAAATTCATTTGAAATCTAATCTGTGGTGAGAGATTTTCCTTAAACTGTTATGCAATTATTGCTGTGTCTTATACTGATATTTGATAGTGATGGTAGGCCCTTTAAAGGCAATACTTTACTCTTCATAAATTAATATTTAAATGAGTAAAGAAAGTAATAGGTTTAATTGTGATACTTTCATTTTTCCCCTTTTATGGCTCCAAGGATATGTAGATTTTTTTTATGTACGGGTGTTTTATCCATATGTCTATCTATATACCACCTGCATACAGTGCTCAAGAAGGCTGAAAGAGGGCATCAGACTCCTTGGAATTGGAGCTACACGTGATTTTTAGCTGCCTTGTGGGTTCTGGGGATCCAGCCCAGCTCTTCTGAAAGAGCAATAAGCTCTCTTAATGCTGGGTTATTTCTGCAGCCCAAAACTGTGGATTTTAGATACTTAGTAATTTGATTTGCATTTGAGCCTGACAGAGACAATGCTATGGGTTCACCAATCCCAGTTCCTTTCCTATTCCTGAGTACTCAAGATGACTACTTTGCCTGGTCTTCCTGTGCTCTTGGGGCTTGGGCCTAGCGGATGTAAGTATAAACTACTACTAAGTGTGGCCCTTAAAATATTCAGCTCAGTCCTTTCTTCCTCAACTTTGCCTTTGTAGAATTGTTTACTTTTTTATTATTGCAATTAAACACCATGACCAAGGCAACTTATAAAGTGTTTAATTGGGCCTATGACTTCACAGGGTTAGAGTTCATGATGACAGAGTATGGTAGAAGGAACAGCTGAGTGTTCACATCTTGATCCAGTCAGGAGGCAGGGAAAACTGGAAAGCTTGCTCCCAGTGACACACCTCCTTCAACAAGGACACACCTACTAATCTTTCCAAATAGTCCTACCAACTGGGAACCAAGTATTCAAATACATGAGCCTAGGAGGGCCATTCTCATTCAATTCATCCCAAGAATCAAAGATGAAAGCAACAAGATCTCCAAGTCACTGTGAGGGTTAACATTATGTTTTAAGTGCAAATTACTGTGCATAAGGTTTATGGAAAAAAATACCTCTAATCTGTGAGCCTTGCTTGCCCAAGGACAAATAATTTCTTGGAATGTTGCTCACATAACACATGTTTTTGCTTCTGTAAACAAACCTGGTTGCATACAGAATATGCTTGATCACATGTAGGTGGGTGGTCCATAGGCAGGAAGTATGTCGAGATGTATGCTTGCCCCTGAATGATTGAAGGCAAAAAGTACATAGCCTTGTGGGTTTTGCCTTTATAAGTCTGACTAGTATAATTTGGTGCCATACTATGGAGATCCTGGGTATGGATCTGGTCAGTGCCCATCATTCTCGCCAGTATTTAATAAAGCTTGCTTCAAATTTGGCTCAATTGTAGTAGTGGTCTTGTTCTTGCCTGGTCGGGATTTACTTCACCATAAGAAGACCCACTCTGGAGCCTGGCCTCACAGGTGGCAAATGCAAACTTCAGAATTATTTGTCCTTGCAACAAATCATACCTTTATCCTCATACATTAGAGGAAAAGAGTAATTTTTTTTTAAAACAGAACTCACATGGGAAGTTTATTGGGGGAGGAGAGTGGAGGGAGACAGAGATTGGGGGCAGCAGGAGAAAGAGTGATGAAAAGAATTAATTGAAAACAATTTAAAGCAGGGTGCCACATCCTGACAAGCTGAATTCATGTAGAAGATGAGGTGTGTGGAAGCCAGCCTGGGCTTCTTTGCTGGGAGAAAGGGAAGAACGAGCAATATTTGAACTGGTTAAAAGTGGTGGGGACACTAGCACTTTATACCCAACAAGGTGGGAGTGAGGCAGAGATGCAAGTGGGAGGGAAGGAAGACAGATGCGACAGTGGAAAGTTCCCAGCCACATATCATGGCTAAAAAATTGAGATGCCAAGGCTAGACCCTGAGTGTCTCTGATCCCAAAGTTATGATGCTTCCTAACAAATCTCATTTTGTACTTGAACTGAGTTCATAAGTTCCCAACACCACCAGAAAAAAGGCAGTGTCATTTGAAACTGTTTCCTACTCGAAGACCAAGGAGGCAAAGATTTTTTTTCCCTGAAATATATAGTTCACAAAGATAAAATATAAGCCAGCTATGGTGGTGCATACCTTTAATCCAAAGCCTCAGGAGGCAGAGGCAGGTGTATCTCTTTGAGTTCAAGGTCAGCCTGGTCTACAGAGTGAGTTCCAGGATAGCCAGAGCTACACAGAGAAACCCTGTCTCTAAGAGTAAAAATAAATAAATAAATAGCAAGAGGGAAAGAAAGAGAAAGAATAATGAAATATCAACTGTAAAAAAAATAAAAATTGAAAAATGAAGACTTACATAGTGAGGCCTTTAACCCAACACCCAGGATTTCAAGTTCAAACGCAATCTGGGCTTTATAAAAAGGTACTATCTCAACAAATAAAAAAATGAAAAAGAGGAAAAAGAAGAAGAAGCAGCAGCAGCAGCAGCAGCAGATGATGATGATGATGATGAGAAAAACCGTTTACCAATACCAGAACCTCTAGCACCTCAAAATGTGAATGTGTTTGAAGACAGGTCCTTTAGTGAGCTAATTAAATGAGGCTATTAGGTCTTAAGCCATTATGCTTGACCTCCTTAATAAAGCAGGAGGTTGGTGCCAGTTGAAGTAGAGCGTACATGTAATCCTAGCAATTGGAGGCTAGTATAAGAGGATTTCAAGTTTGAGGTCTGCCTGGGCTATCCAGTGTTGTGGGAGAACTGTTCCCAGTGCCACTCTGCTGTGTCAATAAAGTTTATCTTGAATTAGAGGGTGGAACTAGCTACTAGCTGACTAAAATTAGACATAGAAGTTTTGGAGGACTTAGGACATATAGGAAGTAGTAGCAAGGGCTTAGAAGCATGGCCTTTTGGATCAAAGAAGGAGAGAGAGAGGAGGTCCCTGGTTGCTTCTCCACCGCTTCTCTGATCAATCATATTTGACTCCCAAGCTTTTATTAATAATAGAATAATCTAGATAATCGCTATAATACACCCATACCTTGTATCTTTAAAAAGTCCCTGAATGGACTCACACAAGGAGGAGGCTGAAACGAAGTCATAGGAAGAGAAGAGCCAAGAAGAGTCCGTAGAGGCGATGGCTGCTAGTACTCTTGGACTTTTGAAACTGTGGTTTTTAAAAAAAGTGACTGCTTTAACTTCAAGGAAATATTGCAGTTGTGGGCTGAAAAGATGATGGAGTGTTAAAAAGAGCACAGAAGAGCACATCACCCACACCAGGAAGCTCATAACCTGTAAGAGCAGCTCCAGGGTATCTGGGGGCAGCCACGTGCACATACCTCTCCCCACACATACATAATTAAGATTCATTCTAAAGTCTTAAGAAAAATGAGAATAGATTGCAGCTGGGCATGGTGATGTATGCCTACAATCCCAGGATTTAAGAGGTGGAGGAAAGAGGATCAGACGTTGCAGTGGCATTTCATTTGTATTTTAATAAATAAAGCTTGCCTGTGGATCAGAAAAGTAAAACAGCCGCACTGACCGCCTTACAAGACCAGGCAGCAATGACATATACCTTTAATCCCAGTAGCCACACTAGCTTGCCATAGAAACCAAGTGGTAGTGGTGCACGCCTTTCATCCCAGAAATAGAGAGGATTGCTTATAAGACAGGAGGAAACAGTTCTCAGTTTCTTTCTGAGATTCCTGGAGGCAGGAATGTCATTTTGGACTGAGGTAGAGGTAAGAGCCAGTGGCTGGCTGTTTTGTTTTTCTGACCTTTAGGTTGAACCTCAATTTCTATCTCTGAGTTTTTATTAATTGTGCTTCAAAAAATTCAAGGTCGCTCTTGGCTGCAAAGAGATTTTGTGGCCAGCCTGGGCTACATGAGACTGCCAAAACAAAATAAAGACTGTACTGTGGAGATATAACCTAGGTAAAACTGATAAGGATTGAGGGAGAAAGCATTCAATAATCTAGAAACTAGTAGTCAAAGACAAATAAAATATCTATGATAGTAACAATGTTGAACCTTTTGGGGTCTATTTTTTTTCCCAACCTCCCCACTCTACCTCCAGAGAGCTCACTGATCCTATCCTTCCAGATTTGGCTTTGCCCCAGCTTCACTGACAAAATCCCCAGAGAAGCAGGAGTGTTCATGTTGCTCTGACAGGAACTGTGGTAGTTTTGCATTCTTTAACCTATTTATTGTTGTTTTTGATTTTTGAGACCAGTTTTCTGGCTGTCCTGGAACTTACCTTGTAGACCAAGCTGGCTTCTAACTTAAGAGATCCACCTGCCTCTGCCTCCCAAGTGCCGAGTTAAATGTGTGCACCTCCACTGGCTGGCCAGTATAACTGTTTTTAAGAGTTGCCCTTACTAGGCCAGTGAGATGACTCATCCTGTAAAGGTGGTTGTGACAACGCCTGAAGACTCGAGTCTGAATCCAGGGATCCATATGGTAGGATAACTTGTCCTTTGACTTCCATACACTCACTGTGACATGTGCCCCTCCTCAAATAAATAAATATATAAGAGTTGCCTTTATTGAGTCATATTATGAAACATATATTCTTAAGGCAGTTTAGTAAAACCTTTAGCTGCTGAAAAACCTAGATTTATAAGGTACAACAAAGCTGAATACCCTGCTTTACGTACTACCCTTTGCTTTGATGGAATTCAGATGTCAGCTGAAAGCTTTCCTCTGGCCATGAAATCCAGGTCTGCAGACGTCTACAGTCTGCTTCAACATTCCTGTGTATTTCCAACTCTCAAATTCTTGTCACCTCTTCTGTTCCCGAGATGTTGTTGCCCGCATTTGTAATAACAGACCACAGAGACACCACATGACACTTGGCCTCTTCCTCAATTTATACAAAACAAATTCAAGTTTGAGTAGTAAAAGACTTCAGAGGACACACTGGGCTGTGGAAAATATCATCACACTTAGTCCACACCCTCCTGCTACCATCTGGGCTCCATCTCATTATCTTCTTCTTCACTTCTTTTTTTCTGAGTGCTGAACATCCAAATTTTAGATATTTATTTTATTGTTTAATGTATAAATATTTGTGCACCATGTACATGCCTTGTGCCTGAGAAAGTCGACACTGGATCCCTGAAATTGGAGTTATGGACAGTTATGATTGTGGGTGTTGGGAACTGAACCTAGGTCCTCTGTAAGAGCAGTTAAATGCTCTTAACTGCTGAGCATTGCTCCAGCCCCAAATGTTCAGTTTTTCTACCTCTTATATGTAAATAAAATGATTATTTCACTACGTAAGTGAATGGGCTTTTTAGTTCCCTAAATTCTGCAACTGGTTTGTTAGAACAAGTCTTTACAACAGACAGGGGTTTAGCACAAAATAGCTTAATGTAAAAGTGCTCTTTGGGGGTGGAGGCTCATATATAGAATCAACAGACAAACATATTGTATTAATTACTTTTCTATTGCTGTGGTAAAACATTGTGACCGAGGTAGCTTAATAGAAGGGTTTATTTGTGTTTACAGTTCCAGAGGGAGAAGAGCCCATCACCATCAAGGTTAGGAAGCAAGGCAGCCAGCAGGCATGGCAGCTGACATAAAAAGCTGAGAGCTCACACCTTCAACTGCAAGTATGAAGAAGAGAGAGAAAACTGGGAATGGTGCCTAGCTTTTGAAACTCTCTAAGTCCATTTCCAGTAGCACACTTATGTCAACAAGATCATACTTATAAGTATTGGATTTCTGTTTATTGGTTTTCTCTGTCTGTGCAATAAGCCACATTAGACTGAATTAATAAGAACAGATCTAATAAACAGAGCCAAGCAAAGTAGAGCACTAATGGGTGGCTCCCAGAAAGGCAGGAGAGGAATCATAGGGCAGGGCTGTCTTAAATACCCTATAGGCATGATCTTGAGCAGTTCCTGCGGAGGAGCTGACCCTTGGCGGGCTTTCTGAGGTGCAGAATCTGGAATGGGAGTAGTGAGACCTGAGCAGAGATTCCAAACACATACTTTGTAAGCCTCTCCAAAAATTGTCACCAACTGGGGACCAAGCATTCAAATACCTGAGACTATGGGGGACATCTTATACAAACTACATTTATCAACCAAATTACAAGAAGAGAATGTTTTTAGCTGGGTCTCAAAAACTCCTGGAACTGGTCTTATAACTGTTCCTCCTATTGTAGACTAACAGAAGTTTCCTTATTTTTCCTTTGTTTTTTGCAATCGGGTCTGACTCAGGCTAGCCTCCTGCCTCTTCAATCTCTTCAGTGATACAATTACAGGTCCCTGCCTCACTGCCAGACCAAGAAATTTCAAAGGTTATCATTTTATACAGCTTTAACTTTCTTTACATTTCAAAACTCAAAACTGTCTGTGATGGCCTCTCCTGGGCTCAATATAGCAAGCTGCTTGCTCCTACCCAATTGCCTCCAAATTTGTGTTCTTACAAAAGCATAGTGCACCCAAGGGAATCAAACTCTCAAGAAGGGCTATTTCCAATTAA
The DNA here is from genome assembly GCA_028555095.1 of Dicrostonyx torquatus. NCBI lineage: Eukaryota > Metazoa > Chordata > Mammalia > Rodentia > Cricetidae > Dicrostonyx > Dicrostonyx torquatus. The sequence goes on from JAQHUG010000009.1 coordinate 14,724,032, forward strand.
AATGAGAAATTTCATCACAGATATAATATTCTAGGATTTTTATTTTTTACTGTCCTTAAATTAAACATAGGCTAACTACCTAAGTTCCACCCTAGCATTTAAATCAAGGCATTGAACCACTGAGGAAGGGGCAAGATTTACTGTCTGACAGGTAGCAGAGAAACACAGAGGCCTCTTGAGGTGAGCCTTCGGGATTGAGTGTGATTTGTCAGGCCAAGAGGGGATTCAGGGAAGAGAGACTTCCAAGCTTGAACAATGGACACAAATACATCCTCTTTCATACTTCTTCTTCAATATGCTGAGGGAAAAAATTTGAAGCCACCAGAAAACAAGGGATAAAAATATCCTGTTGGTTTGAGAACAGAGGATTAAACGATCCTTGCTTGAAGTGAAAAGCTTTATGAACAAGCAAGCAATTTAACCCTTTGGCAACCTGACTTTATCGGTTAAGTGTTACAAAACTGGTACAGCAGGACCACAGGATGGGTGGAGTTGTTACACTTCCTGCTTCAGGCTAACAAGCCTTACCTCAAGGTCAGGCTGTTACAGCCCTAACTTGCAAACTCAAACACTCTCTCACAAAGCAGCCCCTTTCAGCTTTTCCTTTCTTGTCTGCTGCTTGCCCTGAATCTGTTTTTTTCTGTTTGGAGAATTCTTTCACCACCGGAGTCACCAGCCTGACACAGCCAGCCAGCACAGAAGGCTCAAATGGTTATTAAATACGACAATTCTTTAGTTCCTTGCCTTAGTACATTGTAAGCGCTCAATGAATGCTAGAACATGATACTAGCAAGTGTTGATACACTGAGTAGAGCGGCAAGGTTCTGCAAATTCTTGCTAGACTCTGCAACTATTTAAAGTGACTTGTTGGGCTGAAAAATGGCTCAGCAGTAAAGGTTTCATACTGTTTTTCCAGAAGAGCAGAGATCGACTCCCGGCACCCACATCAAACAAATTATGGCTGTTTGTAACTCCAGTTCCGGAGAATCTGATGCCTCTGGCCTCCACAGGTTCTAGCCCTTATGCACATACCCACACGCAGACATACACACGTACACATAATCAAAAATAAGTCTTGAACATTTTTAAGTTCTTATGCAAAGCAGGTTTTTTTTTAAATTGTAAAATATCCAATGATGCTTTTTTATAGTTCTGCCAAATACAGTAGCATCAAAATGAGAGAAACAAGGAAATGGAAGCTAGAGCGCAGCCCAAGACTGATCCGTGAGAAAGGAAGCGAGATAGGCCACACCTTTCGAAAGTCGTGACCACACCGGCAAGGCCCTGGTACGGCAGGCCTGCTGTGCCACGCGCTCCGGGGACGACTGCGGGCGAAGACGTAGGCCCGGAGCCTAGCTCTGGAAGGCTCGATTCTAGAACCCCGCGAGCCAGGCCTTACCATCCCGCCACACAGCCTGCCCAAGCCAGCCACAACTTGTGCCGTCTAGGACATCCCTCACTTAGCCGAGCTCCTTTCCCGGCTTCCCCGGCGGTGGGGCGTGACGCCACTTCCGGTCCCTGACCGCACGTGGGAGGAAGTGTCGGTGCCCGCGCCTGCTGATCCTGCCAGTCCCGTTGGTTACACTAGCCCGCTGGCCAGGCCGCTGCCCCGTGCCGCCCTGTGGTCATGGGAGTCCCGGCGTTCTTCCGCTGGCTCAGCCGCAAGTATCCATCCATCATTGTCAACTGCGTGGAGGAGAAGGTGAGGAGGCGGTCATTACGCCGTTGTGGGACCCGGCGCGGCACGTCTAGGCCGCGGCCCTAGGAGCCGGGCTTCTGTCCCAGGGAGCCTCGCGGACCGCTCCGCGGGCTCGCGGTTCCGGAGACGGTCTGGGCAGAGCGAGGGAGAGCGGGCGTCCGTGAGGGCTTGGGTGGCTCCTCCCCCGCCTGCCAAGCCGCCGGCTTTGTTTCCTTGCCTGCCCGCGCAGCTCAGGACTCGGAAGGGCGCCCTGGCTGGGTAGACCCCTGACGCGGGCTGCAGGGATGGCAGGATGGGGACCGCTTGCTGGTCCACACGGATATTGTTTCCGGTGGCCGGATCGCGAGTGTTTCACCCGAGCCTGGCCATTTGTTGCTGTTAACCGTACTCGCAGAGCGGCTAGTTCCGAAGGACTGGAACGGGAGAGCCGTCGGTCGCCAGAGCGGGCCCCACTGTAGGAGCAGCTTGCGGTTTGACTTTCCGGATTCTCAAGTAGTTTTAGTTTACTAGTTTGTAGGTAGGCTTTTAGCCGTCCGATTCGTGGGTTTTGCTTTCATCGTTCCGTGATTCTGTCTGAGTTCGACTTTGTACTCTCAGAATTTCTGGATTGGAAAAGTTCCCCTCCCACTTTTGGCTTTAGAACCTAGTACTCTTCTGTCTCCAGGAACCTATTTCTCCTGCTTTAGGTTATTTACTCTTTTTTATTTTCCCCCTCCTGTCTTAGAAGAAACCACACGCGTTGTTTTGGTGACTTTCGTAGCATTTCTTGTGTTCTCAAAAGGCATATTGCTAAGCTGAATCATTGTTTCCTTTGTAAAACTATGTTTTTCTGGGCCAAAGGGAAAGCAACAGTTCCTTGTTCCGTCCTTTCCGGTCCGGTCTTCTCTCAAAGACAGTCACTTTGAACTGTTTTGGTTCTATTTCTAAATGTGTTTATATTTGGTTTCTCGGTCTCAGGTCTATCTAATTCTAGGTGGAAGAGGAACTAGACATTTATTCATCACTACTCTGTCTTCCTAATCCTAATACACATATCTGACAATGATAAATTTTGTAATTTAACCGAGAATTCCTTTAAATTTTTATCGCGCGCATGCCTTTACTCCAGCACTCAGGAGGCAGAGACAGGCTGATCTATGAGTTCCAGGTCAGCCTACTCTATCTAGGAGTTCAAAGCAAACCAATCTACATAGGCGTTCAAAGCAAACCAAGGCTTACATGTGAGACCCTCTCTCAAAACAAACAGAAATTCTGTCGCCTTTATAAAGTATTTTACTAGTTTCTGTAGTCTATACAAAGTATCCTTTTCTAGTTTCTAAGGCTGATATTAGCTTTTTCCCCTCAAACTGTCTTAACTCCGGTCAGCTGTACTTTAGTTCTTGTTCAAGATTGTCAAAGCTTTGGTCAAATGAGCTGCAAGAGAAGTGGTCTTGCTGACTGTTATATGTGATGAGTTTGGTTGCTTATCTTTTACTCAAACTGGCTCCTCCAATTTCCACATCTTTCACCCCTCTTACCTTTCCCCATGCAAATAATTTTATCTTGCATTCTGTCAAGTCCTTTTGTTCATTAAGCCTCTTTAATTTTTTTCTTGGATGAAGAATCTCAGTGCTTAGCCACAAACTCCAGACTCTCCCACCCAGCCTCCTGAGTGCTGGGATTAGGGATTACCACATACCCTGTCACTCCCAGCTTGTCTTTATGTTTGTTTTCTTCACAACAGTTTTTTCAATATGCTTCCTGGAGGTGATTCCTGGGAATTACTGTTTCCTGAATTTTATCTTTCTTGGCTTAATTAAAGTGGCCCTTCATTTTTGTTTTTGAATTGAATTCTTAGGAAATACCACTGTGTGTCATCTGAGTTTTCTGTTTTCTGTTCTGAGTTTTCATTTTAGGTCCCAAAATACCTTTATTCTCCCCATGATTGAGTCCAAGTTGGAAACCCAATTCCCATGAAGACGTTGGTACCATTCTTTTCAGCTATTATTGTTGATGAAAAGTTCAGTTTTAATTTTCCGTTTTTAAGACACAGCCTCACTATGTAACTCAGAGATCTGCCTGTCTCTGCCTCCCAAGTGCCAGGATTGAAGGTGATGGCCGCTAGGCCTGTTTATGTGATATTTGTTTATTTAACCAAGTTTTTGGTTAAATAAACCAAAATTTGGTTTACAATGTATCAGACACTGTTTGAACACTTTATTGATAATAGGTTGATAGGTGCTTATAACAAACAGCTGTCAGTACCGATATGAAAACTAGGAAAGTCATACTTCTGATGTATGACCCTCCCATTTCATTCTTTGGAATTGATCAGTTTTTACTTTTCATTGTGCCTTTTGCACATATTTACACATTTAGATACCATTTTTCTCTCCCTTACAGTGTCTTGCTCCTCTCTTGCTCATCTTTATTCCCAACTAGTTACCCTTCTACATTGACTTTGTGTGAATTGGTCAGTTTTATTAGTGTTTAGAAGAATGTGGGTGAGAGGGTTTTTTC
>JAQHUG010000009.1:14747622-14767985 GCA_028555095.1 Dicrostonyx torquatus
GTGTTTATGAGTTGTAGAAGTTCCTTGGTAGAATTTTTGAGGTCACTTGTGTAAACTACCATATTATCAGCAAATAGTAAGAGTTTGACTTCTTTTCTGATTTGCATCCCCTTGATCTCCATTTGGTGTCTTATTGCTCTAGCTAGGACCTCAAGAACTATATTGAATAGGTATGGAGAGAGTGGACAACTTTGTCTTGTTCCTGATTTCAGTGGAATCGACAGCACTTTCTTGGAACTTCTGTTTTGTTTTGTTTTTAGGTTTTCTTTTGAGACAGGGTCTTACTCTGTAAATGTGTAACTTACTGTATAGTGGAATTTATTGTATAGCCCATTAGCCTTAAACTCAGGACAGTCTTCCTTCTCAGCCTGCTGAGTGCTGGGTCTAGGTCTTAGGTACTGTATCTGGTTTATAGGAGCTTTTGAGAAATGAACAGGCCTACATAATATTGTTGTGGGGCAGGGTCATTGTTTAGCTGTTTGGAATGGAGAGCGCTGGGAAAGTAGACAAGGTTAGACAAAGATGCTTTTGTGTTTTCCTGATTAAACTCTGGGCTGGAAATGAGATTGTGTACTGGTGAGGCAGTCGTTGGAAGGTAGTTATGACTTTCTAGGTATGATGTACTAGCATGATGTGCTCATGACATGGAAGGACGTGGGACAGCGTTTTATGTTAAATTGACAGAACTTGATGTGAATGATGAGAGAAGTCACTAAGATGACTCCCCCCACCTATGTGGATATCTCAGTGATCTCACATAATTAACTTGAATTAGAAGCCATTCACATTTAATTTGGTTCTGTTTGTACTTGAAGTATTTTATTTCCAGTTCTGAAATTAAATTGGTTCATATTGAACTTTGTACTTGTCTTGTTTAGATTTTGACAATTATCATTTCTTCATAGCCAAAAGAATGCAATGGTGTAAAGATTCCAGTTGATGCCAGTAAACCTAATCCAAATGATGTGGAGTTTGATAATCTGTATTTGGATATGAATGGAATCATTCATCCCTGTACTCATCCTGAAGACAAGTATGTAGTCCCATTTTTTGCCGTTGAAAGCACAGGTCATGGAAGTACTATAGTCTATTACATTGTCTGCTTATAATTATAGACCAGCACCAAAAAATGAAGATGAAATGATGGTTGCAATTTTTGAGTACATTGACAGACTTTTCAATATTGTAAGACCAAGAAGACTTCTCTACATGGCAATAGATGGAGTGGTAAGTGCTAAAATACTCTAAAAGTTTCTTTTTGTTCTTGCAGGTTTCTGAATATCGTAATGAAAATCACCTGACTAGTGAAAAATATTGACTGCTAATTTTAGAAAGAAAAGTCTGATACTTCAGTAGTTCATTGATATTTTCTTTTAGTGTTTATTTTGTGTCATTTACTATGCCTTATTGGTGACTGCCCTTTTGAAGTGACATAGACACATACAGAGGACTTGAGAAGAGGCAGTTTGGATTTACTGTGGTGATAGAAAGAGAAGGTGGAAAATAATGTATAGCTTTGCTTGTGAACATTTTGAATAGCATTATATAAACACGAGGTATACATTTTTAGGCACCACGTGCCAAAATGAACCAACAACGTTCAAGGAGGTTTAGAGCATCAAAGGAGGGAATGGAAGCAGCAGTTGAGAAGCAGCGGGTCAGAGAAGAAATACTTGCAAAAGGTAGGGAGAGTGTACCTTTAATTTGAACTTTTCCCCTTCTTCTGCAGTTCCCAAAGCTTTAAAATTCTTGGTGGGTACCTAGGTTAGATCTAAGCCTCACAAAAGAGGGAAGTGGGAAAGGGATACTGAAGCCTGTTTCTTCTCCAACCCAATGTGTGTGGTGTGATGTCTGGTTGGTTTTATCAGGTTTATTTTTGGTATGTGCTACCCATAGCAGTATAATAGACAGGAAAGCCATGATTTTATTTGATACTATAATTGGATTTTACAGCTGGAAAAAGAATGTCATGGACTGCATTTATAAATCTTATGCTATATTAATTTATTTGGAAGTGTGTAAGTATATAGTTATTTCAGACATGGCTTTTAATTAAGACTCTTAAAGTTTGTTTATGATAGAATATCTTAATGATTTATTAATATCTATTGTCAAAGTTAAAACCATTATCTAGTGCTTATGTTCTTTTGTTACAGAGGAAGGACTTCATGATTTTTATTCTACTGGTGTTGTAGCATCTTTTGTATGTTTGACAGTCTTGTTAAAGAAGTGGTTCTCAACCTGTAGGTCATAATTAATACAATTGAAAGTCAAATGGCACTTTTACAGGACTTGCATATCAGATCTCCTGCATGTTAGATATTTACATTATGATTCATGACAGTAGCAATATGAAAATAATGTTGTGGCTGGCGGTCACCACATCATGAGGAACTGTATTAAAGGGTTGCAGCATTAGGGAGGTTGAGGACCACTGTGTTACAGTTTTATTTAGAAAGGGGGGAAATGCTGTTTTCTTGGAGGGGGGATCATTTTTTTCTTATGTGATAACATGTTTCTTTCATATTTGAATGTTTTTGTTACTGTTCGCTTTTGTTGTTAAGTTATGGGGAAAACAAAACATTGTCTCTTTTGTCTAGGTGGCTTTCTTCCTCCAGAAGAAATAAAAGAAAGATTTGACAGCAACTGTATTACACCAGTAAGTAGTCTCAGGTTTTGCTAGCTGCTGCTAACTCTTAAATGGTAGGTTAATTTCTTTCTTTCTATCATTTTAGGGAACTGAGTTCATGGACAATCTTGCTAAATGCCTTCGCTATTACATAGCTGATCGTTTAAATAATGACCCTGGGTGGAAAAATTTGACAGTAAGTTTCACACTTTAGTACTTCAGAAAGATTAGAGTGACCATTCGAGTCTTTACTTTGATATGACTGATATTATTTATGATTTTCTCCCATAAAATGCTAGTTGACTGTCAGAAAAAAGAGAAACTTTCCAGGTTATTGGAAATGGGTTGCCTTTCATGGCCAGGTTTTATATAGCTGAATTTTCTCTTAATGCCAATTTCTTTCTCTTACCTCACATGAAGCTATAAAATAGGATTCATAAATCTTAAAAATACTTGTATAAGAATGTAGTTTTAAATTAGAAAGTAGATTTGTCATTGGATAACAAAATGTAGCAGATTAAAGTTGTCGGACTGCATTTACAAATGGATAAATAAAACTTGAGTGAACTTTTCTGTAATTGTAGCTTAAGGTGTGTTTCCTTTTAATTAGACTTGGTAAACTCTACCTTTTATCGATTGATCTTGGGTTTGGTACTTTATCCTTGATAGTAAATAGTCAGAGTCTGTAAATTGATAAGTAGTATTAATGGGCATCTGACCCCTAGTCCTTTTATTCTTTTCCATTCCATTCAGTGGTGTACTGTTAGTGTTTAGCACACATCTTTAGAGATTTTTCCACCTAGTAATACCACACTAACGAAATCATGTTTTTCTTAAAGCAGTCAGTCTTCCTCTTTGTTCTGGTAGAAATTGGAAAGATGAACTAAACATATTAAACTTTTTTTATTAGGTTATATTATCTGATGCTAGTGCACCTGGTGAAGGAGAACACAAAATCATGGATTACATTAGAAGACAAAGAGGTAAAATTCAAAAGTATTTGATTGTATGTTCTAACAAATATAACCCAGGCTGGCGATATAACTTATTGGTAAAAGATTAACCTGCAAATGAGGTACCTTGGGTTTTTATCCCCAGCACTGCCTGTAAACAAACAAAAAGGCCATTAACTAGAAAATACTTTGCAAGTTGTGGTACTTCTTTTGTAGATGATATGTTTCTATAAATATGTCTCCTTTTTTTTTTTTTTTTTTTTTTTATTTAGCCCAGCCTAACCATGACCCAAATACTCATCATTGTTTGTGTGGAGCTGATGGTACGTTTCTTCTTGAGGATTTTCTGTTCTTGGGTTAAACTAGAGTATGTTGTTGAATTGTTGTGTTGTGGATATTTCAGGGTTGGTTGATAGTTCCCAGATGTCTTGCCTAATTTTAGAAGGAATCTCTGTTGATTTGCTGTTGTACTGTAGTCACCTGTGAGGAATTTTGTTCTATGTTTTCTTTAAACTTTAGATAGCATGTCATTGACTTTACGAAGGGTAGTTTCCCACATGTAATCTTAGTGGGGGTTTGTTGTAGGTCCATGTCTCTGAATGGCTTTGTAGATAGAACTACTACTAGGATGACTTTTTGATTTTTGCTTCCTATGCTCTGTGTTTTGTGGGGCTTTTTCTTGTGTCATCATTTAGTAGTACTTTGATTATGGTAAAGGATTCTTCCAAAGTGCCATTTATTTGTTTTTTTCTTATTGATTGATAGCTGATCTTATTATGCTTGGTCTTGCTACACATGAACCTAACTTTACCATAATCAGAGAAGAATTCAAGCCAAACAAACCCAAACCATGTGCTCTTTGTAATCAGTTTGGACATGAGGTCAAGGATTGTGAAGGTTTGCCAAGAGAAAAGAAGGGAAAGGTAAGAACTTTAAGATGGACAGTACTGCATTTAAATAGTATGTTATCATGGGAAAATTAACACTGTCACAAAGTATGCCATTTAACTACTTTAAAGTGTACAGTTAAACACCAAGTCTAGTCAAACTGCTTCATAAAAGTATTTCACAGCAATGCATCTTATAAAATAATGTAAGGTGAGCTTGTACTCACAAGCTTACACATACTCATATTTTCTACTTTATGGTTTTATAATGAAATTTGTATTTCTGTGAAGGTAAGTTCCCATAGATGATGATGCCCATTGAATGTGAATTATCTATGGAAGATATTTCAAATGATTAGTATTTTTTAAGGGAACTACACATCAAATACATTAGATATTCTGTTTTCTATTTATTTGAGCTTATTTGGTTGGATGAAGTCCAACCTACATGTGTTTCTATTTTAAGAACTTTGTGCTTGGAGAAAAAGTGAAAAATATAGAATACCATATGATTTTGTAGTGCAGATAGAATAAATAAAGTATACATGTGTCTGAGAAGGGACCAGAGGAGTATGCAACAAAATACTAATATTGGTTGGACATAGGTGATGAAAGACAAATATGTCTTTCATACTGATCTATGAGTTAAAAATGTTTATTTTTCTTTAGAAGATTTTATTTTAAGGTAGGTGTGTGTGTGTGTGTGTGTGTGTGTGTGTGTGTTACTCTGGATCTGGAGTCACAGGTTGATGTGAGCTTCCTGATGTGGGTGCTGGGAACTGAACTTGGGTCCACTGAAAAAAACATCAAATGCTCTTAACCACTGAGCCATCTCTCCAACTCCCTTAACATTTTTTAAGGGGTTTAAATATATTCTAGAACATGAAAGACTATTGATCTGTACCTATCTCCCCAAAAGTAAAATATGCACTGCTGGTCCTTCATACCAAATAATTTTTTACTTATGGTCTAGATGTGTTTATTTTTAAATGGTTTAATGGGCTTTTCAAATTTATTACTTAAATATTAAATATTAAATGGGATCTTGCATTAGAAACCCCCTAAAATTTGTGTGACTAGAAAATAATTTCAGGGTTTAGTCTGGGCATAATCTCTACTGTCTTTCTTACAGCATGATGAACTTGCAGATAGTCTTCCTTGTGCAGAAGGGGAGTTTATCTTCCTTCGGCTGAATGTTCTTCGAGAGGTACGTTTCAGAGGTTATTGGAACTGGCATTCCTCAAACATGTTCTTTTCATTGCTTTGATGTCAGCATTCTTCTTTGGTTGTAGTATCTGGAAAGAGAACTCACCATGGCCAGCTTACCATTCCCATTTGATGTGGAGAGGAGCATTGATGACTGGGTGTTCATGTGCTTCTTTGTGGGCAATGATTTCCTTCCTCACTTGCCGTCATTAGAGATTAGGTATGTGTATCTGTGGGACGTTCCAATGACTGTCTCAGCCTTCTTGACTTTATAGAGCCCACTGGTCCTAATGAATAATGTTTGTTTCCTGCTGGCAGGGAAGGTGCTATTGATCGGTTGGTTAACATATACAAAAACGTGGTACACAAAACTGGGGTAAGTTTATTTTTGAGTAATTTAAAAACAGAAGTATTTGGTTTTCTAAGCAGATCATGTTACATGTATTTTATCACTTACAGGGGTACCTTACAGAAAGTGGTTATGTCAATCTGCAAAGAGTACAGATGATCATGTTAGCAGTTGGTGAAGTTGAAGATAGCATTTTTAAAAAGAGAAAAGATGATGAGGTAAATACATTGTAGTTGCTAAAATTACTCCTGTCTCTTATAGGCTGTGATATACTTTATACCTGTCTGTGTTGTAATACTACTGAATGTTTTGTCACTTACATAATCCCAAGCTTGGTACTTGATTTTTTTATAAACACTGTGATGCTTGCTGTTTGTATTTGTGTATTATACATTATTTGAGTTGTATTGCAGTTTTTCTTTTCCTAATCTTATTTAGGATATAAATCTTAAACTAGCTAAAACATGCTGCCAAGTTTTACAGAAACTATTTATATTCTAGAAAACAGGGTAAGGACTAGGAGTTTGTATTCTAGGAGTCCAAGTATAGGATCTGGGTTGGATAGCATCCGCTAGAGCAGAGTGATGGAAGGATGTAGGCTTTGTGGAGGGTGGTAGCTTGTAAGTAAATTGAAACATAGAGGAAGGAACTAAAGTTTAAAAAAAAAAAAAAAAGCACTTGGAAGCTGACCATGTAAGACTGACAAGTGCTTTTTAGAGAAGTCCCGATTTCTATCCTAGGCAATTTGGTGTTTGTTGAATCCATTCACTGAGATAGCAAATACTGTGAGTATATGAGATTGTGGTGAGAGACCAGATACAAATTGAAGTTCATTTTGGATATGAGTATGAGGGGACTAAAGGATGCCTGCCATGGGGAAAATCTTGAAAACAATTTTAGAACCTTGATTGATGGGAGGAGGTACTTGAAGCCATGGTGGAATGTGAAATTCTATGGGAGCTTGTGTAGAATGAAAGTGCCCTACGAGAGCTTGGGAAACATTTACCATTAATAAGAGGTAAAAGGAGATCCCTAAATAGAAGAAAAACTACAGGTTAGAGTGACTTAGTCATACTACTTAGCCCTTGGCCAGGGGTACAAAGCCTAAGGAAGCTGGTGGGCTGGAATGGCAACAGTCTGCCGTCAGAATGTTTGAAGATTTGATATGTAGGGGTAGCAAAGGAGACCAGAATGGGGAAATGAGCTGATATTAGCTTTTTTTTTTAAATCTATTTATTTATTGTGTATACAGAATTCTTGGTATTCTGTCTGCACGTATGCCTGCAGGCCAGAAGAGGGCACCAGATCTCATTACAGACGGTTGTGAACCACCATGTGATTGCTGGGAACTCAGGACCTTCAGAAGGGCAGGCAGTGCTTGTAACCACTGAGCCATCTCTCCAGCCCTGATAGTAGCTTCTTAAAGAGAAAGAAATTCTTTTGTAAGCTAATTTTGTAAAAAACAAAAACAAACAAACATAAACCCACATGGCTTTATTGAGCAAATAGCAAATAATAATTACATTTTTAAAAAAACTTTGTATACCACAATTCTGTTCTCTTAGTTTTAGAACTTTGAACCTCTCTTATGTAATAAGAGTTGACTAAGCGAGCCAGCGATGGTGGCGCACACCTTTAATCCCAGCACTCGGGAGGCAGAGGCAGGGGATCTTTGTGAGTTTGAGGCCAGCCTGGTCTACAAGAGCTAGTTCCAGGACAGGCTCCAAAGCTACAGAGAAATCCTGTCTCGAAAAACTTTTAAAAAAAAAAAAAAAAAAAAAAAAGGAGTTGACTAAGCGACTAAGTAAGCATTCTTTCTAATTGCCTTGATATTGAGTTGTTTTCTTCCAGTATCTACTGGAGCAGCTGTTTTGGAGAGTGTGTTTGACTATATCTTCAACACTTAACAGTGTTTTTTACTTTATTGCTATTTATACTTAACAATAATACTTTGTTACAGCTTGGTATTAAAAAATTCTTGCAAGAGTAGTCTTTTTATGTGACTTAAGCAGATGCTATCACATTAAATATTGATGATAAGTTAGCATTGAAGCAGAAAGGGTTTGATTTCTGCCTTAGTGTTTCAGACTTAATATGATTTCTGGCTGAAGATATTTTAAGCCTTGATATCATATTGTTTTCCCCTTGGCTAGAAATAGGAGAAACATCAGAATTTCAATTTGAAATTTCTAAAAAGTATATTTGTGGTTTTTGACACATTCATAAAGGTATTCATAGTACATAAAAGTTAAAGACCAATAAGGTTCACACCAGCAGTATGTTCTTCTGTTTATGTGTTGCTACCAACCCTCTTAGTCAGATATTTATCAGACAGCAGAATGGAAGGTTCAGAAAAGGATACATTATGAGCTTTGGTAATCTTACTATGAGCCTAGCTTTGTGGCAGTGTTTTGATTGCCAGTGATAAGGCAGCAAAAACCAATGCAAAACTCTAAAGTAAAACCAGACAAAAATTTCTGCCTTCTGGGAGCTTGCATTCTTTAGTGGAAGATGGACAACAAACATAGTCACCAACTGCACCATGTAATGTGGTAGTTTTAAATGCCATTAAGATTTAAAAACAAACAAACAAAGACAACAACAGCAGTTGAAACAGTATGTGGGAAAGTGGTAATGACATTAGAAATCACAGTGAGGCTGTGCTGATAGATGAATGTGAATAAATACATGAATAATGTGGAGAAGTATGCTGTGTAGCTATTTAATGAAGCACTTAAAACCAAGAGAATAGCTGTGCCAGAGCTCTGGATGGGAGCTGCCTTATATCTACACTGAACAGCAAGAAGCAAGTATTATGTGACAAGAGCAGAGGCAAGAAGGTAAGAGTATTAGTGTGGAGTTCCAAAAAGTGATGGGTGCCAGATCTAGTGCCCCTATAGGCCATCTTAAGGACTTAACTTTACTATCATCAATGGAGGGTTCTGGATAGAAAACTGACAAGTTCTGACTTTCCACCTAACTTGTTTTGATTAACTATTGAGGGCAGAGGGATTCTGAACAAGTTGTGAAAGTAGTGCCAATGGGGCTGGCTGATGGGCTAAAGGCAGGTTGTAAAAGAGAAATGAGGTGTCAGGAATGACCCCAGGGTACTCCCAAGCAGTTAGAAAGTGTTTGGAGCAGCTCTCCTAGGAAAGGTTAGGGTGCAGGAAAGTCTTTGAGGTGGAGGTAAGTATTCCATTTTGGACATGTTTAGTTCAAAGTATCCAGATGGAGATTTTGAAGGGGCAGAGGTCCTGTTGAGTAGCATATAGATCGTGTTAAAGCCAGGAGCTGGTGCTCATTCCTATGGAAAGAGAGAAGTGAAGAGGTCCAAGTACTGGGCCCAAGGGAACATCGAGTAAAGACAGGAAGCAAGGGTAGGGGAAAGCCAGGTGAAGAATGTGAGTGGAGGAAGTTCTGAAAAGAGTGACAGATTTCACAGTCTACAGATGACCTAGATAGAAGCTGCTTTGAAGAGAGAAGGGAAGAAAGCTTTATTAGAGAAATTAGTGAGGGAACCAGCTAGATAGCTCAGTGGGTAAAAGTACTTGCTGCCAAGCCTGCATTTGGTTTCTGAAACCCAAATGTTAAGAGCGCGCACACACACACACACACACACACACACACACACACACACACACACACACACACACACACACACACACACACACCCCTCATACATCATCTCTCTTTCTCTGATGTAAATTAAGAAAATAAATTATTGAGAGCAGGGATATAGCCGAATACATAGAGTACTTACCTCACATGGAAGAAACCCTAGGTTAGATTTCCATAACCACAGATAGAAATCAAAGAGGAAGAAATCAGTTTTCATACCATTGGAGGTTTCATAGCCTCATCTTTAGGCATGCTTTGTTAAGCCTCTCTCCTGAGCTGGTGTGGTGGTGTATATCTTTAATTGTAGCAGAGGCAGATGGTTCTGTGAATTCCAGGACAGCCAAGGCTACACAAGGAAACTTTCTTGAAAAACAACAAGACTCCTTTCCTGGGAGAAAACACTAATTTCAAATCTCATTAAAGTTTTGCATTGCGTTTGGCAGAATGCACTTAGGGTAACCACCAGCAGTATACCTGCTGGCTTCTGTTTCAGCCCCAACAGAAGCCGTGACCATTCTGTTTTACTTTGTTGAATGTGAGTGTGCAAAGCTGTGGAATGGACCATTTGTTAATAAGCAATATCAGCCCTAAATCCTAGAGAGCTGACAAATACAACTGCCCTTTGAGAACAGGGAGAAAGAACCCTACCCTATTCATAAACTTGGCCCAGAATAAACAGTAAATCTGAATTCTCTTTTTCCTGTTGATAGCTTTTTGGAAGCAAGGGGTTAGTGTTTGTGGAATTCCACTTCTTTCTTGCTTGCCATTCATGCTAGAATTGGGAGTGGTTAGCCTTTAGTAATGTAACCAAATGTTTTCATTGAACTATCTCATAGAGGTTTTAAAATGGTAATTATATTTAACAAGATATGATTCATTGTTTTTGTATTTGTATTTTCTTCATATTGAAAAGCTTATTCCATCTGGGCGGTGGTGGTGCACGCCTTTAATCCCAGCACTCGGGAGGCAGAGGCAGGTGGATCTCTGTGAGTTCGAGACCAGCCTGATCTACAAGAGCTAGTTCAGGACAGGCTCCAAAGCTACAGAGAAATCTTGTCTCGAAAAACAAACAAACAAACAGCTTATTCCATCTAGATAAAGCTAAGGTCTTTGTCATAGTTCTTTCATTTTCCTGCAATGTATTTTTAAGATCTGAAAACTTCAAGAACAGTTTATTTTTATCTAAATTCAGTCTTTCTGCTTATCTAGAGTTCTGATAGACAGGCCTTTGTATATACAGTGTGAGTCCTAGTTTAGTTAGGTTCCCAGATTATTGATATTTTCCTTTAAAACTTAAGTGGTCTTTTGAATCACTCCTGCTAATGTTTAACTCTGACATTTTTGTGTAATTATTTGACAGAATATGTGGATTTTATACTTTTAGGACAGTTTTAGAAGACGACAGAAAGAAAAAAGAAAGAGGATGAAGGTGAGTTTTAATTAATTGCATGGGATTGGTCATAGTTTAGCTTTTTTTAAGGCTGATAAATATTCCTTAGTCAAGACCATCCTCCTCCAGTCTGCTGTCTTTTGTGTGTGTGTGTGTGTGTGTGCGCGCGCGCATGTGTGTGTGCGTGCGTGCGCACATGGGTATGTTGAGATAGGGAATATATGTATCTGTCTAGCCTGAGTTGGTCTTGAGCTCTCAATCGTCCTGCCTTAGTCTCTGAAG
This sequence comes from Dicrostonyx torquatus, assembly GCA_028555095.1. NCBI lineage: Eukaryota > Metazoa > Chordata > Mammalia > Rodentia > Cricetidae > Dicrostonyx > Dicrostonyx torquatus. The sequence goes on from JAQHUG010000009.1 coordinate 14,758,937, forward strand.
TGCAAAGGATTACTGGTATGTGCCATTATACACAGTCATTTTTAAAGAAGTCCTTCCTGAGCTTTAGAGTCAGGAGTTCTACGTGATGGATAAGAAGGAGGCAGCAAGTGGCATTTTTCTATTAGAATTGTTTGTAATAGGTAGTTTTTGTAATAAGAATAGTTGGCCCTTTGTATCTTCTTGGAAGTTATTGTACACATTTTCTCTTCCTTCATCTTTGACAGATTCTAATCCTCTAAGAAATCAACTGTCTGAATTTTGTTTCTCACTTTGAAATCTCCTCAGACTCCTTCGTCACTTCAGAATTCAGTTCTGTCTTGGTTTTTGTCTAATTCTGACCATCTAGAACCACCCCCCATGTTCTAAATTCACCTATTTTGCTGTTGAGAGGTTCCTTCATTTGTACTTCTAATTACATTCCTGCTTCTGTTGCTCCCTTGCATTATACACATGGCCTTCTTTGTTGGTTTTGCACCTACTATTGATCAGTCCTTTGTCTTAACTATGCTGCTTATTGTCTGACTGTGATAGATTCTGTCTGTAATTGCATAATACTTTATAGTCACTTCACCTTTTTTTTTCTTACCAGATGGATTTTCAAACTTGTTGCCTTTACTATGGTTTATAAGAACTGAGCAGTATCTGAAACTGAAAGAGAGAAATGTTAAGTTGCTTACCATTGCATTTGGATTCAAGAGCACTGTCTTAGTTAGAGTTATCATTGATATGATGAAACACCATGACCAGAAGCAACTAAGAGAGGGTTTATTTCTCTCAGAGTTCCACATAAACAGTTTATCATCAAAAGCACTTAGGAGGACTATTCCATTATCTTCTTTGTTTCCTCTCACTAACTGTGTTGTAATTTAATTTTACTTCTATTTTATGTTAGAGAGATCAACCAGCTTTTACTCCTAGTGGAATATTAACACCTCATGCCTTGGGTTCAAGAAATTCTCCAGGTTGTCAAGTAGCCAGTAATCCAAGACACGCGGCCTATGAAATGAGGATGCATAGTAGCTCTGTAAGTGACTTGCTTCTGTGTGGTATATCATGGAGAATGTTCAATTCCTTTTAGAATTGTGTGTCTGTGGATTTTATTATTTTGTCTAAGGTTTTGTTTGACGGGGTTTTACCAACATTGTCCCAGAGTATTTTTAACTTTATTAAATCTATCTTTATCAAGATGAAAATCACTAAATGAAGTGAAAGAAAATGAGATAGTCCTTACAAGTTATATAAAGAGATAGCTCAATGGTTTGGTGTTCCTATAATACGTGGACTACAGCTGCTTGTCTCTACCCCAAAGAACTGATTGGATGGTACTAAAAATGTAAAAATTTGGGATATCCAAATGTCTTAAGACCTAGACTAGGAGGTACAGTGACTTTTGTTGTCTTATTTTTCCTTCCTCCTAGGAACCAGTTATGAGCTTTTATCATTTGTTTTTTATCTTTACAAATACAAAGTAACCAGAATTTGGGTAGTAATGGATACCTTAAAATATCTTTTCAGAACTGTTCCATGCCTTAATTAGACTATGACGATTTAGTCATTGAGGAATATCTCTCTCTCTAGTCTAAGAAATACTGTATTTTGAAAAGCCTACAATTTCTCTATGCTTTTTCTTGGGCAGTTAATATGAATGTAACCCCAATAGATAAGGCTTACCTAATAATAATCATTTACTGGTTGTTTAACTACTTGTGCTAGACAAGCAGAATGCTAGTTAGTGATCTTTGACACACATGAGTTTATTTAACACTTGTCATACCATCTTAAGAGAATTTCATCATCAGTGTACAGTGGAGCTCACAGAGGTTTCACTGTTCAAGGCCCTGCATGCACCAGTAGAGGCTGAACTTGTCAGACTCTTATCAGTCTGTCGGATAATACCGCTCTCATTTTCCAAATGCAAAGATACTTTTCTGTACTGATTTGTTTAGAAACTGAATATGTATTTTTAAAAGAAATTATTTAATAATTATTATTGTGTTTGTGTATGATGTGTGTGAGGGTGCTGTGAATCATCGTGCATTTATGGAAGTCATAGGGTAGTTTGTAAAGTTGGTTTTCACCTTTCACAATTTTTTTTAAAGACATACTCTAACTGAACAGTCCTGGCTGGTACTCACTGTGTAGACTAGGTTAGTCTCAAACTCATAGACTTTGTGATTAAAGGCTGTGTCTGGCCTTTTCCTTTTTGATATATGTGGGTTGAACTCAGAGTCTCGTGTTGGTGCAGCAAGTGCATTACTCACCAATCTGTCTTTCTAGCCTTGGGTTTATACTCTGAACAAAGCTGATGTACGCTTTTGAAAGGAAAGTACTTTAAAGTACTATGTGAAGTATAGCTTAACATTTTTTAGTATGTAATGTGAACTGTCTTCATGCTAAGATTTTTGTTGTAGTATCATTAAAGCCTTGAGAGCCTTGTGAGCTCTAATTTTAAAGTAATTCAATTTATTTAAAATAGCTAATCTATTGTGATTAACAGAAGGAAAGCTTAACTATGAAAATGTTATCTATCATGACAATTTTGGTCATTTAACTATAATCGCAAAGATTTTTTAAAATAATTAAATATTAAAATATTTAGGGTCCTGTTGTGTTCTTTGAGTTTGGTACAAAGGAGAAATAGTAATTTAAAGTATCATTCAAGATTTTTGCAATACTAATGAAAGTCCCCAATTTTCTATTTTATATACTTCATCTTAAAATAATACATATAAAATAATTTAACAGTTTTCAGATAAAGTCTTTGCTGCTTTCCAGCATGGTTGGGTATGGCTGAACACTTATTATTTGATGGCACTCTCACAAGCTTTGTCTGATATATGTAAGTGTGTGTAATTGTTACGTATTACAGATAATATGTACCATGTATTTGATTTTTCATTTAGAGTTTTTTTTTATAACTTTATTGTTTGATAGTAGAAGTTAATTATCAGTTCATAATGCCAGGAAACTACCAAAGGAAATCGAGACTCAAGCTGAATAATTATTTTTATGTCTGTTAAGCTATTGTTTTTTTTTTAAAAAACATGTTTTGTCTTAATAATTCTTTGGAATTTGAACATGGAAAGATTGGTACTATGTTGGATTTCTTGGGAAGGGAACTGGTGTGGGAGAAGGTTAGTCTCTTTCTAGATACGTTTGCTCTCGGTTTAATAGTTTTGAAAATTATCACTATGAAACTCTTAAGTGGTAGATATTTGCCTATATCTTTTTGTGTAAAATAAATAATGCAGTCCTTCTGTAATGTCATAATTGTCTGCAGAGTCCCTCAATATCTCCTAATACAAGTTTTGCATCTGATGGCTCCCCATCTCCACTAGCAGGAATTAAGAGAAAAGCAGAAGACAGTGACAGTGAGCCAGAGCCAGAGGATAACATCAGGTAAAGCCATTTTTTTGGTAGCACTTTGTTAGCAAATTGCTGAAATAGATGTGGTCTAATTAATGTTATTTAGCTTAGAGCAGCAATGCCTTCAGATACTTGCCTGTGATCTTTTTATCCATCAGTAATTAATGTGGAGAGTTAGAATAGTCACTAATTCCAGGGAGATGTGTAAATTGTTGCTGTTAAATCCAAGTATCTAGATTAGTATGCAGGCAGCTTTCTGTCTTCCAAGCTACTTTCCCCTCTGAGACCAAGCGCTAGATTGGCTAGGCACGAATATTTAGCTCCAATAATGTGATCTGAATGTTACTGTTTGGAGATTAAATTTTCAAGTTGCTTAGCCTAGAAAGTTCAGGTACATTTTGACAATAACATAGTTGCTTTAGTGTTCTCAACTGAAAAGGTTGCTCTTCAAAGTGAAATGTGCAGAAGTCATTTTAAGATACAAATATGTCTTTTTTAAAAAAAGAAGTATAGAATTGCATATGTACAATTTTGTTTCATGGCAGAGGAGTTTCCTTTTAACTGCATACTTAAATTTTATAGTGAGAAGCTTTGATTCTGTAATTGATTCAGAGGCTGGACTTGGAGTCATTATATAAAAAGATTACTACCCTCTCCTATACCCAAGTCCAGATTACCTGTACTCCCTATACAAAAGACCAACAATTTAAAACATTGTAGCTCACTAAGAATGGTGTCTTTCAAAGTCCAGCAAAGCAAACTTCTTGCACAGGAAATAGAATGTGGGTATTCTTATTTATGATTAAGAACTTCATGTGTTCTTATATCATTATAACTTCATATCATTTATGACTTGATTTTCCTAGAGTTCTTTATATTGGATCAATGGGGAAAAATTAGATCATTGAATTGCCATGAGATAAACATTTAATTAATATATCTCTGGTCTTTGCCCTATCACTTTGGGTTTTCATCCTAGAAGTTTTCTTTTATATGTATTTATGTGTTTTAGCCTGAATGTATGTCTTTGTACCATGTGTGTGCCTGGTACCTGGAGAGGCAAGAAGAGAATTTCAGATACCCTGAAATTGGAGTTACAGATGGTGGTTGGGTGCTGGGATTTGAACCCCAGTCTTCTGGAAGAGCAGACAGTGCTCTTAACGTCTGAGCTCTCTCTCCTCTGAACTGTCTCCCTAACCCTCCCCCCCTTTCTATTTTTAAACACAAGGCACTCAGTAGCCTATATATGTGTGGAAATTGATTTGTAGACCAGGTTGCTTTTGAGCTGACAGAGGTGTGCCTGCTTCTGCCGTTGAGTGCTAGGATGTATATGCCATCTTACCCAGGTAGATTGTTTTTTGTTTATCACAATGATAAACACTAGGTTAATAGGTAACTTGATTTGTTCAGTAATTTATTATTTAATGGGTGCCAGGGTTATTCAAGGCTTCTATTAAGAAATGGTTAAGGCTCTTGTCATTTCTTTCATTTGTACTTTTATGTAAAACAACAGAGGCCGTTTCTTCTAGTTCTATAAGTCTTTGCTTTTGGTAGATAGTTTGGGAAGATAGTGTATTTCTGAGTTATTTTGTTAAAGTCTGATATGCGTTAATGGAGAAGGACTTGATGTTCTTGGTCTCACTTGTTTTTTTTTTTGAAAGTGTTCTTTAGTTTTTTCTTGTTCCTTGAATAAAATATTTAAATCTTTTAAAGAATAAAGATACAAAACAAAACACAATTTTTTGGTAGCGAAAATTTGTTTGTGGGGCTGGAGAGAGACAGATCAGGGCTTAAGAGCATGGGCTGCTCCTGCAGAGGACCTGGGTTTCATTCCCAGTACTAATTTGGCAGCTAACAACTGCCTGTCTGTCACTCCATTCTGGGGAATCCAATGCCCGTGGTCATGAGACATGCATGTTGTGCATGTATCACACACATAAAGTTTAAGATGAGATTGTGTATTTTCAATGTTAATGATAATTAGTAAATTAATTGACCTGTTCTAGGTTATACCAGAAAAAAGTGAGGAGAATAGAGATATGAGGGGAGGGGATGCAGAAATAAATCTCTCTCTCCTTGTAAGTCATCAGAACTCTGTGTTGTGAGAAGCATGAGGTGAGCAAAGATAGTGAGTACAAGTATCACACAGTCTTTGCTTGCCTGCTCCCTAGATTTTTTTAAATATCTTCTTAACATTTAAAATACCATTTTAAAAGTAACTTACTTTCTTTATATGGTTTAACATGTTGTGACAAATTTGAAATATAAAATGTCTTCAATATTTTAATCTTAGAACATAGTTTTAGAATTATTAAACAATAAAAAAACCATGGAAAGCCGGGCGGTGGTGGCGCACGCCTTTAATCCCAGCACTCGGGAGGCAGAGGCAGGCGGATCTTGTGAGTTCGAGACCAGCCTGGTCTACAAGAGCTAGTTCCAGCGCAGGCACCAAAGCCACAGAGAAACCCTGTCTCGAAAAACAAAACAAAACAAAACAAAACAAAAAACCAAAAAAAAAACATGGAAAGCAGGATTAAGATTGGCATAAACAAGTATAATGTATTCAATGAAAAAATGGTGGTTATTCTCTCTCTCTTTTTTTTTTCAAATGTAGTTATTTAAGGGCCTTACCATAATCATTATTTGGGTTTCTGATGTCTAATTATCATTGGTGCTAAAAGTAGAGCGCATCATTTTAGAAATTTAAATGAATCTATTAGTTTTTCTGTTCAGCTTCTTTAAGTTCCTTTAGATATTAAATATAAATTGATTTAGGTTGGAATCAGTAGAATATTGCTGCAGATGTATTAATTCAACATAAACTTATTTTACCTAACTTTTAGGTTATGGGAGGCTGGTTGGAAGCAACGATACTACAAGAACAAATTTGATGTAGATGCAGCTGATGAGAAATTCCGGCGTAAGGTTGTTCAGTCCTATGTTGAAGGACTGTGCTGGGTTCTTCGATATTATTACCAGGTACCAAAAGAATTTTGCCTTTTAAGCTTTTGGCTACTTATTTTAGAAAACTAGTAATTTATGTAGTTGTGCATAATGTTGAATATTCTTAGATAAAATCCACGCTTGTTATTTAAAACTTTCTATTAAAAATTGTCATTAATAATATTTGCAAAGACTTGGAATTTCCTTAGAAATTACTGTATCAGTAAAATTTAATTTTGTTACGTTAAAGGATTTTAGGATCAGAGTGTTTGAGTTGGTCTTTAAAATGATTAAAGTTACTGGGGTTTTGGTTTGTTTGTTTAAATAGAGTTTAAAAATAACTGAGTATTTGATAGTCACTAAGTAAAGAAAAGATACAGTGTAAATCATACCAATAGAAATTTGAAAGGAATTTGGTTGTACCAGCTCTCCTATAGTATTATGATTTTTATATGAAATAGAATATTGAATTTTTTGTTAATTGGTTTTATTTGATGATAGAAACTTGAGATTGGAAAAAAATGTCATAAGATATATTAAGGATAGATATCTTAGCCCAATTGTGTTTGTAAATATAAAGTTTGATGTTAATTATTGATTATTCAAGAAGTTTCACCATATGTTTTAGGTATAGGAACCACTGATATGAAGCAGACAACTAAACAATATTTTGAACTCAGAAAATTAATGAGTGAAGTATATACCAGAAGGCATATTTTACAAATTTTATAGACTTTTTTTTTTTTTAACCATGTTCATCATTAAGAGTATTTTGTTTTCGTCATTAATGATTTTAGGGCTGTGCTTCCTGGAAGTGGTATTATCCATTTCATTATGCACCATTTGCCTCAGACTTTGAAGGTATTGCAGACATGTCTTCTGAATTTGAGAAGGGCACAAAACCGGTAAGCCTCAAGTTGATGAAAGAAAACAGTAATCTGAACCGGATATTAATTTGGAGTCTTTAACCTTTCCCTCTCTTGCAGTTTAAACCATTGGAGCAACTCATGGGAGTCTTTCCAGCTGCAAGTGGTAACTTTTTACCCCCATCATGGCGGAAGCTCATGAGTGACCCTGTAAGTCTTAGTGTTCTAAAGTGTGCTGGCAACATTAGTCAGAGTTGCTTTAGCATCTCATAGTTAGAAACCTGAAGTACAGAAAGAATAAGTTCTTCCATATATTTTTCACTTCACAGTGTGTTACTCTGTGCTTTGTTTGGCTGTGAGTATTCTGTCCAGTAAATAAAACTGATTTATTTTCAGTCTTCATGTAGCTTTTTTGAGACAGGGAACTTACTAGATAGCCCTGGAGTTCCCTCTGTAGATCAGGCTAGCCTTGAACTCAACAGAGATCCACCTCTGATTTCCAGTATCAATTAAAGTTGTAAGTCACCATGCTTTGCATAAGTATTCCAGTTTGTTTCATCCCTATATAATGACTTTAAACATTCTATCTGACTTAACCTAAAATTACCTCTAAGGTTGTTTTTTTGTGCTAGTTAAAAAGTGAGACCCGGGGCTGGAGAGATGGCTCAGAGGTTAAGAGAACTGACTGCTGTTCCAGGGGTCCTGAGTTCAATTCCCAGCAACCACATGATGATTCACACCCATCTATAATGAGATCTGGTGCCCAGAACACTATATACATAATAAATTAAAAAAATTTAAAAAAAAGTGAGACCCAGCCAGGGAGTAGGAAATGTTGAGTAAACCATTCAGTGACTGCATGTAGCCCATAATTAACAGTTCTGAAATTCTTTTTCTTTGTTTAAATAAAGTTTTAAATTTTTTATTACTGCACCTCGTATTATTAACCTCATACTTTAGCATTTAGAGAAAATATACTTCAAAATTTCTTCATTGAAATTTGATGACTTGAACAAGAGTCCTGTCATGTTTCTTGTGACTAGGTATGTGACTTTGTTTTTGATTCTTTTACTTTCTCCTGAAATAGGATTCTAGTATAATTGACTTCTATCCCGAAGATTTTGCTATTGATTTGAATGGGAAGAAATATGCATGGCAAGGTAAAAAAAAAAAATCTAGATTATTTTTGTTTACTTTTGTTGTTGTTGTTTTGTTTTTTGAGACACGGTTTCTCTGTAGCCCTGGCTGTCCTGAAACTAGCTCTGTAGACCAGGCTGGCCTTGAAAAGGCATGCACCATTACTTCCTGGTTTGTTTACAGTTTTTAATAAAGCTGATTGATTAGTCTTAACTTAAGAATAAAAGAATTATGGAAACCATACTTTACACTTATTTTCATAGTTACATGTGAAAGTGGATGTATCTATTCAATCCATGATTGTCAATGGTCAGTAGTAATTTTAACAGTAACTTTAGTAACTTGTTGATATGGGTTAAAATTGCAGATTTAGTGTCCTCTGTGACTGTTTTCTGTAGTTAGCAGTCCATTGTCTGAGAAACTGCTGAGAAAGAAACAGTCATGCCCATTTGGGATTATACCCTGGTAACTTTTAAAGAAATATACTAGAAACTTAACACTTGACATTCATTTATTTTGTCTGTTTTTAAATTCCTTGTGTGAATAAATGTTGTAGAAAAGGCAATTTTAAGATTCATACTAAATTTGAGCTGTTCTTTACTATTCAACAAATGTTGATCATTGAATATAAAACACAATAAAAAATTCTTGTTCAAAGACTTCTTTTTTTAAAAATCTTTTTATTGTTAAAAGAGAGATTTACAATTACTCCCTCCTGCTCCCCCACTCCCCCCCCC
>JAQHUG010000009.1:14768606-14790149 GCA_028555095.1 Dicrostonyx torquatus
CATAGGGATATCCCCAAAGACTTCTTTTAGCAAATCGTTTTGACTTTTTTTGTGTGTTGTATACTTTTCTAGGATTCTAAGCTCAGAATTGTGAGACAGAGGGGCATATGAAACAATTGCAGACTGAAGGACTTGGATGTAGCTCAGTGGTAGATCATTTGCCTGGCATGTACAACTGACTTTGATCCACAGCAACCTCACAACATTCACCCTCACCTCCAATGCTATATTTGAAAATTTTAAGAGATTGGGGTGGGGGGGTTGAGTTTTGATTCACGTAGTAGTGATAATTTCATGTTACTTTTGTAATAATGGGAAATGCATCCTACTGATTGGGATTATGTAAAATGTTTTTTCTCATGTAAATGGATTAGCAGCCCAGGAGGTTTTTGAAGGAACTTTGTGGAGGTTGTTTTAATTAAGGAGAAGGAGCATAGGAAAATGTAGGGGTGATTAAAAAAATAAATATATTTGTGTTTATTAAATAATTCAGTCCTTGCTTAGGTTTATACTAAATAAATATATAAATATATAAGCATATAGATTATTTGCCAACTTACATTATTATAGTCATCATATAGAGAGAGTTTTAAACACACTTAAAACTTACTGGAAGTAGCTGGGTGGTGGTGGCACAAGCCTTTAATCTTAGCACTAGGGAGGCAGAGGCAGGTGGATCTCTGTGAGTTTGAGGCCAGCCCGGTCTACAGAGGGAGTTCCAGGACAGGCTCCAAAGCTACAGAGAAACCCCGTCTCAAGAAAAAAGAAAAGAAAAAAAATAAACTTATTGGAAGCATTGTCAATGTATTACTTGGTAATGTTTTTGTCCAGGTTGATTATATCTTAAAATGATAGAGATCTGCAGCTGGGCACTTTAAAAACAAAAACATTTTTTTTGAGTGTGTGTACTTCTAACACATTATGTAATTTAACAGTACTGTTACAGAACAGAATTTGTTATGTATGTAATAGTTCTTTATGTTTGACTCTAGAGGAACTTGATTGAAGTGAGTCTATCTGAGCAGAACCACTGGGCTGGGTCAGGGTGAATGTGAGGATCAGAAGAGGCAGTGTATGGACTAGAGCTCCGAGCGATGAACTGGCATCACCTTTTCCACCAGCACTCTGCTCTAGGCAGCAGCAGTGACTTCAGCACTGTCGGTGTTACTGAAAGTTGTTTCCTCATTGGATCCAGTTTCTGGAATTTATATTGTAGAAAAGTTTTACTATAGGAAAGTCTTATAGAACTTTTTTTAAATCCTAAGTCAACTGGGTAGAAAATAAAGGTAAATAATGATTTGGGTATTTGTTGGTATATTTCTCCCAAGTGTGTAACTAAACAGAATTTGAACAGCTCTTTTTTTTTTTTCTGTGTTTGCCAGTAATTGAATTCAGCTTTATTGATAATAGGTGCTAATAATTTTGAGATCACTCCTTTTATACACTGCAAAATTTATACCAGAACTTGTTTGGTTTTAAACTTAGATTCTTATATGGCAGTAAAATCAGATGCTTCCTTACTGAGAAAATAATAGTAACTAAGTTAGTAGTGTCTACTCTGGAAGCTTTTCTTTTCTTATAATTTTCAAATACAGTGGTTTGGAGTGGTAGTTGTTTTAGAATTATTTAGTTATATTAAACTTTTGTTGTTGCTATTTCTTTTAAATTATTTTTTATATTTATTTATTTATTATGTATACAATATTCTCTCTGTGTGTATGCCAGCAGGCCAGAGAGGGCACCAGACCCCATTACAGATGGTTGTGAGCCACCATGTGGTTGCTGGGAATTGAACTCAGGACCTTTGGAAGAGCAGGCAATGCTCTTAACCGCTGAGCCATCTCTCCAGCCCCTGTTGTTGCTATTTATCTTTAAGTTTTATTGGCCAGAATACGACTTTTGCTATTCTCTAGCAGAAAGTAGATATGCTTAGATATGCTTCAGTAATCTTTTTTTAGTATTACAATAGGTACTGTATTAAGGATACGCTTCCCTGAAAATAATAACCTTAGGTCAAATTTAAAAAAATACCTTTAGTTTGGACAGATAGTTCTATTTCTCAATAGTAAATTATTTAGGCAAGCCTCTAAAGAATGTTTGCATACAAATTAATCGGATTAAAGTATAAACAGTGCTTTGGAAGCTTAGAAGTTAAAGAGACTTTATGTAGCCCAGAAATAGAACTTCTGAGTATGTTAGGTAAATGACCTCATTTTTACAAAGAATCAGGAAGGACAAAAGGGCAAGTCAAGCTCTAGGAAGATTAGCTGCTGTTGGGCTTTAGTGAGGTGACAGCATTGTGGGTATGAAAAATAGGGGACATTTGGTTATTACCACCGCATATGAAAATATTTACATCTGAGTTTTGGGTACATGACAAAATAGAGTTTAATTTCTTTGTGTCAACAGAGATACTTTACTACAATGTTCATTTGAACCTATGAAAATCTGAAATCAGGTGATTCTAATAGCCAGGTGGTTTGTTGGTTTCCCCAGGTGTTGCTCTATTGCCATTTGTGGATGAACGAAGGCTGAGAGCTGCCCTAGAAGAAGTGTACCCAGACCTCACTCCAGAAGAGAGTAAGAGTCACACTGCCACTTGGTCAATGTTGAGTTTGTGCAATATAGACTTTACATTTCTGTATAAAATGAGACTTTTTAAAATTCTGTTTGTCTAATTTCTCATATAGAAGGCACAGATTGTTTTACTTCTTTGTAGCAGACATTAACTTTGCTTCTTAATCTATTATCTGTAAATTGAATAATAAATGATAATTTTCTGTTCAAAAATATTTACTAAATTTATTTTCAAAATTACCGTTCTACTGTACTTGGTGGCACAGTCCTCTATTATCCTAGTACTGAAGTGGGTAATGTAGGAGGATTGCTGAAAATTCTAAGTTCAGCTTGGCCTACAATATAAGACCTCCAAAAATAAAATTACATCTCAAGAGTATTGTTTGAGTTATTTCAAGGAAGAGAACTGAGGAAACAAGGTATTGTGCCTGAAAATACATATTTCAAGCCAAAACTACTGTAAATAGATGAAGATGGTTACTTCATACTGATTAAAGGACAATTATCAAGAGGATGTTAATATTTTAAACCCTGAACAGAAGTACATCCAGTTTGATAAAAACAAGAACTGATAGAGATAATGTCACAGATAACTCAGCAATTGACAGGTAATCCTAATCCTGACAAAAATGTCTGAATAAAATGACATCCTAACAACCTAAATGCCCCTTTACTCAAGAATGGATAAGTAAAATGTGGAATATGTACACAATGGAGTACTACATAGCAGAAAAAAATAAATCACATCTTGAAATTTGTGGGCATATGGATAGATCTAGAAAACATCATATTGAGTAAGGTAACCCAGACCCTGAAAAACAAATATAAAATGTACTCACTCATAAGTGGCTTTTAGACATAAAGCAAAGAAACCCAGCCTATAATTTTACAATCCCAGAGAACCTAGAAAACAAAGAGGACCCTAAGAGAGATATACATGCATCTAATCTGCATGTGAAGTAGAAAAAGACAAGATCTCCTGAGTAAATTTGGAGCATGGAGACCATGGAAGAGGTACAAGGGGAGGGGAGAGAAAGGAAGGGGAGCAGAGAAAAATGTATAACTCAATAAAATCAATTAAAAGAAAAATGACATCCTAGGTCAATGTACTGAGCAGATATTTATAGAACATTCATTTCATCCAAACTGCAAAATACACATATTTCTTAGCAGACCATGAAACTATCTCTGAAATAGATCTTAAGTTAGGATAAAACCAAGTCTTAACAAATACAGGGAAATGGAAATAATTGCTTGTATTCTGTCTGATCTTGCTGGAATAAGACTATAAATCAACAGTAAAAGAAACCCTAGAACATTCACAAACCTGTGGAGATTAAACAATGACTGGGTCCTTGAAGAAACTAAGAAGGAAATAAACATTCCTAAGTTAATTAAAAAAAGAAAAAAAGGAAGAATACCCTTTGACGTTTTGATTCTTAATGACATTCACACGCGAAAATACTCTTGCCTCTTAGGAAAGCATTATTCATTTTCTCCATCTGCCTTCTTCCTGTTATCCTCAAAGGATTTTCTTGAAAGAGTTGGGTAAAATAAGCATTTACTCCTAGTGGGCTTATTTGAAATGTTACTCTGCATAAAAAAATAGCATTTTATAATTAATACAGAATATTTAGATTGGAAAATTGTAAAGATGAACTCAATTTTGAAAATTTCAGTATCAGTATAACAAGTCTAAGAAACCATTGATTCATCTTTGTTATGATGTGGTTGTTTGTATTTCCTTAGAGAATGTTTATGACTTATGAAAGAAATTGGATACTTTATAACTAAGAAAGTCTTGCCCTTTATCTTGAAATATATCCAAGTATGTGTCAGCAATAACCACTTTCTTAGAGTTATTTGTTCAAAAACTCATTTCAGATATCATAAGAGTTTTACATCACACATTTAAATTTTTTCATAAACATTGTACTGGGATTATTTTTAGAATGCAGGTGCTTTGTTGTAGCTTTATAAAAATGGTCTTATTAGATGTGATTGCTTGACTATGGTCTTATTCTTTTTTATTTAGACAGGAGAAATAGTCTTGGAAGTGATGTTTTGTTTGTGGGGAAACTTCACCCACTACGTGACTTCATTTTAGAGCTGTATCAGACAGGTTCCACAGAGGTACAGTATATAATTTGTAATAATTAGGAACATGTGCATGTGTGTGTGTTTAGGATTTAATTTACCCTTATCTTTTTGAAGCATAAAATTCTGTGACACTTAGTGTACTTATGGTATTATACAACTCGCACCACTTTCCATCTGTTGAACTTTTCCATTTACCCGTTCATATATTCTATGCCCATTTGACAGTATTAAACAACATCTCTGTGATCCCCAAAGTCAGACATTTATCTGTCTCTGAATCTGTTTATTCTTGATACCTCATATAACTAGAATTAAGCAGTGTTAATCCTCATTGTCTGCCTCGTTTCACTTTGCGTGTTAAAAGTTCATCCATGTTTTAGGCATTACCAAAATGCTATTTCTTTATATGATTGAATAATGTTCAGTAAGAAGCAAATGCACAATCTCTTTATCAGCTTACCTGCTGATAGATCCTTGGTTTGCTTGTACCTTCACCTTTGGCCCTGAGTAACAGGCCTCTGAACCTTCTTAAGAGAAGGTGCACAAGTCTCTGCTGCATCTTTGTGTACCATTCATTCAGTAAAATAGGAATGCATTTTTCCACAGCCAGTAGATGTGCCACCTGAATTGTGTCATGGGATTCAAGGAAAGTTTTCTTTGGATGAAGAAGCCATTCTTCCAGATCAGTAAGTACCCACTTGTACATCATTGAGACAACTACAACGAAGCTTAGTTAGCTTTTCCTTTTTGTCCAGTGTGAAAATTATAATAAAACTCTGCTGTACTAAAGTACAGACATGGATTCCTAGTTCATCTGTAGCATTTAGTAGCTTTGCTGCCTTCTGTGGGGGTTCTGGGTTCCTGAAACTAAGGCATCTGCATAGTCATAGCTGTCGTCACATGCTACTACTATTTCATTGCCACTTGCTTTTTCCATTCTGTTTCTTGAACACATGGTAGAATTTTCAGAGGCAAGATGTGGGATAAGAAACAGAAAAGATGATTGAAATAAATGAGCCAGATTTTTAGGTTAAAAAAATATAACAAATACTCTTATTTCTTGTTTGACTTTGTAAAATACAGTTGTTTTACATCGAAATATTATCTGCCAATTTAGTATCTTAAACATTTTTAATAGACAGTTATAACCAATAGAAAAGTTCTTTGAGATCGCCCTCTCCATGTACACATGTATGTACAATGTGTGTACACAAGTGTGTACGTACATTCACTTGTATAGAAACTAGACAGCTATATTGGGTGCCTTCCTCATTTCTCTACATTTTTTATTTTCCTTTTCTTTTTTGAGACATTGGAGCTGGAATATTGGCTACACTTTCTATCCAGCAAGTACTTGGGATCCTTCTGTCTCTACTTTCTCAGCCCTGATATTTACAAGGACAGTTTGCTATGCTTAACTTTTTACATGGTGCTAGGGATTAGAGCTCTGGTCTTCATGCACTTTACTGGCTGAATCATTTCCCCAGCCTGACTGCATAATTTTCAAGAATATAAAACAGTTCTGAGGTCAGAGTTTTTGAACAGCTACTCAGGGCACATTTTCAGGAGGAGACTTATTAATCATTAGGGCATGTTGGATATTTTTAAGTGATTACAATATAGTATCATCCTAGTGAGCTGTAGTGTGAGAGAGATTGATACTCTCTGCTTAGGCAAACCCTTGAGACCTCGTCACCACTTTCTTAATCTGTTTAATGATCTCCTGTGCTTTACAGTTGTATTTCTCTGTTTTCTACTAAGATTAAATATCTTACAGTTAATTGTTGTTAAGGTTTCTGTCCTGCCCTGTTCCCACAGTCGTTAAGTCCCAAAGAAATCACACAAAGGTCTACATTAATCATAAACTGATTGGCCTATTAGCTCAGGCTTTTTATTAACTCTTATAACTTATATTAGCCTATTATTCTTGTCTGTTAGCCATGTGGCTCAGGACCTTATTCGGCAAGGCAGTCACATCTTGCTTCTTCTGTTGCTGGGTCAGGACTGCAGACTAGGACTTCCTTCTTCCCAGAATTCTGTTCTCATTGACTCGCCTTTACTTTCTGTCTAGTTGTCCCACCTATACTTTCTGCCTGGCCACTGGCCAATCATTGTTTATTTAAAATATAATTGACAGAATACGGACCATTGTCCCACACCACTGACTATTAGGCTTTTCTAAATTATTTTCTTTTTAATCATGTGAGTTCTTGTCTATGTGTGGGTATGTGTGTGTAAGTGCACCATATTTGTGGGGGCCAGACAGGAGTGTCAGATTCCCCCTCAAGCTGGAATTACTGGAGGTTGTGAGCCCCTTAACAGGGGTACTGGCAACTAAACTTGGGTCTTTTAGAAGAGCAGTATTTACTTTTAACTGCTGAGTCCCTTTGTTAATCTCTTCCTTCCCTTTTTGGATTAACTGAGGGAAGGGAGAATGACTTTCGTTTTCTGTTTTACAGATTTTAATATAAACTATCTGTAATTGTTATAATAAAGTCATAATAAGCAGGGTCATCTTATATAATATTGTTGTTAGTGCATTTTAATGATTTTCAAAAGCCTCACAAATAGTATGTCTTAACTTCCCAAAGAGTTTCACTGTGCTCACTGGTGATTCTTCTGTTTTCCTTTAGAACAGTGTGTTCCCCTGTGCCCATGTTACAGGACCTGACACAGAACACTTCAGTCAGGTAAGTTTTCTAGAATTCAGAGGTTTGCCCAGGGCACAGCTTCACATTTACAAGTGAGTTTTAACAGATCTCTAATTTACAAGGAAATGGCAGTGTTAATTCACCAGTTCTTTGAGATTGAGAGTTCTTGTGTTGCAGACCTTAGAGCAGAACCTCTTGACTTTAAATTATGTATATTGTTAAGGTTAGTGATTTAACAAGCATGCTTTTCTGCTTTTTGGTTTCCCCTGACAACCTCTGATTCTTCCAGGATTAGGGCAAGTGGGAGGTGGAAATAGAGTCTGGGGGTAGCATGTTATACAGAAGCAGACAGACCATATTGCCCTGTTGGCTTACACTGGTTCGCTGTTTTTGTAATTATTGCTATAATTGTGGTCCTGCAGAATTACAAAATAAAAATATTGTGTAGTATATTTTCTTAAGATTAGCTGGAAAATTTACCCCTAACTTCAGTATCTTCTATTGAGTTCAAAAAAAGGAGTGGGAGGGGAAGGTGGAATGTAACTGTATTAGATAAAAGTATACAGTAGCACACTGCTTCTGTGTGCTAACTCTGAGTGCCAGAGTTTATGCTGTTATGATTTTTGGCAGTGTTTAGGCAAGACCAAATCAAACACACTTAAGAATTTGGTAAATACATGATCATTTGACCCATTGTTAAAATTGCTCATACTTTCAGGAGATACTTTAGATTTTACTTAAATTTCTCATTCCAAAATATAATCACCTTATTTCCTGACTTAAGTGGATCTAGTTAGTAGCTTATTACTATTCTAGAAGGGCTTATTTTACGTATGTATGTATGTATGTATGTGTGTATGTATGTATATATGTATGTATGTTTTGGTGTTCATCTTTATATGTGGTTTGTCCTGATTCTCTTTGTGTTCTTTTGTTAAGGATGAAGTGCAGACTTTAAGGCCATGCTCGTAAGCCCATCACAAACACACGGCTCTGACACATTTAGTGTGGACATTGCATTAACCTATGGGGTCTCTGCCTCACATTGGTGCTTCAAGCCGGTTAATTACACCAGTTCTCTATTTGGATTGTCACATCTTTGTTTGTCCTCCTTGGGTTTTCTGCATTTTTCAAAGACTTTACTACCAAGCCCTCTAGAAATGGTTAATTCTACTCAAGTTTCTAATTATGATAGAGAAGTTTGCCCGCAGGAGAGTTATAGATCAGTGGACAAGTCCTGGAGTAAATTTTGAGTGGTGGGTGATGAATTTGCTGGTTCATTGTTTCCAGACCTGAAGGACACTATAATGTTATATGCCTAATATATCTACTGTTCTCATTAAGTTTATAAAACAAATCCAAGTTCTAGTTGCATACTCAGCTTTTTGTTAAAATTTCTTCAGATGTGGACTTTTTTTGACACAATTTTCTAAAGATTTGTGGAAAATTTGAGCTAATTTTTATTTTACAATGTAATTTTCAGCATTTTCTCTGAGAAATGATGTTGAGGCCAAGATCCAGGTTTTTGCAAGTGTGTGTGTGTGTGTGTGTGTGTGTGTGTGTGTGTGTGTGTGTGTGCGTGCATGCATGTGTGCGTGTGCATTTGCGTGTACATAATGTGTCCACATTGTATATTCCAGTTGTAATTGTTCGAATCAAAAAATAGAGCCTTCCAGTTATTATTTTGACTCTATACTTTCCTTTAGCCAGCATCTCCTTCCATTCTTGAGAAATTCTTTCCTCCGATTGGTTATTGGTTCCTGTCACATCTGGTCTTACCTCTCAAGTTCATATATAAGCAAATATAACTTGTGGCCTGGGAGATCTTTTATTTTTTTCAGTATTGATTTTCTTAGCCATTCAGTGTTTTAGTAGCTTAATTTTGATGATCATTTAATTGTCCTCATCTTGATTTTTTTCCCTTCGCTATTTTAATTTGTTTGGACACGGTGTTTTTTCTAATAATCCTTGGTAACTCTTGTTGTTTTATCTTTGGCACAGTGACTGCACCTTAATCTACTTCTATTTCAGCCTGCAATTGCAAGTCTGCAGTTCTCGGCCAGCTTCTCTAGCTGCAGCCTTGCCTGCTCAGGCTGCAGCCTGGTGGCAATTTCGTTCCCACAGGCATTGGCCCTGTCGCTGCCGCTAAAGGTAGCCTTAACTGAATTTCTATCATTTTATTTTATAGATAAGACTCAAGATTTTAAGGCTGGGGTGGAAACCTGCAAGCTCAGAGAGGCTGAGTAGCAACTAGCTAATCCTCTCTCCTTACTGGCATCTCTGAAAGACCTGCGTTTCTTCTGTTCACCAAACCAGAAAAGGCCCAATTTCTCCAACTTCTTGTGTCTCTCTCTATCTCTCCTAGATACCCTATGGTGTTCTATGATTACTGTCAACTAGTTGCTAACTCAGCCTTCTGACCCAAGGCTAATTTTATGTAGTCAATGTAAATGCAAGCTTGGGGCTCACAGTTTGATTGATATCCCCAACAAGCTCTAAATATATAAATCATGCTATATATGACTTAAATTATAGAAAAGTACAGTTCATCAGCACAATTGCCTCTTCTCTTTTAGGGGCAGGAGGCATTCATACACACTCAACGTTTGCTTTCTAGGCCTGTCATGCCCTAATGCTGTAACCCTTTAATACAGTTCCTCATGTTATCATGACCCCCAACCATAAAATTATCTTCATTGCTACTTCATAACTGTAATTTTGCCACTGTTATGAATTATAATGTGGATATCAGCATGCCACTCCTGTGAAAGGGTCATTGGCTCTGTGGCCTGAATCTCCACTTTCTTAAGGCTACCTCCTTGCCATTCTGGCTGTCCTTTCAACAACACATGACCTTTTTCCTTTCTTTCAGTGTTTGAAGTGTTCTTTCCTTCTTTGTCTATCTATGAACTAACTTCTATTGCTTTTTTGCTTGTTTTCTCTTATAATTTGTATAATTTTGTATTAGATATTTTTAGTTAAAACATTTTTTTCCTGAAAGAGGTGTATCTTTTAAAGTTACTCTGATCATCTTTGAATAAATGTAGCAAAGATCATTTCATCTCTTCAGGCAGTTTTGTTTTTTAATTGGATTATGTGTAAAACAAATTTTAAATGTTAGTGATTACCACGGTATTTATAAGGCTCACAGCTGGCAGATAGATAACTGAGAATCAAAGCCTGGAGGACGTGGGATACATACACTCAACAGCAGATCTAATGGTGGAAAACACTTAGGAGGATTTGCATCTAGGGCATTGAACTGGTTAACCTCTCTTGATAGAATGTCACAGTTCTACACACTCTTTGTTTTAAAATGTCAAGTATATGAATCATAAAAACTCCCTGCAAGATCAGTTTGCATTGGTTTAGCATTAATCATAGTGTGTGGAGTTTTTTCCTTGCTTTGAGAAGCATGCTATCATTTTCAAACAGTGATGGAACAGCATTTGTCAGAATAATTCTTTTTTATTTTAAAATTTGTTATTAGACATGCAGGTACATGTGCACAATACACACTCACATACACACACACACATAGCACATGTGACTATCAAAGAATGACTTTGTGGAGTTGGTTCTTCCACCTTTTTGTGGGTTCCAGAGATGAAACTGGGTTGTCAGGTTTGTGCAGTAAGGGCCTTTACCCTCTGCAATATCTTGACAGCGCCTCAAATCTTAAAATGAACTAAGTCAGATGTTGAGTCAACACTGTTACATCTGTTTGGAAAAAGGTGAAAATATTCTCAGGTACACAGAGTTGTATGGAATAAAGTAAATCTGCTAGTCTCAGCCAAACAACCTTTTGAATTCATAGACTGGGCTGGCTTAGGAGCTTTCATTTAAAGTTTTGGGGCAAGTACTCTACCACAGAATCCTTTTGCCATAGCCATTCTGTTGTTGACTTTCCTCTTCCTTGGACTTTCGTGAGGGGCAGGGTGAGTTCTCTTCTGTTTTAAGTGTTGGGGCTTCCTTTCCCAGATACATTCTACCTACACACTAGTTCCTGTTTCTGGTTGTGGAGATTGGAGTTGGTCATCTGTATGTTTATCTTAAGTGCTTTACCTGGGTTCTGTCAAGATAATAAACCCGAGAGAAGTGAAGGGACAGGAAACGTATGGACCCATATCAAAAATTATCCTTAGCCAGAGATATCTCAGCAGGTAAAGGTGCTTGCTGCCAAACCTAGTAGCCTTAGTTCAGTCTCTGAAGTGAACATAGTGGAAGTTGAGAACCAGGTGACTCCTACAAGCTGTCTCTGACCTTGTGCCATGGCATATGTGTCCCACTGCACAAATAGATTGATCAGTAGGTAGGTAAGTAGATAGATTGTTTTTAAAAGGCTTTTAAACTTTAATAGATTTTCCCCCATTTGTATCTTTGCCTCATGGGTTTTGCTTTAGGGAGTAAGTTTGTCCTGTGGCTGATGTTACAACATTGGAAAGTACTTTTTTTTTTTTTTTTTTAGAGACTTCTATATACATTTTTAGTTATGATTTAAAATTTCAAAAGTCTTTCTCTTTATTATGTTCTCAGATATCCAATGAAAAAAAGGAATGATTTAGTCTTTAAGATTATAAGTAATATCTTTGCCTCCTGAATTACTATGTCCAAATTTATTTTTAGATACTTTTCATTCTTTAAATAATTTGCATAATACCTTAAGAATAAAAATTATTGTTCGGGTGTGGTTCAGAGGGAAGCTTTGGGAATTATTTCCCCTATTGACTTGAACTTTTTCCCCTTTCAGAGAATGAGCATGGAAAATGAAAATAAAAATTTAACAGTTAAAGGAATGGTACATGAAATAAATTACAAATATGGGTGAATGAGTATATTTGTTTTCCCAAATGTTAGTTCCAGCTCTTATTAAATCTCTTTATTGTTACCTAGGCATGCTAGTACATGCCATTTCCCCCAGCACTCAGGAGGCAGAGGCATGCAGATCTCTGAGGCCAGCCTGGTCTACAGAGCCAGAGGAGATTATCTTTGGCACCCTGAGACTAGTTCCTCTTCCTGGGAGCTTGTTATTTTGCTGATCTTGTTCATTTTCTTAGTTTCAGATCATTCTGTGTGTGACTTGCTGGAGATCATCCTTTCACTCTGTTATCTGAACTTGAACATACCCATTGAATGCTCTTGCCTAAGTTATCTGTTCTTTCAGGAGAATGGAGTCTTGAGAATTTAAGGAATTTGTTGTATGCAACAGTAGAATAGTAGCTTTGTGTCTTCCTTGGGAGAATTTAGTAAGTACTTAGATCATTTTTATAGGGTTTACAGTACTCCCAGATCCTATTGTGAGAAGGGCTGCTTCATTTAAGTTGAGTTTTTCTTTGGTCTTGGGAAGAAGACCATGCCTTTGTCCTTTTAAAAATCTCTCTTTGGTTTTTCAACATAGGGTTTCTCTGTGTAGCCCTGGTTGTCCTGGAGCTCACTCTGTAGACCAGGCTACCCTTGAACAGAGGTCCACCTGCCTATGCCTCCCAAGTGCTGGGGTTAAAGGTGTGTGCCACCACTGTCCAGCTAATGGTTCCATTTCTTGAGCCTTTTATGTATCCTAGCATGAATTATTTTTTGTCAGTATCATAATTTTCATAGATGTCTTTTATTTCTTAGTTTATTCCTAGTTTTTTTTTCTTCCTTTAAAATGTTGAATATGAGAATGAGACTGCCTCTAAAAATGTGTTTTTTATGTGCGTGTGTGTGCTTGAATGTTTGTATGTGCTCCATGTTTGTGCAAGATCCCCAGGGACTAAAGTTACAAGTGGTTGTGAAACTGCCTAGTGTGGGCACAGGTCTTCTGCAAGAGCAACAAGTGCCTTTAGTTGCTGAGCCATTTCTTTAGCGCCATGAAACTGCTTTTTAAAAATTAGCTTTATGGCCAGTTTGTTATTAGTGGGGTAAAATGCTTCTCTCCCTCTCTCTCTGTCACTCTCCCTGTGTATTGATTTTTATGTCCTGTAATTTTACTAAATTTATCAATTGCATTGGGTTTTAGTAGTCTTCAGGGGATTCTGTATATAAGAGCATATAACCTAACAGCAGTAAATTGGCTTGTTGGTTCTTTTGTTCCACTTGGATGTCCTTTTTCTCTTTGCCTTACTTAATTACCCTGGCAAATTTATATTAGATAGGAATGGTGAGCATAAGACCCTTATATTGTTTCATATATCAGAGGAAACAGTTTCAACCTTTTTCCATTAAAGCTTAAGATCGTTTTTGCTTTTTCATATATGGCTTTTGTTATATTGACACATTTTCCGTCTAAGCCTAACTTATTGAGGGTTTTTATCAAGAAAGACTGTTGGATTTTGCCAGGCGGTGGTGATGCACACATTTAATCCCAATACTTGAGAAGAAGAGACAGGCAGATTTCTGTGAGTTCAAATTCAGCCTGGTCTATAAAGCAAGTTCCAGGACAGCCAAAACTGTTATACAGAGAAACACTGTATCAGAAAGAACAGCAACCAAAAAGAATGTTTGTAGGTGGAAGTATATGAATCCACAAAAACCTAAATAAAAGGATATCAAAGATTTATTAGGGAACACTCATGAATGAATAATGACAAGTTGGAAAGCTGCCAAGGGTGAATGGAACCAGTAGTCTGATCTAGAAGCTCTGCCCCTACTGGGCCAGATAGCCCAAGGTCTTGAATGGGGTGAATACTCACTACACTTCTCACTTTTGTCTAAAAAAGAAGGTTCAACAAAACAAAACTATATACAATAAGAACAGTTATCAAGTTTTGTTCAGGAAAAGGAAAGGGTAATAACATATGTTGACTTGAGTTTCTGTCCCGCCTGGGCCCCCAGCCATTTAGTTTCAAAAGAAATCACACAGAGGTCTATATTAATCATAAACTGATTGGCCCATTAGCTCAGGCTTCTTATTAACTCTTATAACTTACATTAGTTCACTATTCTCATCTGTGTTAGCCACATGGCTCAGTACCTTTTTCAGCGGCATAGTCACAAGTCACATCTAGCTTCTTCTGTGTCTGGACAGAATTCTCCTGTTCTCATTGACCCACCTCTATTTCCTGTCTGGTTGTCTCACATATGCTTCCTTCCTGGCTACTGGCCAGTCAGCATTTATTTAAAACATAATCCACAGAATATAGACAATTGTCCTGTACCAAACATACACAAAAATAGAACTACAACCAACAAGAACAATGTCATGTAAGACATCTAGATGTCCGGGGTTGTTTGATTTCTTTAAGATCGGTATTTCTATTTTTCTCTAAAGACCAAAACAGAGCCCTTAATCTCAGGGTTGTGGGTTTGAGCCCATGTTGGATGCCAGATGTAGGGAAAAGCATGTAAATCCACAAGAGCCTGAATAAAAGGATATCGAAAGATTTATTAGGAAACACAAATAGCAAGGTAAAGAGCTGCTGAGGTCTTTTTTTTTTTTATTGTTAAAAGAAAAATTTACATTTACTCCCCTTGTCCCAGGCCCTCCCACTCCTCCACTACCCCACTGCCCTCCCCCTGCTTCCTTAAGATGGCGCAGGGTACCCTGCCCTGTGGAAAGCCTAAGGCCCTCCCCCCATCTCGGTCTAAGAAGGTGTGCATCCATATAGAATAGGTTCCCAAAAAAGGTCCCTGTGCCATTATCATTGGCTTCTCAGTCAGTCCCCATTGGTAGCCACATTCAGAGAGTCCAGTTTGGTCATATGCTCATTCAGTCCTGGTCCAGCTGGATTTGATGAGCTCCCAATAGATCAAGCACATTGTTTCAGTTGGTGGGCCAGTCCCTCACAGTCCTGACTTCCTTGCTCATTTTCTCCCTCCTTCTGCTCTTCCACTGGACCTTGGTAGCTCAGTCCCTTGCTCTGATGTGAATGTGGGTCTCTGGCTCTACCTCCATCCATCATGTGAAATTTCTATGGTGACGATCAAGATATTCAACAATGTAACTATGGGACAAGGTCAGTTCAGGCACCCTCTCCTCTGCTGCCCAAGTACCTAGCTCGTGACATCCCTGGGAACACCTGGGATCCCCTCTAGAGGCTGCTGAGGTCTTCTGCTCTGCCTGGGGTAAATGGAACCAAAAGTCCAGTCTCCAAGAAGGCAAGTGCCTACCTCCTTTCTTTTAAAAGAAGCTTCACCTCTATTGGGCCAGATAGCCCAATGTCACGGATGGGACAAATACCCACTACAGATGTTAGATTTTATTGGGTGCTTTTATTAAGATGATCATATGGTTTTGCCTTCCTTTTGAATTACATTACTTCCACTTTAATTACATCCTTCCAATACATTAATGTAATGCATGTACTGTACCTCAGACTCAGCCCCTTGGGTGTTTTCCTTGGTTCCCAATTGAAAGAATTTCCTTGTTCCTCTCCCCCATTCATGCATATCATTGTTTATGAAAGGCAAGTGCACACAGCTTTATTTTGGCATCTTTTTATCTACTCTCTTGTTTATAAAACAACTATATAAGAAACCTTATTTCATAAAACTAAAAAACAAACAAAAACTGTGAAACATTCTTTATTTCTGGTTTTAGAAGGGGAGACAGACTTGGTACCTAATCACTCTGTGTGTGCAGGCTGCCACCCTGAATGTGTGTGTAATGGGCAGCCTAGCAGATTGGAAACCTACTGAATGAAACAAGATAGCTGCTATGAGAAAGAGAGTGCTTGAGAACATCTAGAACAGGTGTCCTCTCTTGGTATTTTCAAAGCCCCAGTGACTCCCAAAATCACAATTTCTGTGTTCATTGCAATACCCTGAAACACTTCATTGCTATTCGCCCTCTTTCTTGCACTTTGCTCAGCAAGGAACACTAGGGATAAAGACGATTGTTGCAAGTAAAAAGTGAGATGTAAGAAGAACCAACTGACTAAATGAAGTATTGTTCAGTGATTCCATGTGCTTGTGGTAATTTTTATTTTAAATGTGATTTGTGTGCCTAAAATCTTGCTTTAGTTAAATCTTGCTATAGTAAATTTTTCTGTATAACACATGGACCTAGTTGTAAAAATGGTGCTATTGAACAAAAAAGAAAATTATTAGCTGCCTCAAAATGTCACTTTTTTTTTTTTTTTTTTGGAGACCAGGTTTCTCTGTATAACAGTTCTGCCTGTCCTGGAACTCACTTTATAGACTAGACTGGCCTCGAACTCAGAGATCTGCCTACCTCTGCTTCCCTAGTGTTGGGATTAAAGGTGTGCACCATCACCTGGCAAAAGGTTTTAACTGACTATAAAAATTATTTGTAATTATAAGAGTAATTTAGAAAATATTAAAAAGATAGGATTGACAAGGAGATAATGATTACACAAAGAAAAATAACAGTTACTGAAATATATCTTTGGTCTACATGTGTATATACTTTACACATGTTATTTTTGTTGCTAAGTTCTTGTCTCCTGAGGATTTTATTTTTTGGACGAATCTTGGTT
Organism: Dicrostonyx torquatus; assembly: GCA_028555095.1. NCBI lineage: Eukaryota > Metazoa > Chordata > Mammalia > Rodentia > Cricetidae > Dicrostonyx > Dicrostonyx torquatus. The sequence continues at coordinate 14,785,351 of JAQHUG010000009.1, forward strand.
TCTCTAACAAGTTGTACTATTATTCACACATTCAGATTATAACTTATAACATGGTGAATAAGGATGTCATAAGCATTCTTGAGTATAAGCCTGATGCATAACTAAACTCCTAGAATGGTTGTTCCTGAGTCAGAAGGAAGACTCAGACATATACCTAACAATTTAGGGGCTTGATGTATGTATGTATGTATGTATGTATATGCACCTGTCACCACCAAAAAGGGAAAAATTTGATAGAGCTACTCGGTATATCTTTAGTTGTTAACCAAGATTTTACTAAGAAAGGGTATGTGATTCCAGCTATGACATTTAGTTAAGCTCTTAATGTTTGTCACCCTCTGTCCCCAGAAGTTGCTGTCTTAGTTAGGGTTTTTATTACTGCATTGAAACACCATGATCAAGCAACTTGGGGAGGAAAGGGTTTATTTAACTTACACTTCCATATCATTGTTTATCATCAAAGGAAGTCAGGAAAAGAATTTAAAAAGGACAGGATAGAGAGACCATGGGGGAGTGCTGCTTTCTGGCTTGCTCTTTGTGGCTTGCTCAGCCTGCTTCCTTACAAAACCCAAGACCACCAGCTCAATGGTGACACCACTGCAATGGGCTGGGTCCTCCCCATCAATCCCTATTTAAGAAAATGACTTAACAGGCATGCCTGCAACCTGATCTATTTTCTTAATTGAAGTTCCCTCCTCTCAGGTGTCAAGCTTGTGTCAAGTTAGCATAAAACTAGCCAGCACAGTTGCTTAGCTATTTGTGTATACATTTTATTTTTAGATATTCTTAAAAACTTCCTCTGCTTCTTCAGTATTGTACTGGAACTTCTCAAGATTTGGGATAATGTATATTATTTTTTCTGTGGTCATTTACAGATCTAGAACCTGCTTCTTTCTATAGAGAGTTACCTGAAGACAATATATTAGAGATCAGAGGTAGTTTGGTAAGAAAGATATTTAACCATTTGACAACAGCAGTATTCTAAGATAATAATGTGGATAGTTTTGAATTTTAGTTACTCTGTTTAGACATTAAAAAAATTCTTTGTTTACTTGATAATTAGAACCAGTGACATAATCAAATCATTAAAATTTTGTTGTTCTTTTTCAGTATTAATTTTAAAGATCCACAGTTTGCTGAAGATTATGTTTTTAAAGCTATAATGCTTCCAGGAGCAAGGTAACAATAGTAAACTACCTACCTACATGTGTGCTTTGTGATAATGTCCATCCCTGTATCCTAAATAGTGTATTTTTAAATGGTCAGGAAGCCAGCAGCAGTTTTGAAACCTGGTGACTGGGAAAAATCCAGCAATGGGCGGCAGTGGAAACCCCAGCTTGGCTTTAATCGGGACCGGCGGCCTGTTCACCTGGACCAGGCAGCTTTTAGAACTTTAGGGTGAGTTTTATGATTTCTGTTTGTATATTATATTTTTTGAGTCATTCCATAAACAGTTAATATTTCCGCCACAGATATTTAAGAGACTAATCAATACAACTACTTTGTATCTATGTTAGTGATTTTGATAATCTACACCCCCCCCTTTTTTTTGGCTGCAGGATCTTTCTGGCTGTCTTATCTGGAACTCACTATGTAGACCAAGCTGACCTCAAACTTAGAGCTCCACCTGTGTCTGCCTTCAGAGTACTGGGGATTAACTTTTCTTTCCTTTAGATGTTCACATCTATATTTATTTCTATATACATTGCTCTATTTGTTGCATGAAGAGTCTATTCTCTTTATAGGGTTTTTTCTAGTTTTCTAGCAGACACAGGAATGAAATAATGCCTTTAATGTCAATAAGGTTTGAATTTGTTATGCATCACTACAACAGAGTATCTTTATGAATATTAACTAATATATTAGTGCACAAAGACACCAGGCTCTTAAATTTTATTTTCCTTTGCTTGAAAAGTGGTCTCTTATTGTTTGAATTTGTGTCTCTTATAGTTTGAATTGGTATTTCCATGCCTGCTAAGATAATGTTTATTTGATCACCTGTATTTCCTTTATAAATTTGGGTTTTTTATCTTTTACCCTTATTTGCTGTTGGATTGTCTTTTTCCTAGTGAGACTATTTACATTTAGAGAACTTTGAAACAATGATAGTTAAGTCTGGTATAAAAGAACAATGATAGCCTGGTGGTGGCACATGCCTATAATCCCAGAGTTTAGGAGGCAAAGGCAGGGGGATCTCTGTAAGTTCGAGGCCAACCTGGTCTACAGAGTGAGTTTCAGGACAGCCAGAGCTACACAGAGAAACCTTGTCATGAAAAGAATTTATATTTATAATTTATAAATATAAAATCAGAACAGTGATGGGCAAGATCACAAGTTGGAAGCCAAAGTAAGACCCTATGTCAGAAAAAGCAGCTTATTAGAGGGAATGTTAATGACTCATTGTTCAGGAATTAAAATTATAACTCATTAATATGTATTTTTGATATTAACATGACAACTAAAGAAAAATAGTGGCTTAGAGGTTAAGCATAAAACTAGTTTCTTTGAAGTTTCTTCCTGTATTTATAAAAGTTATTATACTACTCTGCATCTAAGATTCCATGTAACATGTAAAGTGGACAATAATTGTGCCTACCTTATGAAATGGTAATAGCTTCAACACTGTAAATGTCAGTTGATACTGTCACTGTTGGGAAAGTCTTTCTTCTTAGGAATAAAAGAAATAACTTTAATAGACTCAGTAACATTTGCTTAATTTTTAGTCTTTTAGAAAGCAACATTGAAGTGCATCTAGGTAGAGTTCCTAGTTTCAAAGACAATATTTTATGTAAGTTCTTATTACTTGGAACTTACCTTGAGAGAATAGTTCAAAGGATCATAGCTGTATCCCTAAATATGTCTTGCTCATCAAAACCTACAATAATAGCACTAAGTGACAGAAAAGTTTTAGTAACTTAAGGAAATAGCCTATAGATAGCATGTTATAATTAAGAGTCAAGAAAGACACAGGGCAGTGTTTGATTTGATAAATTAAAATAGCAGAATATAGAATAATAATTAGTGACAGCAACAGGATTAGCAGTGACAGCAATGAATAGATTTTTGAGGGAAAAAGCTTACATAACAGGAAAAAGGATTTGTTGCCTTTTGCATAAGTAATTAGATGTTTAGAGGATTGTGACCATCTTGATATGGCAGTTGAGCATTTGCTATCACTGTTATCGTGTGTACAGTTTTGAACGTTAATTATGCACCTTTTATTATATGAATCAGGTCTAAAATAAAGAGGCAACAACTAGTATTTGATCTGTCAGCTTAATGTATTAATATATGTTTGTATATAGCTCTCAATATCTTTTCTTATGTGAGAATCTCTTTTACAGCCATGTTATGCCAAGAGGCTCGGGGACTGGTGCTTACAGCAACAATGCACCACCACCTGCAGCTTACCAGGGCAGCTTACACAGGCCACTCTTGAGAGGGCAAGCTCAGATTCCAAAACTTATGTCAAGTAAGTTTATACTGATTGATTATTTTATATTCTCAATGAAATATGAGCAAAGGCTGGTTTTCATCCTCATTACCAAAAAGATTGGTTGCTTCGCTGGAGTAGAATTAAACAATTCTAGAAGAGTTGTAAAAGAGCACTTAATGAGAAATTTTCCAAATACTTTTTCTCTTGTTTACATTTAGCTAATGAACTGAAGTTCTTCCTTTTCTTTCGTTATAAATATATTTCTGAGTTAACTACGCAAAAAGAGGTATATGTAGTTGATGAGTGTCTATCTATTAATTCAAATATTTGAAGAGTTGAAATTGTAATCATTTGGATGTTAAAGGACAAAAGTATTTCTATCTTGGCCCAAATTGTATGTTAGTTCTACCTAACACGAAGCCGGGCTTTGCTTCCATTGGTAATACCTTTCATCTGACCTTTCTTTCACTTCTCAAAACTTGTGTTAGAGACAGTTTGTAAGTCATCTACAAAAGAGGTAATATAGTATTTTGATTGCCATAGTAATGTTAAAAAACATTTGAGTTCTTAGATTTCCCATTGATTTTAATTTTATTCCCATTTAATGTTATTTTTGAGCCCATGGCTGTGCTCATTCACCATATAAATATAGTTCAGGCTACTATCTTCATGCAGCCTTTAATATCCATTCCTGGTTTTCTGGTTGATATCCAACCAAACAAGAGTAGCAGTGAGGAGACTGTAGTAGAAGGCCACTTGTTTGTTTCTGCCACCCAGCCACAAAATAACTACACAGAAACTTTATTATTTAAATCACTGCTTGGCCCATTAGCTCTAGCTTCTTATTGGCTAACTCTTACATCTAAATTTAACCCATTTCTAGTAATCTGTGTATTGCCATTTGGCTGTGGCTTACCAGGTAAAGTTCCCTCTGGCTCTGGCAGGACTGCATGGCTTCTCTCTGACTCCGCCCTTCTTTCTCACAGTATACAGAGGGGAATCCCACATCAGGGGACAACAGTTTGGCTTTGGCAAGAGGCTAGCATTTGTTAAGTCAGAGGTGCAATAACACTTAAAATCTGTATTTTTAATGTTTGTAATCTTTTTACAGAAATTTGATTTCAAAAGAAGGATGGGAACAGGGAATGTGACTCAACAATAGATCTTTGTCTTGCTTGTCAGGGTCCTGTGTTTGATCTGTGCTACCACGCTTAATAAAAACAAAGAGTGCCTGCTCTAGTTCAGAGAACTCAGAAGTCTTTAAGCTTTTCTCCCTCCCTCCCATCTCAATTGTTTTGTTGTTGTTTTTTGTTGTCTTTGAGATAAGGTTTTGTGTTTGCCAGTATGTAGCCCTGGTTGGTCT
>JAQHUG010000009.1:14850408-14876832 GCA_028555095.1 Dicrostonyx torquatus
TCAGTTCATGTGTGAGCTCTCACTCTGTGGCTCTTGGTCTGGCGCACATCTTTGGAAAAGCATGGGATCCAGGATCTGGTATTGTAAATCTGTTTGTATTCCTTACTCCTATTAAAGTATATATCCTAAAGATAGCTGGCTTGGGCGATAATTTATTAAATCTTAGAATTGGCGTCCAACGTGAGTGATTTTAGCCCTTTTTCCGGCTCACTCTGGGGCTATAGCCCCTGCTGCGCTTGGGCACCAGCTGGCCGAGTTATGCTGTTACTCGCTGGCTGCAGGCATTGTGAATTGATCTGTGCCCTCATCCACGCTCTCTGCCTCTCTTTGCGCCGCGAACTCTTGCGCTGACCGGGGACTCGAGCGCTCGCTAATTATGTTGGCAGAATAATGAAATGAAAATATTAACATGTTTAAATTTATCTGAAAATTTTTCCGATATTACAATGAAATTATTTATGCCTTCCTTGTCACAGGTTGTCACAGTCCCATAATTAAATACCAGTTTTTAGTAAATCTGTTTCAATATTAAAAATATTTAAGAATAAAACATTACTGAGATAGTAGAGATGTATTTCTGAACTTCTGATAAATGATTCTTTGTTTTATTTAGCATGTTATCTAAATGAGTTTGAGTTATAAAAATATGCATCAAGATTGGAGGGACTCCAATTTCTCTCTTGCTTATACCTTAAGCAAGGTTTGTTGTTTGTGGTCTCTTTATGGTTTTTGACAAACCTTTATTATATCAGGTGTTTGACTTTGTCTTAGTTAGGGTTCTATTACTGTGAGGAGACACCATGTCCATGGCTCTTATAAAGGAAAACATTTAATTGAGATGGAGGCTTAAAATGTTTTAAATATTTAGCCTATTATCATCATGGTGGGAGCATGGCAACTGGGAGTATGGTGGCAGGCAGGCAAACATGGTGCTGGAGAAGTAGCTGAGAATTTTACATCTTGATCTGAAGGCCACAGGAAGCGGTTTGTCTCACTGGGCATGGCTTGAATATATAGAGTATATGAGATGTCAAAGCCCACCTCCATAGTGACACACTTCCTCCAACAAGACCACACCTCCTAATAGTTCCAGTCCCATTGGGGGCAATTTTCTTTCAAACCATCCATCTTCTAATCCCTCCCTCATGCTATATTTAGCTATGGATAGATTTTTGTCTATTGTTGTTGGTAGTGCAAAGAGCTAGGGATAGAGCACCTGCTGCTAAACACTGGGGTTTTCCTTATACTGCCAAAGGTTCTTAATTACTGTGGACATCACTATAACTGAAGAAGGAAAAGAAATGGGAAGTGACTTGATACAGGTTTTCTGTCCCCTTTTCCAGCAGTTTTTACCCAACTATTATTGGGTTGCAACAGAAGCTATCGTTTTTTTTTTTTTTTCTGGCCTTGGAAACCTTCATATCTGCCTTGACCAAAAAAAAAAAAACACCAAAAAACAAAAACAACAACAAAACCACAATTTTATATAGTTATTTTCTTTCATAGCTTATATATTCTCACATTTTTCTCAGACAAAAAATTATTTTAATATATTGATTCTTAATGCTTTTTTAAATCTAAGAACAGAAGATCTGTCTTGTTATGAGAATGCCAAATGATGGAATAGAGAAGCCTAATATAATATGAAGTCACTTTAAACAGATCTAATAACATAGAATAGCAGTTCTCAACCTGTGGGTTATAACCCCTGGAAGGGGGGGATCTAATGATCCTTCCACACTGCATACCCAATATCTTTCATATCAGATATTTACATTATGATTCACAACAGTAGCAAAATTAGAGTTATGAAGTAACAATGAAAGTGATTCTATGGTTGGGGGTCACCACAACATGAAAAACTGTAATAAAGGCTTGCAACATTGGAAAGGTTGAGAACCACTGACATAGAATCTTATGAACACCACAAAAATAAGATAGGATCAGGAGTTCAGTTTGATTATGTTGTGTCCTCATAGTCATATCCACAATTACTCCAAAATTGCTGTAAGCAAGTTAAATATAGATTCTCTTGTCATTACATTGACCAATTCTCTTTAATCTACAGCTATCACCAAATATGTGACAGCTTAGTTAATGTTTAAGCCACTAACTAGTAACCTGGATTTTTCTTTTAATTAGATTTTTATTTAGAAAAAGAAAAGAAAAGAAAAATCCAGGTGAAAGAAGCCAGGCGGTGGTGGCGCACGCCTTTAATCCCAGCACTCGGGAGGCAGAGGCAGGCGGATCTCTGTGAGTTCGAGACCAGCCTGGTCTACAAGAGCGCAGGCTCCAAAGCCACAGAGAAACCCTGTCTTGGAAAAAAAAAAAAAAAAGAGAATCCCTATTCAGCAATATATTATGAACTACTTTGTTACCACTGAGGAACAGAAAAGGACACCACTTTCTCAAGATTGGTTTTGGATATTGATACTAGTGACACCATACCCATACCAAGAGGATATGAAAAACTCTATTACATACATAATTAGTTCCAGAGAAAGCAGAGCAGGCAATACTGAAATGGCTCAAGAAAAGCAGGAAAGGAGTGCTTGGGTTTTTCTCAGCTTGTCCAGATGTGGGACAAAGGGATAGAGAAGGGAAAACTCAAATGCAGATGGCAGTCAGAAACAAAACAACAATAACAACAACAAAACCAAACCAACTGGTGGTCTCTCTTTTTCTGAGTGGTGTCGTTTACATATCCACAGGCTCGTCTAATGGTGACAGATGAGAAAAGGATTCACTCTTTCATAGGTGAGTTAATATTCAAATACATTTACATAGTTGCTAATAGCCAGAAATAACCAACTAACAGCCTTAAAAATATTCATGCCAGTAGCTCACAAAATCATGATGTGTGTATTTACCACACTCAGCCTGAGATATCTGGGCAGCTATGTTGACACAGATTGTAAATGATTCTTACCATATAGGTGCACAATGACCTTATAATACTTTTCTAATGGTAATGTCTCAGTCTTCTGACTTTCTCTATTATGTGGTAATTTAGTTACTAATATTCTATGAATCAGATGTCAGCAGTACATTTATTTCTAGAATACTGAGTATCAAAACTTTGATAAACTGGGGCTATTTTCCTTGTGAAAATTCTATTCGCTGATATATGATTTTCTCATTTCCTCCTGAAATCACTCCGACATTGTCAGTAATTTCACTCTATTTCTTTAGGCAGCAGTTACTGCCCTTAACTGCTTCCTTTTCAGATTTTCTGTCTTTCTTAGTAACCATTTTCAACAGTACAACTGACATAATATTTTTCCATCTATCTATCTATCTATCTATCTATCTATCTATCTATCTATCTATCTATATCTGCCTTTCTGGAGAGTGTAAATGGTCATTTGATTTTAGTATTTTTTAAACTTGGATAAGATATATGTATGTGTGCATCCGTGTAAAAATTTTCAGTTTTGAGATAAAGTTGGCTCATCACTTATATTTGACTACTTAGTGCTATGCAATTAATTTTTGCATTCTGTAAAAGGTTGTCATATACCAGATTCTTGAGTCATAAATTCTTTTTATATATTTTTTGTTTTAAAAGGTTAGTTGTCTGTCTTTTTATTTTATACTTTATCTTTTAAGTTCCTAACTATAAAAGTTTGCTTTCTTTTTCAAAGCATGATCAAGCATAATTCACAATCAAACTCCTCCTTCATGTTGTTTTTGTTTATCAGAATTCTAAACCTGACAGTTTGACAGAAATTTCACACTTCAATTAAGTTCATTTAATCAAAAGACACTTTGCTAAAAATATTTGATGAAAATGAAAATGAGGGTGTCAATGCTTCAAAAATTAAATAAGGGATGGAGAAATGGCTCAGCAGTTAAGAGTCCTTATTGCTGTTCCAGAGGATCTGAATGAGGTTTCCAGTATCCCCACATCAGGTGCTCACAAATACCTGTAACTCTAGCTCCAAGGTATTCAATGCCTCTGGCCTTCACAAGTACCTGCTCTCACTTGTACACACACAAACACGTACACACACACACAAAATTAAAAATAAGGAAAAAGAACTACCTATCTGATTTTGGAAAGAGTTAGGCAATTTGTCACATAAAATGAAGGCAATAATTTAATAAGAATACTGTTGGTTAAAATTAGAACTCAAAAGTAAAATGTAAAGAGATTATATGTTTGCTTTAAGTCAACAAACTCAATATTCAGACAAATTTCAGGAAGTACTAGTATGTAAAAACCTGCACCATAATATAGCCAGTGTCATGATTATAGCATATCAAAATTGCTATCAGTATATCAACACAGTGACTATTGGAAGAGAAATGTATCCTCCCATAAAAATACACACTATACAGTGATGAAACAGGGGCATAAAAGTGTAAAACTGATGTTAACAGCAAGAGTTTCCAAGAAAAAAAAGGATGCTAAAATGCTAAACTTTAATCACTTTCTTTGCATAGTGGTCAGTATATTGGCCTCCTAAAATATTAAACTTTAATATTTTGTGATCCTCCAACATTGCCAGTCAGTGTTCTAAGTTTTTACTATAATATAGTTACATCAAATACTGTTATCATGCTTACCACTAGAATGTTTCTGGTGTTCTTTAAGAGGTTTGAATGAATTGTGAAGACTCACTCTAGACTGCTCTTTAGTAGTTATTCTCAAGTGACTCAAATTTCTGCATGGAATTGCTTGGTACTCTAATGCATTTAGAAAGACTGGTCCTGGGAATAGCATGATGCTTATGTGTTTCTAATATATAGAATTTATGCCACAGAGTCTAAAACCTCATGATAATTAATTTGATAGTTAATTTCTTCTATCAGCTTGTCTAGACCACAGTGTCAAGTTGTTTAGTCAAACACCAGTCTAGATGTTACTATAAAGGCTTTATTTAGAAGCAATTAACATTTAATTCAATGTACATGAATTCAAACATGTTACTCTCCATAATTTGAGTGAGCTTCATCTAGTTAGCTGACAATCTTAAAAGCAAAGATTACTGTAGCATGATTAATAAAAACCCAGAGACAGATACTGGGGTTCAACAGTATCAGAAATACAAGCCAGCCACTGGCTCTTACCTCTACCTCAGTCTGAAATGGAGATCCTGCCACCAGGAATCTGAGAATAAAACTGTGTCTGAGAGCTGCCTCCTTCTGTTTTATAATGCTCTCTATGGCTGGGATTAAAGCCATGAACCACTACTGCCCGATTTCTATGGCAAAATATTGTGGCTACTGGGATTAAAGGCGTGTGTCACCACTGCCTGGTCTGTAAGGCTGACCAGTGAGACTGTTTTACTCTCTGATCTTCAGGCAAGCTTTATTTATTAAAGTACAAAAGAAATATCACTATAGATTGCAGTCCCTAGGGAATGGAATTCTGCCTTGTTGATATTAGATCTTCTAACTCCTAAAGTCCTATTAACCTATATATACTGTCAACTTTACAGATACATGAATTCCATGTTTGTGGCTTTAACTATAGACCAAAATTGTTTTCTAAAATTATATGAAATGTGTATAGGCATTTGTTATTATTACCTAAATGATTCAGTATAATATTTAGATTGTGTGACTTTATATATGATATAGATAACCAAGAGATCATTAAAATACTTGAGATAGGGAACTGCTGGTGTAGCTCAGAGGAAGAGTTCTTCCTTAACATACATAAGGCCAAGAGTTTAATCTCCAGCACTACAAAGAACACAATAACAACAATGAAAAAGAAACTAAGAAGTAAAGCATATAGGAAAAATTATATATAGACTCTATGTATATGATATTTCATGTAAGAAATGAGCATAGCAACAGATTTTCGTTCTAATGAATGACTATCCTACAAACATTCCTTTATATATCTTACAGGATGATTATGTGTATACATCTCTTTTTCTCATTTTGTTACTGTTTCTCCCAAGAACCCCTACTGATATACCTGTTACTTTCAAAATTAATATTCTAAAATACAGGCTCAGATTTTCATTGTGTTATTACTTCACAATGATTTTAATCTAAAATATCCTCAATCTTTTAATCTAAAGATTTTTAGAAGTTGGTTACTTGAAGTTCTGTTTCCTCCTGAACCATTCTTTCTGTGTTTGGTACCTATTGAATATAATGCTATCAATTAAGTTGAAAGATAGACTTTTGTGAGCATGCAGTGAGAAAACAATGAAGGAAAAATTATGGCATTGTCTACCAGGAAGTACAGAGATAAACCTATTGTAAGACTTCCTCATACTTTGTATACCATCTTCCACGTGTCTCTTGACAAGACACAAAGTGACTGTTCCTGTTATACAAGGAGTGAGATGCAGGGCAAATTATTCTGCTTATTTCCTATTTACTTACCCTTCCACTCTAGCATATTTTTTCTTGTGAAAATCTGCCTAATCTAGAAGAAAGAATAGGTCAACAGAAGGATAATGTGGTCTGTTACATGTATGGAAGTGAGAAAAGGTAGCTGTAGTAGCTTTGGTGAAAGCAGTGATACAGGTCACAACGCTTCCAGCCAATACAATATTATGTTTATTTTGTTCACTTTTCTGTTAAAGTTTTTTCTTCACTTTTTCCTTCTTGATCTAAAAGCAGCTTTGCATGTTAACAATAGGAGTGTCCTTTCTGTGTTTCCTTTCATTTTCCCTTATTATTTTGGACTCTTAATTTATTATTAATTAATCAGCAATTTTTGACAATGATTGTCTTGTTTTATAACTCTTACAGTTATTATGTTTAGAACAATATTGGATATGATATGTTTTTAATGTATTTACACATTTTCTATAATCTAATCTTTGCTGAACTTTTGTAAATGTTGCCTAGATGCTGGCTAGGAAAGTAAGTTCAATTTTTAAATTTAAAAGGATTATTTTAAATTTTACTTATTATTTTATGTGTATAAGTCTTTTGTCTGCTTATATTTCTATGCAGTATGTGCATACCTACTGTTCATGAAGGCCAGAAGAGGGCACTGGATTCCTCAGAACTAGAGTTACAGAAGGTTATAAGTAAGCCTCCAAGTGGGTGCTATGACTTGACTTGGCCTTCTGGAAGAGCAGCAGGTGCTGTTACCTACTGAACTACCCCTCCAGCCTGAAAGACATGGTATGTATTTAAGTCAACTTTAAACTTTGCATTATTTAGGTTTTAGTGCTTCCAACTTGGATTGGAAGAAGCATATCAGAGTAATCTCGGCGATGTATATGCAGTTCGCCTTTCTTCCTATTCTGATCCAGTGGTCCTCTTGAGATTCTAGCTCCTCCTCTTTTTGTTTAGAACAGTATTGTCATTGCCCTGGACACTGTAATACTATTAGCTGTTTATAACTTAGAGCTGAGTCATTTCCAAGTAACTGTCTTTAGTAAAGAGGTTAAGCCTTTCTGAGGGTTCATTCTGCCCCAGAGACTGATAAAGAAATACAAAGAGGGCCAGAGAGATGTTAAGTGGTTAAGAGCACTGCCTGCTCTTCTACAGGTCCTGAGTTCAATTCCCAGCAACCACATGGTGGCTTACAACCATCTGTAATGAGATCTGGTGCCCTCTTCTGGTCTGCAGGCATGCATGCAGGTAGAATAGTGTATACACAATAAATAAATAAATCTTAAGAAAAAAAAAGAAATACAAAAATTTTTCCATCTTTCCTTCAGTGGGGATTTTGTTTCAAAGGATCCTACCATCTCCAGAGCTCCCTGTAGGATCTAAGGCGTTTAATGTACCTGCAGAATGGTTTAGGTTTCCTTTGTACTTAGCCAGTTTTTTACCGTTTCATCACAAGTATTAATTTTAAGAGTGCAACCAATAAATCTCTTGCAGTCAGTAGCTGTCTCTTTCCAAGGAACTTGACCCAGAAGAGTTACCTTTTGTTTATTTGATCTGCCAGTGGCAATCTCTGAAAGATAATTTTTCTTGTGCTGTTCTGCCTTCTACCACCACTGTTCATATAAAAATGTGCTAGTTTTTGTTCTTTTGTTATTATTACTTAGGTTTTATTCATAATCATAAATAATTCTGCAATCCAGCTAGACTTAGAAGGGAATGAGTGTACTCTTCTCAGCTACAAAAGAAATGATCTGGTTTTTGAGATGAACACAAGTCAAAATATTAAGAGTTGTCACAAGTGGCAGTAGTGGTCTTGCTAGCTTTGTCTATTCCTAGACTTCAAATGTTCATGTCTCCTGTAAGACTCTCTTTTATCTTCCAGAAGTTCATATACTTGTTATCCAGTTATCCAGTCTTGTTAGTGCAGATGACAAACTGGCCAACATTTGCGTTTGTTTCAGCATTTGCCATGAACAAAATGCTGGCATGCTCTGGTTAAAATCTTCGTCATAGATATGTAAAGTTGCCACCCTAGCACGGGAATCCTGGAATAATTCTATGAAAGGAGGAACCATTATAACCAACTTCCCTTTCTTCAGTGTTTAGAAAAAAACTTTTCTACTATTTTTGGAAACTGGCCTGCAAACAGCTCAACAAAGATGCAGCAACCCAAAAGTTTGCCTTTGACACTAATGTTAAATATGGCTGACAATGGGAAACTTCACAGCGCAGTAGCATTTATAAAGCCTTGGTAAATTTATTCTTGCAAATATAAGATATGAATGTATAACTTTGGTATATTGTAATATAATTATACTTAGTACAACTTCATGAAACTAATTCATATTGAAAATTATATTCTCAATCTGCTTTAATATCTTTACTCAATTAATGTTTGCCCTAAATGCTTAGCTGTTTGATATTAATTTTGTAACGTGATTTTGTGTTCTTTGAATTGCCCGATTAATACTCACCTGACCTTTTGGTTTTTTTGATGAGACATTGTTGTTACTCAGTCAAGGGATTTGACTTTTCATGTATTTTAATTATTGTTATAATTTGTAAGACTTATCTTGCTTTTGTTTTTGTCTTTTTTGTTGTTTCTCCCTTTTTCTTTTACTTGTCATAAATAGTTGTGTGCATTTTTCTGCATTTTAAGTCATCAAAAGACATATTCCTGTCTTAAATTCTGCTCGTGATTACTTTTACACTTTTCAGGAATAATATTTAGTCATTATTTTTGTAATCTTCAGAGACAAGAGAAGAGCTGTATGTTAAAATAGCCTCTGTTAGTCAAGAGGGTTGGTACACTTGTACTTTTCTCTACTCTCATCCCTGTTATTTTGTAATCAAGTTTTAGATACAAATAATAACACTTTTATGCTTCATTTTATAATATATTTAAAGTTAGTATAATCTTACTTACACTTACAGTTTTTTAAATTTAAGTGAAATATTTTGCTAAGTATATGATGTCACGCAGCTGTAATCCCACCACTTAGAAAGAGACAAGAAGATTAAGGGTTTACGTCAGCTTCAGGTATATAGTAAATTTGAGACCATCTAACTATACAGTACAACCTGTCTCAAAAAACCAAGCAAATATTTTCCTGCAAATTTATTCTTATTATGTTTATAGCAGTAGAATAATTTTTATATTTAATGTTGGTTTTTATACACAAACAATTCCAATTCTATATCTTTGTGTGTGTGTGTGTGTGTGTATACAAACTACCCATTTACTTCTCTCCCTATTTCTTCATTTCCTTAGTAAAAGACGCATTTTACTTCACATTTTATAAGAAACATTTAACTCTAGGAGCATGTCTCTGAGCAAAAAATTTCAGTGATAAACTATATGAGGGGAAAAAGGAAAAAGTATGCCAAAAAGATGTAAAACTGTGAATTGAGGTTCCTGGTTGACAGATTAAATTATATTTTCTTGAGAGTTCTTAAAATTTTTTTTTCTGAGACAGGGTTTCTCTGTGTAACAGCTCTGGCTGTCCTGGAACTCGCGCTGTAGACCACCCTGGCCTTGAATTCAGAGATAAAAGGTGTGCTCCACTACCGCCTGGCAGTTGCTGTTGTCTTATCTCTCTAGTGCTACAAAACTGTCTTCAATCAGATCCAGAATGGGTTGGGTAGCTGGGTTTAGTAACCCCAGGATTTAGGAGGCAGAGGCAGTAGCTGACCAGCCAGAGTTTCATGACAAAAACCTCTCTCCAAAACCCAGAGAGGAGTGGGGAGAGGGAGTGGGGCAGGTGGAGGGAGAGAGTGAGAAAGAGCACACCAGCCAGCTCCAACACCACCACTACCACCAACAGAATTGTTGTTCCTAATCTGGAATGGATTATATGAAATTGAAAGGATTTTAGCACCATTCATTATACACAAAGCATTGTATTGGGATTTTAACTGGAATTGTATTAGACTCTGTAGATCAGTTTACAGAGAATTGTCATCCTGATAACGTGGAGCTGCACAATTTATAAGTTTTTTTGAGACAGAATTTCATGTTGGTTGGTCTTGAACTTGAACTCAAATGTAGTTGAAGATGACCTTGAATTTCTGATTTTCCTGTTCACTTCCCAGAGTTCTAAAATTAGTTATGTTCTACATCACATAACTGACTTTATGAATATTATTTAGAGCTTTTAAAGTTTTTACCGGTAATGTTTTAGGATACATATTTTTCTCTAAACATTTTGTAGTTTTTTGCCACTGTAAGTAAACTACTTTAATTTTACTTTAATTTTTATTGTTGTTAGTATATAAAATATATCTGACTTGTACATTTTCGCCTTAAATAGGTTTCATACATTTTTAGGAATTTTGCATCTATATTCTACCTCTCTATTTTTGTTTCTTTTTGAGACAGGGTTTCACTGTTGTAGTCCTGACTGGCTTGGAACTTGCTACAGACCAGCCTGGCCTCTAATTTACAAAGATCTCTGCCTGCCTGTGCCTCCTGAGTGCTGAGATTAAATTTGTGTACCGCCATGCTTGGCCTCTATGTAGCAAGCTTTCTTGTTAGACTATCTTTGAATCACCAGCACCCAAATAGTGACCTGGAGACTTACTATTAATTATGAAAGCTTGAACTTTAACTTAGGCTTGTTTCCAACTAGCTCTTTTAACTTAATTAACTCATATTATTTTACTTTATGTTCTGCTACATGGCTCAGTTACCTTTACTCAGTACGGCATGTCCGACTTGCGCTGAGTCTTCTGGCAAAATCTATGTGCCTAGATTCCTTTCCTCTCCCTCCCTAGAAATCCAACCTATCTTCTTCTGCCTAGATATTGGCAATTCAGTTCATTATTAAAACAATCAGAAGGCACCACAAACAGAGACACATCTTTACAGGGTACACAAATACGGCGCAACACCTCCACTTATATGTTTTTGAGTTCTGAGTTTTCCCTTCCTATTTCTGAATCTCCTAGAGAATATATTTTCATATCTCTTTCCTAGAAATGTAAACTTTAAAACCTTGGTGCTATTATTAGACATATAAGCAAATAATTACCCACTAAGTAAAATAATCCAGTTGATGTTCCTAGAATGAAGGCGTGTGCCGAGGGGAGTATACTGTATAAACTTACTTTTACTTTACTTTTTCACATGCCAGTATATCCTGGAAATCACTGTGTGGAGTTAATATACATTTCCTACTCTTTTTGAGCAGGTAAATGATGATCCATTTTATGGATGTGTTATAATACATTCACCTAGTCCCCTTTCTGATTGAACTTTGAGTTGTTTCAAGTCTTTTGCAAAAGAATGCTGTAGTGAATAATATGTATCATTTCATGTTTTTCTTTCCAGGATTTGTTTGGAGTTTAGAATGGAATTACTGGGTAAAAGAACTGCTCTTGTAATCTTGCAACATATTTCCAAGTTCTTTTTCTGGGATGGTTGTGTCATTTTGTATTCTTGCCACTAATGTTTTTTGATAACTTCTGCTAGTCTGATAAATGGCATTCCAGTATTTTCTTAATTTACACTTCCCTTATTGCAAATAAGATTCAACATCCTTCCATGTGGTAAAGAACTTTTCATGTGTCGAAGAATTTCTTTCCTATTCCCTTTTCCTCTCTTTCCCTTCCCTCTTTTCCCTTCACACAAGAGAATGAGCCCAGGTACACCAGCCTGCTAAGCATGTTTTCTAAACTGAGTTGTATCTCTAGCTGTGCTGGATAGTTTGTTTGTTTTTTGTCAACTTGACACAAAGTAAGGTCATCTGGGAAGAAGGAACCTCAGTTGAGAAAATGCCTCCATATGATTGCCTATAGGCAAATATAGGAGGGCACAGTCCACTCTAGGTGGTATAAGAAAGCAGGCTGAGCAAGCCAACCAGTAAGCAGCATTTCTCTGAGGTCCCTGCTTCACTTCCTGTCTCTGGGTTTCTGGGTTCCTGCAATGGCTTCCCTGACAATAGACTGTGTAAGATAAACCCTTTCTTCTTCAAGTTGCTTTTGGCGATGGTGTCTTATCACAGCAATAGAAAGTAGATAGGACACAATTTAAATTTCTTTACTTGGGGTTGGAGAGATGGTTCAGTGGTTAAGAGCACTGCTTGCTTTTCTAAAGGTCCTGAGTTCAATTCCCAGAAACCACATTGTGGCTTATGACCATCTGTAATGAGATCTGGTGTCCTCTTCTGGCCTGCAAGCATGCATGCAGGCAGAATACTATATACACAATAAATAAATAAATCTTAAAAAATATAAAAAATTTCTTTCTTGTAGTTTTCTGTTCAAATTCTTGGTTGTTTTCCTTTCTTTGTTTCTTTTTTCTTTTCTTTTTTTTTTTTAATTTGGGGCATTGACTTTTTCCCTTTTCTTGAGAATCTCTTTCTATATAAGAATGCCAACCCTATATGCCTTACAAAAGTATTTTCCTAGTTTATCATTATAAGCAAGTACAGCAAAACCACTAAAATGGACCACTCTATACATAGGCAAAAAAGTTTATTGGAGGACAGACTGCCTGACTGGCTCACTAGAGTAGAAAGCCACAGCTTGATAGAAAAAAGTCTTGTCAGTATTATCGTGGGAGGTGACCTATAGACCAAACAGCCTGAGAGTATGGATATTTTCCAGGAAGAGATGAGAATGACTGTTGGAGGTTAGGTTTCTGTTTCTCAGCAAAAACCAGTTCTGGTGGTACTTGAGCTTC
Organism: Dicrostonyx torquatus; assembly: GCA_028555095.1. Taxonomy (NCBI): domain Eukaryota; kingdom Metazoa; phylum Chordata; class Mammalia; order Rodentia; family Cricetidae; genus Dicrostonyx; species Dicrostonyx torquatus. The sequence goes on from JAQHUG010000009.1 coordinate 14,863,406, forward strand.
CTTCTTTAAGTGTAGCACCAACACTGCCATTTTGGAGCCTGTTTTGTAACATATCTTTCCTTTATTCTTTCTAGATTTGTGTTTGTATATTTTGTGTGCATGGTGTACATGAGTGTGCAGATGCACTTGCATATGTGTGTATGTGGAGACCATAGACAACCTAGGTTATCCTTTCTCAGCAGCCACCTACAAGGTCTTTTTAAGACAGATTCTTCTCACTGGGGTCTGGGACTTGTCAATTAGGCTAGACTGGATGGTGAGTGAGTTCCAGAGACCATCCTGATGTCACTTTCCTCTCTGCACTAGAATTAAAAGAATGCATCACCATGGCTTGATTTTTATGTGACTACTGGGGATTGAACTCAGATGAATTTATACTTGTGCAGCAAGCACTTATCAACAGAACTATACTGTGAACACATTTCTATATTTTAAAGTCATAATTTCAGTTTTAGATTATAGAAACATTTACTTTGTTCCTTGCCCTTCTCCACGTGTTAATTTTTTATGCAGAAAAATATTTGAAGTGTAGTGAAGGGATGCAATCTGTAGTTCAGACTGGCATTGAACTCACTCTATACCCCAAAGTGGCCTCAGACTCATAATAGTCTTCTTGTCTGAGTCTCCCAAATGCTGAGATTACAGGTATGCACCACTATTGTCACATTACAGTGATATCATTGATCCATTTAAAATTCTTATGGTGAAGGAAGTAGGTTGTTCTGTATGATCATGTAGTCGTTTTAATATTGAACACCTCTTTTCTCCTGAGACAGCTGAGATGCTTGCCTCTTAAGTTCTTTTTATTTAGTGTGTGGGATGTGAAGGTAGTATGGTGTATGTATGTACATTTGTTGTTGTTGGTGGTGGTGGTGGTGGTGGTGTGGTGTGTGTGTGTGCATGTGTGCGTGTGTGCGCGCGCGTGCATGTGTGTGTGTGTGCACGGGGAGGCCAGAGCAGGCCTTGTTGCCTTGAGACAAGGTCTTTTACTGAACCAGAAGTTCATCATTTTGGCTGGCTAGCTAGTGAATTCTCTGGATCCACTTGTCTTATCCCATCAGTGCTCGAGTTATAGGCACCCACATCCATGCCTGGCTTTTTTTACATGGGTGCTGGAGATTCAAACTCAAGTTAGTCCTCATGATTACAGAGCAAGTTCTGTTACCCATTGAGACATCTATCCTTCCAGCTCAGGTTTTTGCCTTTATCACATACTAAATTTCAATTTGCAGGTAGTTTTTGTTTATTTATGTCTTTTTAAAGATGGGTGTGTAGATGGTAGATGTTTGTGGGGTATCATTTGATGTTTCCGTTCATACATACAGTGTATCATGTTTAAATCAAAATAAATAAATAATCCCCTCAAACTGTTATATTTGTGGTAAAACTATCAAAAATTTACTCTTCTATATTCCAAGAAATATACAGGTACATTATTGTTACAGTCACTCTACTATGTAAGAGAACAACAAAACTTATTTCTTGTAAGTATAGGTTAATATGAGAGGGTTTCTCTGTAGCTTTGGAGCTTGGCCTGGAACTAGCGCTAGCTCTTGTAGACCAGGCTGGCCTTGAACTCACAGAGATCTACCGCCTCTGCCTCCTGAGTGCTGGGATTAAAGGCATGCACCACCACCAGAGATGGCCTATTAGTAGGAGAAATTGTGCACATCTTGATTAGGTGATCACAATTAACAATACCAATGAGGGGCAGAAGCCAATGAGAAAACATTGTGTACCTTCAAATAAAATATTGAGCAAGAGATGACATTACTTGTGCAGTATTCTATCTGAATGCAATGAAAATCAGGTACTCATAAGATGAAAATTATATTTAAAAGCACGACTTACTTCTGGAAGAACCCAAACCAAAATGTTCCTGTTTAAAGACAGAGTGATTTCTGCTTATTGTAGAATGAGGAACACACCTTCACACACAAGTAAACTCAAATTAATCACCATTGAGCCTTTATTTTTAATTGGATGTATTTCTTTTAGGCACAGAGGAAGACCTATGCATTATTTAGAAGATTCACCATTAAAAAAATAAAAATAAAGCAAGACACATTGCAAACATAAGAAGTAGAATACTTAACTTATATGAGCTCCAGGAAGTAAATATTAAATAAAGACGAATCCAAAAGAATAGTTTCTGTTTCTCTGAATTTGAGTTCTAAAAACAGAACAAATACTGACAGATATTATGAAGTTGAGTATGACATACTTTGGATTTCTTCCTAATAACTGCATTCTGTTTGCCATGCTTTTATATTCAGAAAACTGAAAATGGTAGTTGCTCTCACACACAATCAGATGCTTAACAATAATCCTACGAAAATTATCCTTATCTTTGTTTTATAATGAATTCCAGGAACAATCAGGTCAATGGAGGATCTTAGGTGCTGCTGAGAACTATCAATTTTGTGACAATCATTGAAATGGTGCTGCATTACAGTTTCTTTGAGGATGTATAAGCAACCAGGATGTAAATAACCCTCTTCCATTTTCTCGTTTCAGCTCTTTTCCCCTTGTTAATCAAATCCAATGCTATTGAAGACAACAGAGTATAGAAAAATATATCTGATTTTTCCACGTGTTTATTATTTTGTAATTATCTGACAAAATAAAGACTGATGTTTAGTTAATTCCCATATGTGAGACATTGCCTTTCTGCATTATTTACAATACATGAGAATGTACTTAGCAAACATAGAAAAATATAATACATTCAGTAATCAAGAATAGGGACAAAAACTGGCTCTAGATAAGATGAACTAGTATTGTGAAATGAGCTTTCTTGGGAGACTGTTTCAGCATTGTGAGTGATGATGTATAAAACTCTCTTCATGGGATGATGAAAAGTGAAAATACAGTAAATTCAAAAGGCTGCTGCCAACTGCCCAGATGACCTTGAACAAGTTTACTAACGTCTCTTGAATGTTATTGGTTTGGTCTGCAAGTTAGAATTTCCATAAGATGTTCTGTAGTGTGTCACTAGAGCTTACAGAATCATCTGGTGCAGAATACTTCACCTAGCAGGGACTGAAGAATTGTGACAAGATTATTAGTGGAGAAAATGAGGTTCTATTTTGGGGGGTTCATAGTATCTTAAATGATTTAACAACAGACTAAGAAGGAAATTTGGGGACAATTTTATTAGATTTTGAAAAAAAGAAACAATGTAGACAAACTTAAAATCCCAGCAGTCACCAGAAAGGGATATGGGGAAAAAGTTATGCCCTTTAGTTTAGCCATGAAGATCAGAGAAATGGTGAGGAAGCCAATAGTGCTAGGAAAATATGCATAGAAGCTGCAGGTGTAAGTTAAGTGGATATTTGATCTCGGGATTTTGTATCCCAGGGACCCATTAGAACTAGAAATAAAGAAGAACACTCCCGAGAATAGAAGTGGCCTGGTGAGTTGAGAAAAACAGTCCAAAAAGCATCCAGTCACTCAGTATATGGCCTTTAAAAGTTACCAGTCTCTCCCATTCATAGTTTCCCCCAGCCTCTCTATGCTTTGTGATTGGATTTTTATATATTAATCTTTATGTAATTTTATCCAGTCCCCACTATCCTGTCACAAGAGAACAGTATAAAAGTCTTCGAAGAGAACTGAATTGTTATCTCTACCCATCCTTACAAGTGAAGTGTAATCCCACCTCTTTCATAAGAGCAAATTTCAGAGAAGAGGGTAAGCCAGGTCAGATGGCACCTGCTTATAATCCCAACTCTTAGAAGGCTGAAACTGAAGGATTAGACCTGGACTAAATAGTTTCAGGTCAGCCTGGCCTGCATAACAAGACCTGGCTTCATAACAACAAAAGAATGGGGAATACTTAAGGGGTATTGAGATATTGCATGAGGGAGGAGGAATGAAAAGAGAAAGGAAACCACAGATGATGGCAAGAAAAAGGAAGGTAGATATCAGTATAATACAATGATGCCTGATAGGACAGAATGGAGGTGAGAAGTGAAGCTAGAGAAAGGAGTGAGCTATGATTTGTAAACAGAGACTGCACATTGGTTTCCTGGACGCCCAGACCCAAATAATCACACATAAACTCTATTAATTACAACACTGCTTGGCTCAGGCATATTTCTAGCTATCTCTTACATCTTAAATTAACCCATTTCTATTATTTCATATTTTACCACAAGGCTTGTTGTTTACCAGTAAGGTTCTGGCTTCTTTCTCCTTTGGCAGCTACAGGAGTTTGCCTGACTTCTCCTTCTTTCTCCCTACATTCTTTTTAGTTTTCCTGCCTACCTGCTATAGGCCAAAGCAGCTTCCTTATTAACCAATGGTAATAAAACATATTCACAGCATACAGAGGGGAATCCCACATTAATGATTGGTCTATCAAAAGAAGCACTTCGGGCTGGAGAGATGGCTCAGAGGTTAACTAGGTTCGGAGTTCAATTCCCAGCAACCACATGGTGGCTCACAACCATCTGATCTGGTGTCCTCTTCTGGCCTGCAGGCACACACGCAGACAGAACATTGTATACATAATAAATAAATCTTTTAGACCCCATTACAGATGGTTGTGAGCCACCATGTGGTTGCTGGGAATTGAACTTAGGACCTCTGGAAGAGCAGGCAATGCTCTTAATCTCTGAGCCATCTCTCCAGCCCCAATAATAAATCTTAAAAAAAAAAGCACTTCAAAAGTAAAAATGGCAGGTTTGGCTAGAATGTCTCAAGGTAATGGGCATAATTGTAACAGGAAGAAATAAAAGTCATATGAAATATTTGTTGACAGCTTACCATGTGCCTGGGAGTTGCTAGAAATTAAAATAATTGGATCACAGGTAGCCCTACCCCCTAGGAATTAAAAATGTGGAAGGTGACAGGTCCACATGTCATGAAACAGTCTATTTGTTAGTCTGTAGATAGCATCAAAATAAAGGTTCAAATCATGGTGGTGGCCCAGAGAATTAAAACTAAACTAGTTCAGTCAAATATAGCAGGAAGGATATGGAAAGACTTATGACTGAACTATTATTTAATGACCTGGAGATAAGTAGGATAATCAGATGGAGGGCTAATGGAAGGGCAGAGAGAACAGGAAGCATGTGAAGAGAAACAACAAAATGAGACCTTGCAATGTACTTAGTGAAAAACCATATAAGACAATTATGAAAAGGGATAGGGAAATGGGGGCAGAAGTTGGACTACACCTGAATCAGCAAGGGATTTGAGGAACTTTTACTTGCATACAAAAAACTTCAACTGCAGTCTAGTAAGAGGCTGGATGGTGGCATTAATACTAGCTACTTTGGCAGGCCTCTTGCAAACTAGGACGAGGCCTGTTAGAGATCTAGAATAGAGGAAAAATAGCAGTCTTACATTACAGAACTAGAATGGATGGTTAGGAATTTCAGTGATTGAACTGTAAGATATGGTTTAAAGAAGGAGAGATCATTAATGTTCATGTTTGGAATATTTGTGATAATAAGACTGGCTGATAATGTAGTCTTGGAACTCAGGTGTGGGTCAGGGTTGGATTTAGGCATCTGATGAAACCATGGCAAGAGAAAGATGCTTAGTGTCCTAAATTAGTTTCTATGGCTGTGAAAAATGCATACAAATTTGGGAAAGAGAAGGTTTTCTTTTAGCTCACATTTCCATGTCCCAGGCTATCATTGAGGCAAGTGAGGACAGGAATTTAAAGAAGCAACCAGAAGAATTGAAAAGCAGAGGTCATTGAAGAACATTGCTTCCTGGCTTGCTCTTGATGGCTTACTGAACCTTCCATATATATATATTATATATATAATATATATATAAAACACTCGAGGCCACTTGCAGTGGGCTGGGCTCTCCCTCACCAATCACCAATCAAGGCATGCATCTATAGACTTGCCCACAGGATAGTCTGATGTAGGCAGTTTCTCAGTTAAGATTCCCTCCTTCCCAGATATGTCTAGTTTTTGTCAAGTTGACAAAACTCACCTTGCACTCATATGGAGAAAATAGTGAATGGAAAGCAAAGAAAGTGAGGATGAGTCTTGAGGAACAACTGCAAAAAAAAAAAAGAACATGGGACATACCAGGGAAGATAAGAGTGAAAAAGGAGGAATGCATTGTGAAACATAGGTAGTTAAGATTTTGCAATAGAGTGGTTAGAGATTTTTAAAATCTTAAAGGTGGTCAATATGTTTAAAAACTGAAAATGGGCCATTGGACTGGGATATTGCTTAGTGGTAAGGTATACATATAACATAATATCTGCGTATTAATTGGTTGTGTTTTCTGTAATGGTCTCTGTCTGTTACAGAGATTTTTTTTATGAGGGTGTGGTAGTTTGAAAGAAAATGACTCCCATATGGAGTGGCACTATTAAAAAATGTGAATTTGTTGGAGTAGGTCTGGCCTTGTTGAAAGAAGTGTGTGTCACTGTGGAGGTGGGCTTTGAGATCTCTTATGCTCAAGCTACACACAATGTGGCATTCGATTTCCTTTCTGTGGATCAAGGTGAAGAACTCTCAGCTCCTCCAGCACCACGTCTGACTGCACACCACCATGAAGATAATGGACTAAACCTCTGAAACTGTAAGCTATCCAGAATTAAATATTTCTCTTTTTAAGAGTTTCCATGGCCATGGTGTCTCTTCCTAGCAGTGAAAACCCTAACTAGGATCACGGATGAGAGTTGCTTATGTTTAAAGATGTGGCTGCCAATGGGGGCTGAGAAGCCAATGAAAATGGCACTGGGACCTATCTCTTCTGCATGTATTGGCTTTTTGGGAACCTAGTCTATATGGATGCACACCTTCTTAGGCATATAGGATGGAGGGGGGAGGGCCTTGGGCTTCCCACAGGGCAGGGTATCCTGCCCCCTCTTAAGGAAGCAGGGGGAGGGAGGTGGGGTAGTAGGGGAGTGGGAGGGCCTGGGACAAGGGGAGGAAGTGAAAATTTTTCTTTTAACAATAAAGAAATAAAAAAGGAAGGTTGAATGAAAAAATATTTGAAATTAGGAGCTACAGATGGGAATAGACTATGTGGCATTTGTCTTTCTTGGTCTGAGAGTCTGGGTCAACTTACTCAGTATAATTTTTTCTAGTTTCATTCATTTACCTGCATATTTCATCATTTCATTTTGCTTTACAGCTGAATAGTATTCAGTAGTATATATGCACCACATTTTCATTATCCACTCATCAGTTAAAGAATATTTTAAGTTTTCATTGCCTAACTATTGTGAATAGAGCACCAATGTACATGGCTGAACAAGTATCTATGGAGAAGGACACTGAGTTCTTTGAGGGGTAAAATGAAAGACTGAGAACATTTTCAATGTGTGATAATAGGTCAATGCTTTGTTTCTTTATTTTAATATAACATTTTATTATTTAAAATACATACTTTAGAAAACAGCCAACTACCCAAAGAAATGATTTTAATTGGAGTGGGGTAGAGGAGGTTATCACAAGCAAGAGTACTTAAGGTGCAGTGAAAGAAAGCTCATGGATAGAATTTTGCCCAGGTGAAATTCTGAAGAGTAATCATAGATATTCAAAAATGGTATTGACCAATATGGCAAATACTGAAAAATTGGAATTTTAATCTGGTGGAGAGCTGTCAAATTTTCACAAAAAGCCTCATGTAACCTAGGTTCTTTAAGAGTCTTCAAAGGAATTACTTAGTCTGCTGAATGAAAAATATGTAATTTAGCTCCTACCTGCCAAGCCATATAATACCCAGCTCTCCAGAGTTTAGGTCAGTGGACTTGATGCTCAGCTCTCTCCAAAGCAGAGATATGATCAAGACCCTATAAGCATCCTTCAGAATATATTTGCTGTAGGGATGTAGGAGAATTGATACAGAGGTTTATCACAGAGTGTCTGAAGTGGAACTTAAGCAAACCATTGAAAACCTTCAAAAATTACTGACCACAATCAAGTACTTAATCAGGACAGAGCTGTAATTTGCTGATATTCTAGGTAGAAAATACAAGTACACATTAAGAGACATTTAAGAAAATATCTGTGTCAATTAAGCTCTATATATATCAAGTTATGTAAACCTACATATATTTTAGGATTTAAAACTATTGTTTTCTGTGAAATAATTGTCTAGTGGGCCATCTTGATTATACTATTTTTAAAACATTCACATCATTTAAAAAAATGTTCTGCATTTGGGAGACTTAGTTTCGCATACGTGAAAGTAACTAAAGGTTTCTGTTATAAACACTGAAAGTGAAAATATGTTTGAGTAGACAACTCTAAATATAACTAATGTACCTGTTCTATAAATAGAACAATAACACTTAATGTCAACATTGAGATCACTGACTGATGTCCAGATCCAAGAGAAATGAGTTACCCTGAAACAAAACTAAATTTCAAGATTATGTAATACAATAACATAACAAGCATATACATACTGTTCAGTTGCAACCTCCAGCTCACCCCTGCATCGTCTGGAAAGCCCCATTCCTGTCTCCCTAAACCCTGTCCACTCAGAGACTCTCCAAACAAAGGGAAGGCACCAAAAGCCCACGTTCTTGGTGACTACTGCAGCTTCCTCCCTTGAATTTGCTGGCTGCCCAAGTTTTCGCCTAAAGCATTCAGCTTTTGACCATACTTGGGTACAAACCCAGCTTATGGAAGACACATCATCACTCCTTGCCTACAAGCTATATAATCTCCCTGCTTTAGTTTGGGTAAAGCTTCTCTGGCCTTGATCTCTGGGATTGGAGAACCTGTCTAGGAGTTGCTTTGCTCAAATAAACCTGTTATTATACTTTTTCAATTCTGCTTGATTTGACTTTTTGCATTGGTAAAGAAACCTATTATTACGGGACAGAAAACCTATTAACTTGGTGTCAAACCATGGGAGGAGTTGAACTCTCCTGCCCAGTGGACCAGGTCTTCCGATGTAACAGACTTTTGACTTTGGGTAAGTCACCCATTTCCCAACCACCACCTAAAGCGGTACCTGGTACCTCTTTCTGGGTCTAGGATCCTCAGTATCCCCTGCCAAACAGTCGCCATGCCAGGGCAAGCCCTCCCATCCCAGAGCAGAGACAGTTTCTGTTTTGGAGGGACTTTTGTGTTAGAAGATGTCCTTCCCAAAGGATACCCACCCCACTGCTCAACCCCAGGCTATTGTGTGGAATGCCTCATGCTAGTTTTTGGTCTCTGGCACAGGCTTGGAAATGTGAAACACCAGATCTAAACCTGGTATGGGGTGTTTGCTGTGAATTTCATCCAAACTGGGGCTGTCTCACACCATATGACCAAAACAAATGGTTTGAGCCCCCTTATCCAGGGTTTTTGAGCTATGCACTCCTTCCCTTCCCTCTGTAGCCAGTACTCATTGGCCCAGGTTTTGTTCACCAGAGTTGTGGCAGCTCCAAACACCTTTTCACCCAGGGATTGACCCTGAGCCCTCCACCCTAACTGAGCTTCTTGAGTTTCTGACATCCTCACCTCTCTTCTTCCTCTTGGCTCTCATCGCTATTCTGTCTATCTGCCCGTCTTTTTCATGTACCCACTCCAACATAGCCTTTTGCTCTTTCACTCTCTCTTTCCCCCAGTATACTTCTTGCACTAACTCTGTTGCACTTGGTGTTTTCACTTAATGGCATACCTTAGCAGGGCCTGCCAAAAAATACCCACTTCACTGTTTGAAAATATTTTCATTGGTGCCAAAGACTCACTAGGTTCTCCTGGTATGCTGGGATTCTACCCACCTGCTCCACCTGAAACAGATCTGCTCCCTCAGTTTCTGTCTGCTCTCCCACCCTACCATGCTTGGGTCCCATCTGCCCATTCCACCTGCAATGGGTCTGCTCTCTTTGTTTCTGTCTGCTATCCCACCCTAAACTTTGCAAATGCTGTGTCCTTACATTTGTTACAACATGGGAGTTAGAATCAGAGAGGCCAGCTGGTGCCTTCTCAGCACATGCCTGTTCTCCCTTACAGCATCTACTGATCTAATCCTCAGTGAGATATGTATGGATCATTTGTCTATAAATTTGTTTCCAAATTCTAGAATCTGATTCTTCAACTGCTGCTTCCCTCTGCCCTGTGTCATCATCCACATTGGCACATATGTGTTTTTCTGGCTTCTGCAGCCTTCTGCACCCATGTCCTTTCCTGCTCTCTCTCCTTTCCCAGCAGCCTGGGAAATCCACAGCCTAGACACTAGGCCACTGTCTTCCACATGATTCTGGCTCTTTTGACCTGCTAACCCACATAGACTCTACCCTTTTCTTCTCCCTCCTTATTTTCTTTTGCCTTACAGCCCGCCTGACCACCCTGACAATGTTCTACTTATATTCTTTCTCTCCTTCCATGTAGTTTAAATCTATATAATTTGTAACAAAGTCTGTTTCCTGCAGGAAGTTTTGTTTGTCTTGTTAGAAAAGGTTTGTCCTGGGTGGTGGTGGTGTACACCTTTAATCACAAGTTTTGGAAGGCAGAGGCAGGTGGATCTCTCTGAGTTTGAGGCCAGCCTGGTCGAGAAAGTGAGTTCTAGAACAGCCACAGCAGTTATGCAGAGAAACCCTGTCTTGAGAAATTAAAAAAAGAAGAGAAAAGTTTGTCTATTTTGTATATATGTATGGGCCTGTGCCTTTAAGTCTTCTTGTGTACATGGAGCCACACAAAACTTCGTCAGTCTCAATTAGATGTATAAATGTGTGTGATCACTCCATGTTTGTTTCCAAATGGTCTTAGATGTGTATATTTACTATTTTCTGTGTGTTTTGGTGATGTTAAGCTCAGGTGTTACTGTTGCAACTAGCTACCTGGGATCATAATCTGCCTCTGGGATTTCTGGTTACTGAATCTGATGTAATAACAGAGATTTATATGTCATTTGGGTATAAATAATATTAAAGTTTTATGATATTCTACCTTTTTTAAAAACAGCCAAGGGAATTGGATATGGTTGGAAATCTGTAACAAAAAGTTAAAACTTGTAACTCCAAACTGGAGCTGTTTTGGGAAATAATACATTGTTTGGCATCCTCTTAAGTGCAGCCATGTGGGCAGTCACCATTTTGACTAGGATTGGAGAAGAGGGAGGTCATGTGACTTTGCGGCCATTTTAATTAAAGGTGACCACATAGAAAGGCCCTGCCAAGGAGACAGCAACAGGTCTCCAAGATATTTTGGATTAGAATGGATTTTTGTATGATAATTCCTGTCCTGTTCTTAATACAAGGTTTATGAAAGAGGATTTAAAACAATGTTGGTTTAATGAAATATTAAAACTTCACGTTCATGTATTCATCTACAAAAACATATCTTTCTGGGAGCCAGATTCTGTAACATAAGAGTAATCCACTTAGTATTGATTTTAGAGACACTGAATTGTTTACACTTTTGAAACTTGGTTTTGTCTTCTACAAATTATGGTTGTTTTCTGTGTCTTTATTCTTGAAATAAGAACTTAAGACCACAGCTAAATACTAGAGATTGAGGTATTGCTGTTTCATGATGTAGCAAGACAGTGACCTAAGCAGTCTGGCAAAGGGTCTCTTAGTCTAGTCTATTCAGACTCCTAGTCTATTCAGGTTAACAGAGACTGATTTAAGAATGTATGTCTAACCTCCTTGCTTTTACTAATATTGTTAAGCTGTAGCTAGTTTGGTAAATGAAGTCATGCAGAAAAGTCTTATCTTGTTATTAAAAGAGCTTCAGTTCAGAAATTGTTATTGTTTTAAGGCTAAACTTAACATGGATAAAACTATAAAATCCAAACCTTTTAAGACCTATAAGTTAATAGTCAAACACCTTATTAAGGATTAAATTCTTTGACATGTACAGATTTAGCTTCTTATATATGTTTTCAAAGTTAAGTCTAAAACAAGTAACTAGAAACAAACAACATTTGTCTAGTCTAGATATACTTAACAGACAATGGTCCTAAAATACTTCAGAGATCTGAGAATATGGTATTTAAAATGTTTAGTGAAGCCAGGTGGTGATAGTGTATGCCTTTAATTCTAGCACTTGGGAGGCAGAGACAAGTGAATCTCTGTGAGTTTGAGACCAGTCTGGTCTGAAGAGCAAGTTTCATTACAGGCTCCAGTGCTGCAGAGAAAGTCTGTCTTGAAATAAACAATAAATAAAATAAATAAAATAAAATCGGAACAGAAGAATCTCCACCTGGAACTTGCTTTAAATATGACAGGAAAAAACTGCCTTTCACTTCAACTGCTGCCAATACTCTGTCCAGACTGTGGACGGGCAAGACACTGAAGAGCTGATTTCCCTGCTTTACTAGACAAGGTAGGCTGATATCTCCCTGAGTTCCTGTTCCACAGGAAAGTCTTTCATATCTTCTGGGCCTGGAAGCCAAAGACTGATGCTGCCCTGGGACCTCTGTCTCCAATGACCATAAAGGAAACTGGGGTAGTTGTCTAAGTAGTTAGAAAGTCCCTAGCATTTTTAATAGATTCTGAAGCTTCTTGGTATGCACTTCTGCTTACTCAGGTGAAGTTTATCTTTCTCATATCTGATGGTGCTTGATGACTAGGCTACTGATAGCTTCTCCATTTTAACAGAACCCTCCCTAAAGCTACAACCACTTTGGTAGTTCATTAGTTTATTAGTTAAGTTTCTGTTTAAAATGCAGACAGGTTTACCTTTCATGGGCTTCAATAGTAAAGGATAAATGGGTTTCAGATATAACTTCTCACTAAAGGAACACAGAAAATGATTTAAGATATATAAAAGCAAGTTGTAAGGGTATAAAGTAAATGATGAAAGATATGTAAAGATGTTTTAGACTTCTGTTCCCTTTCTATGCTCCAACTGGAATCCAATGGACACTGGAGTCCAGATTATACAGCTCAGAGGGACAAGCCTCCCAGGGCACAAAGCCAAATGGAGTAGAGAAGAGTGGAAAATAGACCTGGGGTGGGACACACAGAAGCTTACTAGAAAGAGGAAGGACAATAGTTACTTCATAATAACAAACATGGTTACTGTCCCTTCCTATTTTGCCACACAGGCTCAAACTATACTTTTGATCATTCGTGGCAGAAAGACAACTTGTGTAAGTGACTCTAAACTCTAGGTCTTCCTCTTTTTTAAATTAGAGGAGTAATATAACACCAAACAGAACTTAGATGCTTATGGCCACTGGAAAAGAAACACGTTTGCCACAAAAGATTCTCCCCTAATCTATGAGAAGAAAATATTAATTCAGAGTATTTAAGGGTATGAGGTCTAGCCAACCCTAAAAGTATTCTTACCTAATATTAGCTCATTAATTATATATAATAATGTTTTATAGGTTTCTTGAAATTTTCTGATAAGAGTAATTAATATGACCTATTAGTTAATACATGATTTTTACTCCAGAAATGAGTATTTTATTTGCTATATGTTGCAGAAGCTCTCTTGCCTTCAGCCAATGGCTTTTGAGATACCAGCCCACTAGGGTGTGGTTTCATTTTT
>JAQHUG010000009.1:14912338-14922850 GCA_028555095.1 Dicrostonyx torquatus
GTTGCTTTGGAAAAGAGGTTCTGTTTTTGTTTCCATAGAAGATGAGAAGTTGTGGATTCCTTCCAGGCTAACATGGTTTCATCAAGTAAGACCCTATGAGAAGTCTCCATGGGAGCAATGGCCCAGGTGATCCAACATCCAGAACAGCTTCAAGACAACTGGCTGAGATGATGCAGCCTCACAGACTACTATAGTCAAGATTTAACCATAATTCTAAATTTTCTCAGGATCCCCATAAGATTACCAGCACCCTCAATCAGCAGGAAGTAGTATAGAAACCATGCCCAATTCCCAAAATATTGTTTATAAATGTTTGTTTTCATTTAAAGGGGGTTGTTTATAAGTAATTATCATTATATTCAATCTGCTCATAAAGAAAAAAGGGAATATGGTATAGAAATAAATACTTTACATTGGTATGGATTTTGATTTACTTATACAAATTTGAGGTAAAATTTTTTATATTATCTGTATATTTCTACTCTGGGTATTATGTTTATGTAGCTCACTAAAATATATTGTATAGTTAAGAAATATAAATTAAGTCATCTATAATAGTTAAACTTATAGTCACATTAGTTAGGTTTTCTAGATATGCAGAGATACATTTCAAATAGATAGGTAATCTTCAAACACGTCAAAGAGCTATAGAATACAGCATTTAAAATATTTTACGAACTTAGACTTTCCTCAGCACCGAGACATGTCTGCTCCTGGCAGCACCAATTACTTCAAGAGGATGATGGGCATCAAAGAAGTTCCTTATGGAGCTTGCTTTCAATATGGCAAGGCTAGCCATTTGGGCAAGAAACTGCTCTTGCTTTGACTGCTTGACAGTATGCTGTATAAACTGGACATGTAGGACCCACAGGAAAATGATAGCTAAAACAAGGCAGGATGGTCCTTCAGGGTTCCTACTTCACAGAAGAAACTGCCAAATATTCTGCAGAACACAGAGGAAAATGACTAACAAACTGCCAATATAGGTGGGAAAGTCTTTCAAATTTCCTGCTTCATTTAAAGGTCTGCCAGATACTATGGGCCTGTAGGGTGAAGATGGATGCCCCAATGTTACAGAAGAACTTTGGGTGACTGTCCAGGCAGCCAGATGTCTTTGTAATTTCTAGAGTTTTGGAAGTTGCTTACAATGCACTTCCTGTTTGCTTAGGTAATATTGTATCCTTCTGGAGTCCTTGATGGAGTTGAAGACTAGGTAATTATAGTTCTCTTTAGTTATGACAAACAATAAATTGAATATAGAACTTTAGACTCACAAAGATAGGGTAGATAATAGAGTATTTTCTTTAAATTTGTCAAATACAAATAGACTAAATATTATAACTGCAATTCTTGCTTAATAAACATTTTGTTATAGATAATTTTACTGTTAAAGTTAAAACCTTCCTTTTAATTAGACAGAAAAGGGCAGAAGATGTGGGATTCCCCTCTGTATGCTGTGAATATGTTTTATCACCATTGGTTAATAAAGAAATTGATTTGGTCATTAGTCAGGCAGAATAGAACCAGGTGGGAAACCCAAGCAAAAATGAAGGGAAATGGAAGGCAGAATCTGAGAGATTGGCAGAGCCAGCAGCTGCCACGGAAGCAAGACATGCAGAAAATGAGGTAATGCCACAGCCACGTGGCAATACATAGATTGATAGAAGTGGGTTTATTTATATGTAGAGCTAGTCAGTAAGAAACTTGAGTCATCAGCCAAACAATTTATAATTAATAATAAGCCTCTGAGTGGTTATTTGGGAACTGGCAGGCAGGACAGAAACATCCAGTTACATATGAGGCCATGGAGGTGTCTTCTTATCTACTGTCGTGCATTTGTATGTGTGATGGGTGAGAGTACAGGCATATGTATGCCACAGTATGCACTCTGAAATCAGAAAACAACTCCTTTCACCTTTAATGAACTCCAGGGATTGAACTCAGATTGTCCGGCTTGTATGGTGAGCAACTTTACCCACTGAGTGACCTCACTGGCCATTGTTTCTTCTCTCCTCTTTGACTTTGTGTATGTTTAATTTTGGTAGTTCTTTATGTATTCTATACATTAACTCCCTGTCTGAAGTCCAGCTGGCAAAGATTTTCTCCCATTCTGGAGGCTGTCTGTTCACTCTACTGGTAGTTTGCTTTGCTTTGCAAAGGCTTTGAAATTCCATGCAAGTCCCTTTATCTGTTTTTGGTGCCATTTCCTTTGCTACTAAAGCCCTATTCAAAAGGTCCATGCTTGTGAATACCTGGGATCCCCTCTAGAGACAAGTCTCTTGCAAATCTTAGAATGACTCCTGTTAATGTAGATATCTTATTCCCTTCTCCAATATCCACCCTTCCTCGATCTCCACCCTCCCACAACCCCAGGCTCTCCCCGGTTCTTCCTTTCCCCCTCCTACCCCCTCCCTTTCACCTCCCCCCCCCCCCAATCCCTCCCTCCACCCCCATCCCCACTCCCATGCTTCCAACTTTTGTCTGACGATCTTGTTTGCTTCCGACTTCCAGGAAAATCTATATATGTTTTTCTTTGGGTTCACCTTGCTATTTGGCTTCTGCAGGCTTGTGAGCTATAAGCTCAATGTCCTTTGTTAATGGCTAAGGTCCACTAATGAGTGAGTACATACCATACTCATCTTTTTGGGTTTGGGATATCTCACTAAGGATAGAGTTTTCTATTTCCATCCATTTGCATGCAAAATTCAAGATGTCATTGTTTTTTTCTGCTGAGTAGTATTCTAATGTGTATAAATTCCACACTTTCTGGATCTATTCTTCCATTGAGGGGCATCTAGGTTGTTTCCAGGTTCTGGCTATTACAAATAATGCTGCTATGAACATAGTAGCACAGATGCTTTTGTAGGGATCTCCCAGCTAGGTACCCGGGCAGCAGAGGAGTGAGTGCCTGAACTGAACTTGCCCCATAGTTACTTTGTTGAATATCTCAATCGTCACCATAGAAATTTCGCATGATGGATGGAGATAGAACCAGAGACCCACATTCACATCAGAACAAGGGACTGAGCTACCAAGGTCCAGTGGAAGAGCAGAAGGAGGGAGAAGATGAGCAAGGAAGTCAGGACCATGAGGGACTGGCCCACCAACAGAGACAGTGTGCTCGATCTATTGGGAGCTCATTGAATCCAGCTGGACCAAGACTGAATGAGCATATGACCTAACTGGACCCTATCAATGTGACTGCCAGTGGGGACTGACTGAGAAACCAATGATAATGGCACCGGGACCTAGCTCTTCTGCATGTATTGGCTATTTGGGAACTTATTCTATATGGATGCACATCTTCCTAGACCAAGATGGAGGGGGGAGGGCCTTGGGCTTCCCATAGGGCAGGGTATCCTGCCCCCATCTTAAGGAAGCAGGGGGAGGGCGGTGGGGTAGTGGGGGAGCGGGAGGTCCGGGAACAAGGGGAGTAAATGTAAATTTTTCTTTTAACAATAATAAAAAAAAGTAAAACAAAAAAAAGTAAAAAAAAAAAAAAAAAAAGGTCCATGCTTGTACTTTTATCGTGAAGCATATTCTCTTTAACCCTCGGCAGTTTTGGCATTTCAGGTTTTACATGGAGATGTTTGATCCACTTTGAATATATTTTTGTGCATGATGGAAATATGAATTTGATTTCATTCCTCTGTAGGTGCATATCCAGGTTTGCCAGCACTATTTGTTAAATAAAGTTGCCTCCCCCACCCAGTATGTTTTGATACCTTTGTTAAAAATTAGGTGACCATAGCTGTGTAGGTTTATTTATGGGTCTTATATTATGTTCTGTTGATCCACATGTCTGGTTTTTACTAGAAGATGCTCTGTCACCACACCACTGTAGTTCTGCAGTAGTTTGGGGTCAGATTCTTCTATTTAGGACTGCCTTGGCTAGATGTCCATGGTCTTTTGTGCTTTCATAAGAATGTTAGGACTGTTTTTTTCTAGTTCTGTGAAAATGTTACTGAAAAAATGATGGGAATTGGTTTGATCTATAGATTCTTTTGGTAGTATAGCTACTTTCAAAGTATCAGTTCTGACAGGAATATTGAAGATTTTTCCATATTCTAGCATCTTCTTTGATTTCTCTTTTCAATGTTTTAACATTTTCATTACAGAAATCTTTCACTTCTTTGGTTAGGATTACTTCTGGAAGCTAGTGTGAATGGATATTTTTCTTATTTTTCACCAATAACTTCATTACTGAAATATATGAAAAGCAATTATTTTTATATGTTGAATTTGTATTTTGCAGCTTTATTGAAAGAGTTTATCAGATCTAATAGTTTCTAATGGAGTACGCAGTGTCTTTTAAGTGTATGATTGTATTGTCTGGAGATAGTAGTAGTTTGACTTCATTTCCTTTTTTTAACCGTTTTATATTTTTCTTGTTTTATTCCTCTAGCTAAGACTTTGAGTACTATATTGAATAAGATTGGAGAGATTGAGCATACTAACCAAAACAGCAAGGAAAATTACAGACCAATTTTCCTGATGAACACAGATGCAAAATTCTCCACACAATACTTGTAAACTGAACTCAAGAGCACTTTAAGACCACATATCACGGCTAGCTTGCTCACCCTGTGAGGATACAGTCCTTGATGACAGGGAAGGAATGGGAGGAGTATGAGGTGGCTGGCCACACTACATCCACAATGGCTCTGGGCCTCAGATGACTTTCTCCTTTGTATCCAGTCCAAAACTCCAGCCCATGGGATTGTGTTGCTCACATTCAGGACGTGTCTTCCACCTTTAACTAAACCTTTCTGAAAACACCGTCACAGAGGTGTGTTCCATGATGATTCTTTGGGGAGGGGGAGTTAAATGGCCATTTATATGAGTTCAAGAGAATTCAGTAGAATGTTTCATAAGCAAAAAAGACAGGAAAAAGTAGTCCAGTGAATACAATTGGTTAGATTTAACAGCCCATTAGATTTTAGGGATCATGTAGTTAAACATTTTCTGTTTTTGACATTTACTCAAATATAATTTATGTATCACTAAATTTAGCCCACTTAAAGTGTATGATTCTGCTTTTCATATACCCCTGAGCAGCATAATTATCACAATAGCTTGATTTATGAATATTAATGTTCCTTGCAGTGGATTGAGAACTCAATAATAGTCACTACACATTCCTTCTATCCTTCCAATATAGCTCTACACAACTACAAACTAATTTTCTGTCTCTAGAGATTTGTGTATTTCAGATATTTCATACAACTGGGATGGTCCTTTGTGACCGTCTCTTTTCTTAGCAGAATGCCTTCATGTTTAATAGACATATCAGTACTTCATTTTTAAAGACAGGGTCTCTCTACAGAGCCCTGGCTGTCCCAGAACTCACCATGCACACATAGGCTGGCCTCAAACTCACAGAGATCTACCTGACTCTGTCCCAGAGTGCTGGGATCAAAGGTGTGCACCACCATGATCTGCTCATACAGATTCTAATCCAGTCAAGATGACCAACATTAAATATCACAATCAGAGAGCGCACACATTTTTCATGCTTATCTCAATCTTGATTTGTATACAAAATTATATGGCATAGAAAATTACTTTTACTAGGAGAAACTGACTAGTCCCACCTTTTGGAAGCAGACTGATGAAGTTTTGGCAGACTCTAAAATGTCTCTTAAGTAATTAAAAAAGTTCATTTTTGCTACACGACAAAACCATATCTGTCCATTCAGATATTCATAACAATCTTATTTGACTGGCTTTCATGCCTTGAAAATCCAAAAAACCTTCTAAACTTATATGGTGTTAAAATATTTAAGAAACTAAATTTGCTGTTAAGATCAGCTTTGAGAAAATCCATAAAGATTATGTTGTATCCAGGTGTAATGGCACACAGCTAGCATCTTTAATCCCAGTCCTTGGGAGGCAGGTCTGAGAGTTTGAGATCAGCCAGGGATACATATTGAGACCCTATCTCAAAAAAATTGCAAAACAAACTTAAGAAGACCATATTATGGAATAAATGTTCATATCATCAGTGTTGAGAGAACCTCCCCCCTCTTTTGAAACTGCATATCAGATGAGGCTTGTAAGCACCAGTTTATTCCCTAGGATCATTTTAAATTATTATTATATTGTGTGTGTGTATGTGTGTGGAGAGAGAGAGAGAGAGAGAGAGAGAGAG
The DNA here is from genome assembly GCA_028555095.1 of Dicrostonyx torquatus. Taxonomy (NCBI): domain Eukaryota; kingdom Metazoa; phylum Chordata; class Mammalia; order Rodentia; family Cricetidae; genus Dicrostonyx; species Dicrostonyx torquatus. The sequence continues at coordinate 14,918,490 of JAQHUG010000009.1, forward strand.
AGAGAGAGAGAGAGAGAGAGAGAGTATGTTTGTGTGTGTTTATAGTGTGGTGCATGATTGCACAGGCACACATGCCCATTTTAAACAAGTGGTCAGAGGAGGACATTGGGTATCTTCCTTTATCACTCTCTGTCTTAGTCATCTAAGACAGGATTTCTCACTGAACCTGAAGCTGGATATTTATGCTAGGCTGGCTGGCTAGTGGGCACTCCACCCGTCCCAACCCCAATGCTGGGACCACAAGTAGCTCTTGCTCAACTTTTTAGGTGGATGCTGGGGAATGGAACTCAGGTCCTCATATCTGCACAGCAAGTGCTCTTTCCCATGGAAGCATTGCTCCAGCCTCCTCTCTGATCATCAGGATAGCAACACGATCTTCATTACTTTTCATCCTCATAGGTGAACTTAGTCAGAGCAAAAGCCTCCAACTTTGCCATCATTAAAAGTGGTAATACAGAGAGATGTGAATCACCTTCTGGATTTTGCACCCTCTGCATTTGAACTTGCTGGGCTTCTGCTGCAAGATGGACTTTTATCGTGTTTTCTCATTTGATTAATTAACCCAGCTGTGGTAATCATTTCAACATCCTCCTGCACCTCTCCAGCTTGAGGGACCAAGTTTCCATTAGAGCTTTTCATTGTACCAGCAGGGCTAGGAAGGGCGCTTGACAACGGTGTTCATAATTGCTTTGTGTAATTGCATGAGATGAGGGTGGGAAACTTTAAAAGCATATTTGCATTGAGAGTGATGTTTCAATTCATCGTGTTAATTTTTTTCTTTTGTTGCTGATATCATATCTAATTTAATGAAATGTCATCCTGCCCACAGAAAGGAATGAACAGGGAGTAGGGAAGGGTTAATCTAGGAGCAAATACTGCTGCCCATCTCTTGCCCTTCACCCTGGCTTGTATGTCCATTAAACTACCTTAGGTAAACACTGTTCTACTGTCTCGCCTTGCAACTACCCACAGGGACTTCTGACACTGTAGCTTTTTGAATGTAGAAGGCATTCCTGCCATCCAAAAGCACACGTTCCACAGAGGATTGGGACATAGCCAGATAGAGTCTGTTTTCTAGATTTCTCCGAAGTTGGAAAATGGGGCAGTTGGTGTGGGCAGGGCAGAACAGTCTAAGCTCCGAGATTCTGTCTGTCACTCTTGTAGATCAGAAAGCTCTTAACTTTCAGCCCTCCATCACTAAGGGGAGAATTACATTTCATATTAATTTTCTTTATAACATAAATGTATTTTTTTCTTTGTAGAGTTCTAGAGGACTCTTCAGCCCATCAGAGGGATCTTTTGCATACAAAAGGCTAAGAATTCTGGGAGGTGCCCATTGTGTAATAATCAGTGCGCTCTGTCTTTCCAGCACTTCGTTCTTCCTCTCACTCTGCAGCCCAGGTTGGCCTTAAACTTACAACCATCTTTTGTCTCAGCCTCCTAGTTACTGGGATTACAGGATGGAGCTGACATGGCCAACTGGTAATCAACATTTTTGAGCACTTCCCTCCCCCTTCCCAATCCCAGCCAGATAATATAAGAAGACAGACACTAAAGCAAATGATATTCAGCCAGGCAGCAGAAGCCTTTAATCCCAGTACTCAGGAGGCAGAGGCAGGCGGATCTCTGAGTTTGAGGCCAGCCTGGTTTACAGAGCAAGTTACAGGACAGCCAGGGCTACACAGAGAAACGCTGTCTCAAAACAAAAAACAAAACACTCATGATATTCAAAACACAAAAACGTAATGATTTGTGGAATAGCTTCTGGCAAGAGGCAGTTGAGAATGACATATTTGTGCATGTGAAGGAGTAAGCACACCCTACTCCCTACCCAGCTCCTAACCCTCCTCTGTGGCTACTCATTTCAGAGTGAGCTAACAGGCTCAGAGATATTGTGTTGGTATTTGACACAATGAGAATTAACATCTTATAGGGCAGTCATAGGGAACAACACATACTTTTCTCTTACAGCTCTGGACAAATGCTCAGTATGCTCTAGAACTTTATAATCTGATCCTGGAGCCACTGGCCACATGCAGTTGTTTAAATTAACAGCAAGTAAATGAAATTTAAAAATCAGTTCTTCATTTATGGAAGCCACATTTCCAGCATCTGATCATTGTATGTGGCTTCTGGTGCCATATTGGAAAGCACAGGTAAAGAGCTCTCCACCCAGAGAGTCTGGGCTGGGCCTGTTTCTCTGGCTTTCTCTTTTGCCTTCTGTTCTAAGTCGTGTCTGAATGTTAGATTCACTCACACCATCTTAATCTCACCCAAATCCCGGCCACAAAGGATAGGATTATCCTTTTCCATTTGTTGAGTCAGGGCCTCACTACCTGGGTTAGCCTTGAACTTACAATCCTCCTGCCTCAGCGTCCTGCATGCTGGGATAACAGGTGCATGTCCCACAGCCTTTGTTTGTTTGTGAACCACTGAGGACCTGGATCAGAGTGTAAGGAACTAACTCGTCCAAAGCTACACATGAATGATGGCCATCTTCTGTTGTCAGAACTGGTCTCTTGTGCTCTGTGCCCTCTAAGTATTCACGGCAGCACCTGTTTTTAGTGTTAAGGGTGGCAGGGTAACAAATGCAGTGACTGGTAGATAGCGCTCTGAGTACTGCATTGAGGTGATGGCAGACAAACCCAACTATCGCTCTCCCTTCTCTTCCAGGGATAGATGGCTTCCCTCTTAAGGCCTCGGTTCTCTCATCTGAAAAAAATCAAGAGAGTCGTTACACAGTGCCGCTACAACTTCTATCTTTACCAGTCAACAGTTTTCAGAGATTTCATTTTATTTATATGACTTCTGACATTCTTCCCAATGGCTGAAGACCATTTTAAAGGTTGGAGTGGTAGCCAGGCACCTGAACAGGCTTCCTACTGACAGCTTGACAGGAGGTACCCTGATGAGACTCCTGGAGTTGCATCTTGGCCCTTGTCCCAAAGTCTGGCTCTACACCACCGCAGCACCCACACTGCAGGATCTGTGTAAATGCAGTTTTAGAGTTATGAAGCACTAGAGGAAATGCTTAGTGATTCATTTATGCCCCAAATTTGAGGAACTATGGTTAGGGGTATGGAGAAGGTAAGAATCCATACGAACTCACCAATGTGTAAATGGACTGGAGGGCGTGTGTGACACAGATGTGGGTGATGCCGCAGCTCCATCCCTCCAGCCGGCAGGGATAAGCATGTCCCTCCAAGCATTTCCAGTTGGAGTTTGGCCTACTTCCGTGGGCAGAGTTCAATTCTTTCCTGTCTCAAAAACTGTGAATTTGAGATGAACACTTGGCTCAGGCATATGCCAGATACCTGCTGATGGACTTAGGGACTCATGAAGTGACTTCTCAGACTGAAGCTCTCTGGATCACAGCAGCCTCTTCATGAAATCCCAAAGGGCATTTAGAGTTAGCGAGCAAACTCCCAGAACACAGTGGTTCTATGGGAATTCTTGGGGTTGGATGAACTTCGGGCAGGGTGGCTGCAAACTTCTGAATGACTCAAAGTGATATGAGTTTGGTACCTCTAGAGTCCACAAGTAACCTAGAGAAACACCCTGTTTATTCCCATACAAGAAGGAAGAACAAGACACCTCAGATTAGAGCTTGGGAAATGACTGTTTCAAGTCTGGGGGAGAAGACATAGGGTCAGGATATGAAAGTCTAGGATCAAGCTGCCCACTTGAACTGTGATTCTAGGCCCAGGGATGTTTGAGAGACTGCTGTATCCACTGATGGATCTGCTGGGGAAAGGTGAGGTATTGAGGCTCCTACAACAGATAGAAGCCAGCAATTGGACCTGAACTTCAAGCTGAACTTTGACTTTGCCATTCTTCTGTAATCTCATAGGCTGAAAGAACAAGGTCACCAGAACAGGCTGGTTAGTGCCACACGACTCAGAAGTACACTTCACAGCGAGGACATAGATTCCACTGTACCTAGTAGAGAGCCCAAAACTGTATCTCTGCAGGTAACTGACTGAAAAGCTTGAGTCTCAGTGCCAAGCACAGCCACCTGGTAACTGCTGTGGTCCACCTCCATCTTGGCAAGCTTCTCAAGGTTGCTGGCGGGAAGTTTCCCTCCGTGGATTTCCTCACTGTGGAACTCTATGTTTGAGCACAACTGCTTAGATGAGCTCCCAAATCTGTAGGTTTTCCCAGTGCTTTGGTGGGGGTGGGGAGGCCTCTGGAGAAAAGAACTGCTAACTTGCTTCTTCTGGATGTCCATCATCATCATCACCATCACCACCACCACCAGCACCACCACCACCACCAGCAGCACCACCACCACCACCAGCACCACCACCACCAGCACCACCACCACCACCACCACCAGCACCACCAGCACCACCAGCACCACC
>JAQHUG010000009.1:14922965-14957528 GCA_028555095.1 Dicrostonyx torquatus
CAGCAGGAGAGTCCTATAGCAGTAAGAAAATATGGAGAAGGCTATCGGGTATGAGGAGAGAAGATACAGAGGGGGACAAATGATAATATGGGGGAGGCCAGAAGAAATGAAGGATACAGAGGAGGTGAGAGAATATGGAAGAAGTGTCAGAGGCTATGCAGGAAATAAGATCTATAGGAGGCCAGAGGGTAAAGAAGGAGAGCAGACATGGAAGAAGTGAGAGGGTATATAGGAGGCAGTCAGAGGATACAGACAAACAACCTTGCCTCAGTCCGTGTTTTCCCCACCAGGCTCCATCTCTCTCTTCAACACAGAGTACATAGGGGAAGAGACAACATTTAGGGCAGTAAGTTGCCCGTGACCCAGCAGACGATCCGACATTCTCGCACGTGCACACAACACTAATTAAGCTTGGTGGGTTATTGAATGCTTTTTAAAAAATTATGGAAGTAGAAGGGAGATGTATTGAGGAGGGTTCTGGGGGCAGTGAAAGGGGGATGAGAGGTAAATGACATGTGTATAAATATGATGAAAACATACTATATAGGTTACAACGCTGTCAAAGAATAAGAACAAAATTATTTTAAAAACGAATGCAACACAAAAATGTATAAGGCAGAGACGAGTTCAGGATGGACCTGCAGGTGTTCCACATACAGCTGGTGAGGGCTGGCAGCAAAAAGATGGGGTGCTTTTGCAAAAACGATTTCTTACTCTGTGGAGGCTGCAAGTCTGAGGTGTCAGGAGGGTCAGCTTCTCCTGGGGCCTTTCCCAAGCTTGCAGATAGTGTCTCCTGCCATGTCTTCTCCGGGCTTCCTTCTGCTATGTGACCTAATGCCCACCAGATGACCAGTCTCAATCAACTTACCTCATTGAGGATTCTCTTTCCAGGGGTTGGAGATGCAGCTCAGAGGATGAGAGTATTTGTTGCTCTTGCAGAGGACCCAGATTCAGTTCCCAGCACCCATATATTGGAAAATAGCCATCTTCAACTCCAGTTCCAGGGTTATTTGAAGAACTCTTCTGATCTCCATGGGCACCAGGCACGCCCACGATGCACAGGCAAAACACTCATGCTTATAAGTTAAATACACACAGGCAAAACACTCATGCATATAAGTTAAAATAAATCCTTAAAAAGCGGGAAAAAACTCTCATCTGTTTATAGCTCATATTCTCAGACCCCATGGGCTCATTCTTTAACCTGCCAGTTCAGCTCAGCTTATTACTCTGCCTCTGGAGCCCCTCTGGAGTCAAGTTGGCTCTTTGGTGACTATCAAAAGTGACCACATAGGCCAGACTTCAGAGAAGCCACCTACACACCATGTGTCCTGGACCCAGAACTGACCAGGGGAGCTCTGCAGACTGGAGGGTGCTCTGCTGACTGACTCACACCCTCTTTCAGGAGATGAAGGGGTAGGTGCTGAACTGGAGAAGGTGGGAGCTGGTGAGTGATGAACAGGCAGATCACCAGTCTTGAGGGAACAGAACCCTGCTTTTACATCTACACAAGAGAGACTGCTTGAGTGCAGGACATCAGAGTGACCAACCAGTAGTTTTTCTCTATCTCCCACATCACATTTGCCTGGGGTTAATGTTTCCCTGCTGTCCCACCATCTAAGATATGTGATGAATGCTCACTCCACAGGAGCATGTGACAGTGAGTTACAGCCAGCAATGGTCTCTGACATGCCAACATCAAGCCCATGATGAAGGTAGAGGAGGCAACGAAGGGAGCCAGGGCAGGGAAGCATATAAGACTATATAGGGATTCTCATAAGCAGCCTGCCTCTGTGGGCCATGCCATGGGGAGCCTCTGTGGAACATGCCTCACGGTCATCTGGAGCAGGGATGCCGGGCTTTTGATTGGGCACCTGTCCCTGCAATTGACTAAAGCCTGTGGACTTCCTGCCACTATCCCCTGTCCTGGAGATAGCCTCCTTTGCTCCTGTAGGAGCAGACTTGTAGGTGCCAGCAGCAGGAAGCCACCCCCCTCCTCTACCCTTTGTGTATCCCCAAGAGAGGCTACGGGTACACTGCTGCTGCACCCACAATGAACACTTTTTCTCATCCAGAGCACATTTCCTGTACTTGGCAGAGCTGATGTGTTCATTGGCTGATGCACTTTCAGACTGTCAGGTATCTGGTGTGCCTCTACTATAACAAAACATTGCTTATAAACCTAGCTCCCTATTTGATGTCCATTCTATAGATATGGTACAGCTTTCAACGCATACAGGTGGGATCATTTCTCTGATGGATAGTCTGCAACATTAGACCCAATAACATGCTACCTTTTTTCTTTTACCTCACACCAAGTAAAAGATAAGCCCTTAATTGAAGAGAGGAGACCCAACTGGCACGGAAATAATTGTATTTATGATACTTCTGTCATTCTGGGAGTGGAGGTCAAAAGCTAGTGCCATCAAAAGCAAAGAAATATAAAGCCCTGGGTCAGGGAAGTTCAGGGTGTGGCCCTCGGATAGAACCCTCAGCCTCTCCTTCACTTACCTTTTATTAACATTAATTAATTTGGGGACTAATGCCCAGCCTCCTCAATTTCCACATGACATTTACTGGTCCAGAATGACCATCTTGCCCCCAGTAACAGGACTTGAGAACATGTTCTCAAACGGTGTCTGGAGACTGGGACAGCCTTGACCTTCTGGACTGGGTCTTTGAGTGGCTGCTAATGAGGACCTGAGAGCCACTTCCTGTAAACTGAGACTGTGTTTCTGTTTCCTGGCTGCCCAAACCCAAACAATCACAAAGAATCTGTATTAATTACAACACTGTTTGGTCAATGGCTCAAGCATATTTTTAGGTAGCTCTTATATCTTAAATTAACCCATTTCTATTAGTCTTTTACCGCCACCTGGCCATGGCATTACCTCATTTTCTACATGTCTTGTTTCCTCAGTGGTTGGCTGGCATCTGCTTGATTCCATCTTCTCTCTATATATCCCTGTTCAGATTTCCTGCCTGACTTTACTCTGCTAAGCCATTGGCCAAAACAGATTTATTCAACCAATAAAAGCAACACATCTACAGAAGGAGATCCCACATCAGCTTCCCAGCTAATTCTGCAGCGCAGGAGGGAGTTCCCTCCCACTATTGCCTAGTCTTTGCCTGAAATGGGATGGATGTGTCCTCTGCTCCCAGGACTTTGTTGTTGTCATCGTCGCTGTTCCTCTGGCCCATGTGTGTTGAGAGTGTAGCCTCTCAGGAACCCAGTGTCATGTGTAGAATGAATTGTTACTGTCAGACAAGGTGATGTGGAGAGGCACCTGCGAGTCACTTTTGCACATCACCACCATGATGTCAGAGACATGCCGCTTGCTCTTACCACTTTATGAAGAAGGGCTCCAAAACATCATAGATGAAAAAAAAAAAGGAAAGAAAAGAAAAAGAAAAAATAGAAAGAAAGAGGTACCTTCTATGGTTTCCAATTGATTACTGACAAGTGTCAGGTTATTATTATTATTATTATTATTATTATTATTATTATTATTATTATTATTAGAATAAATCACATTTTCCTGAACAAGGGAACATTTTGGAGGAGTAGAAATATTTGATCATGGTGGCGGCAGTAACAGATGCTTAGCATCAGCAAGGAGGAAGAATAGAAGGAAAAGGCTGGATATCATTAATCTCTCCATCACACTCTGGGGAACAAGCACGAGGCCAAAGAATTGTAATTCTTTCTTTGGAATTGTAGTCCTACTGTAAAGGGACCCTACCTAGACATCCCTCAAATCCGCAAATGTACAAAAGGCACTCCCAGGCCTGTGTCATCTTCCGACCTGAAAATCTTTTCTTATCCAATCGCGCCACCCTGCGGCCACTATGAGCACTGCAGCCTCGGTCCTGGCATCCACTCGGAAGGTTTTGAACACTGGCTTATGAGATCAGTTTCTGGAGCTACAGGGGGATTGCACATTGTTTTTTGTTTTTTTTTTTTTGTATGTGTGTGTGTGTGTGTGTCAGTTATTGGGGAGATGTATAGAATATAATCTTCTTGGCTCCCTGTCTACTATTCTACCTCCATTTCTTGGAAAAGCACCCAGGTATGGGTGAAGGTGGAAGGCATCCCTATTCTTGTATCTTTTTCTTTCCGGATTCTCCACTCCTCGCCGCATCCTCCCTGTTGTAGTTTAGGCCTTGGCACAGAGTTGGATGGGGTGTTCCTGCCTCTCTCTAAAAGCCTCCTAAGCATCGGTGCGGCCGTAAGACCACACTACTGCGCGGCTTGTGGTGTGAAGGCAAAGGCCCTGGCCGCTGAGCATGTCTCCATGCCTTTCTGGTCTGTAAGATGCACTACAGCCTAATTAGATTTGAGAGATGAGCAAGATCACCTGGAGGAAAATTTATTAGTGGCCGAAAGACGAAGGTTTCTTCTTCCTAGTACCTCTCGCTAAAGGGGGAAAGAATTGGACCAACATCAGAATCTCTCTCAAAGGACTTGGACATCCTGCATTACGCTCCGCAGTCTGGGACAGCTCAGGATCATGGGGACCGCGCCTGGGTGCCAGAAGCGGGAATTCCCAAGAGCTCAGCACATTCCTGACTCACGGGACCAGTTTGCTGAGGTTTGTGAACTGAGGGCATCAGAGAGCACGGAAATGGAGGAAAGGGAGAGCTGCAACCCAGAGAAAGTAGTGTGAGCAAATGGAAATGACCCCTGAGGACGCTCACTTGCCAGGCCACCCAGACAAGTGAAGATGGAGCAGCTGGTCAGACTCTAACTCTAGTTCCGAGACTGACTCCTTGTCGGTCGGCTTAGGGGGTCTTGGACCTGAGTCTGCACTTTGGTCGAGGGCAGCTGGAGGTCTTCAGTAGTAGAACTGCGTCAGGCTGCGGCTGCGTTCCAGGGACAGAGGGACTCCGTGGGTCCCTTAGCGATTTGCGGAGGGGAAAAAAGGGCTCAGGCGCCTCCTAGCGGTGGCGAACGAAAATCCTAGCTTTTCCCACCCCACGTGGTTCGCTAAGCAGAGGAAAAATTCACTTGCAAGACCGCTTTTCCGCACTTGCTCTGATGGCGGCGCTGAGACCTATTCACCTCTTTTAATAACGATGTCCTGGGAGTGAAAAATAGAGGCTTTAAAAATCCCCCCATCTGCGTGCGTGCGTGTGTGTGTGTGTGTGTGTGTGTGTGTGTGTGTGTGTGTGTCTCAGGGCGCTGGCGAAAGCAATAAAACTCAGATCACTTCCTTGCGAGATAGCAGCAGTTATAATGCTCCGAGGGGATCAGGGTTTATTTGCAGATCCTGGATAAAAGATGATATATCGACGAGGTTTAGAGTGTCAATGCGCCTGGCCTCTCGGGAAGCCACAAGTACATATTTCCTGAAATACCACCCAACACAATATCTAATCCAATGCCACTTAAGCACTGGGAGGGGAACACCAGCATCCCACAAGTTTGCACCCAGCTTCTAAGTTCGAGGTGGAGAGAGATCAGCCCTCTCTGGCGGAGTGTGGGGCACCTTAACACTCCTCCCCTGGCCCCTGTCTTCCGTCCAAGTGATCACTAAACGATGGGCCTTAATAAATACGTTTGAGAAATGTCCTTATGCTCTGCAAATATTGGATTAGCTTTTCAATGGGCAGGCTCTTGAAAAGGCTGGAGAAATACACGCCAGGTCTCAACTAAGCCCAACAGTCAATAGGTAAGGAAAATAAGTTATTTCCCTGGCGGGAGTAGAAGGTGGTGCCGCCTCTGTGGCATTATCTACTGTGTTGGCGGTTCTAATCTTGCGAGAGGAGAAGGGAAAAGAACTTAAGGTAACTTGACATTTTCATCAATTAAGGGGTGCTCATTAAAGTCCGGTTTATTTTATTCCCACGACCGAGTCTGAAGCCTTTTTGATTAGAAAATATGCTGCATATTTGGGTGATGTTTGTAGGGGTTGTTTTTGGAACCTACCCCGCCTGCTTAGGGAAGGCCACATGGGGTGTGTTCCTTCTAAACACTGCTCTGTTCAGGAGACATTGAGAATTAAGGAGAGTCTCTTCAGGTGAAGACTGTGGAGTAAGTTTCTAAACTGGCTCTCCTGGGCACTAAAATGGCAGCAGGTTATGCCTCTGTAGTTCAAGGAAGGAGGTGCCCCTTAGCTGGCTTTGGAAATCAAATCATTCATTCGGAGGATGCAAGCCGCCTTGGGACTGGCTGTGCGTGCAGTCGAGCTGGGCTGAGCAGCCCGATGGGATCCTCTGCTTCTTGGATCTTGCCAGAACTATGTAAGAGGCCCTCTCACCATCAGGCCAGGACACAAGGGACTGGGTTCGCATATACTCCAAAGCCCAGAAGCCCTAGGAAAGTCAGAGAATAACTAGGCCTTGGGCACCACAGGCCTGCCCAATGGCTTCAGCATGGGATACTGTGCCAGTGTGAGCCTAGCTGTCATCTGACACACTGCACACCAGGGGCCCAAAACGTGTGTGTGTGTGTGTGTGTGTGTGTGTGTGTGTGTGTGTGTGTGTGAGAGAGAGAGAGAGAGAGAGAGAGAGAGAGAGAGAGAGAGAGAGAGAGAGAGAGAGAGACTGTGTGTCATGGGGCCTAGGCGGGGTAAGCGCCCTCTGAAGCCATCAAAGACAGGGTGGCTTTTTTCCCCTCCTCCATCCTCCTCCCCAATAGATATAGCACGAATTTTTAATGCGTCTTCCTTTCACAGACAACAATACAGGGTTTGAAAGCCGGACACAATTTGGGTTTTGTGCGGGTCCCTCCTCGCGCTCCCTCGGCCCAGCTGGCCATATGGAATCCAGCATGGAGTCCGCGGATGACAAAGGGACCCAGTGACAGGCCCAACAAAACCCCAAGGAGACTTCTGCCTGACTCCGGGATTCACTGCCCGCGATAAGCGCGCTGAATGGTGCGGGTGGGGAGCTGGGGGGGGGGCTTCTCTCTCTTCCCCTCTCTGTCCTCTGCGATCCTTTCTCTGTCCCTTTTTAATATGCACGCCTCTAACATCTCCAGCTCCCAGCTTTCCCATTGTGCGGTTTTGTGCGGCCCTCTGTAGATTGGGCGAAGATAGACTGCCGAAGCGGACCCCGCGCGGGGTGCGCTCCCAGGGCGCTAGGGTTAGGGCCACACAGGGCTCCACAGGAGCTTTTATTGACTCCTTGGGGACCTGAGGACAGAGAGGGGCGGGCGCTCGATCCACCTCCGGGGACTCGCGAGTGCACTTACTGAGAGCACAGGCCTGTGGGCCTTAACCTGCCAGGCAGTAGAAACCTGCAAGAGATTGGTCCTTTACACTCCCTTGGAGGTCGGAGAGGCGCTTAGGATTGTGGCAAAAAGCCTGGACCTGGAACACTCAACCCTCATTCCTCCAGGGCTGCCCATTAGGGCTCCCGACAAACCCCAGCGACCTGGGGCTTAGGAGAAGTTGCACATGGGATAGTGAGTGATTGGTTCCAGAGCAGGTTGGGCATCTGCCTTTCATACTGCACAGTAAACGATAGGCAGTGAATTCCCTGGCTTTTACAAACAGCAAAAAAAAAAAACCCACAGTTTTCAAGCTTGTTCACAGAACAAAGGGAGACTTTTCAGCATATAGGGAAACTGTTCCCTTCCCAGAGTTGAACCGGAGATGGGAAAGGACTGTAGTGAGTTATTAGAAAGACTCCTGTGCCCTCAGTGACGTGTGTGTGTGTGTGTGTGTGTGTGCGCGCACAAGGCAGAATAAAGTGTAATCGCGTCCCTGGGTGTGTTGTGCAGATTTGGTCACAAGGATAAGCATGTTTGCTTTAGATATTGAATTAAATCTGATCACCAACTTGAGGGGGAAAGGGGGAAAAATCAACTGGGATGGCTCCTTTTGCTCACCTCCTTCTTGCCTCTAGCCTCAGCGTGGGAGGGATAGACACTATATTCAAATAAACTGACTTCCAACCTCGCTCAGCTCAGCGATTGCTGGGTTCTGACTCACGGAGCCGCGAGTGAGACAGAGCAGAAAGGTGTGTACTCGCCAGTCTGCCTGGCTCCCTGAGACGGTCGCCCTCAGGACCTTGTGTGCTCCAGGATCAAGCAACTAGCTTAGTTCTCTGTGAAGGAAGAAGGACAGATCCAACCTCTCAGGATGGAACTGTGTGACTTGCCTGTCCTCCTACCCGAGCCCTGGTGACTAGAGTTCCGCTCTACTCCGACCTCTGCTCTCTGACCATTCACCCAGAGCCACGACCAAGAAACCAAGAACTAGCGCGGTGAGACCCAACTCCACAAAACGATGGGGCATCAGTAATAAGGCCGGGCTGCCTAGGGTCGCCAGTACTTAGCTCTCTTCCCTGGCACCTCGGACAAAAGAGTTTGGAGGAGGGACCTGCAACACCTGGTTGTGCGCCCAAGACCCAGCGAGTTGTTATTGACAGGCAAAGCCTCGGGAGCCCCAATCTTACCTCTCCTACCCTCACTCTGGCTCCGAGGCCTTGAAGAGGTCAGCTAGGCCTCAACTTAGTACACAGACATTGAAAAGTAAAGAGAAAGCCATCAGACTCAACCTCAGACGCACGCACCTCTCCCCCCCCCCCACCACCACCAAGGGGTAAATCAAAAGCAACAAAGTGAAAGTCATCGAGTGTAGTGGCTTCAACAGCTTTTCAGGCTGAAGGAGCCACTCATAGATTTGGGCGAGTGAGGGGGGCTCGCTCTCCTTGTTTGGCGTTACCCAAAGTCACTTTTCCTCCCCCTGTTGGGGATTCAGAGTGCACAGAGGCCCTCAAGCCCTAGGGCCAACAAGGACTTTGGACCACCGGGTAGTAGTAGTAGCTTGGCTGAAGGCCAAGCTGACCCGGTCCTGCACTGACTGTCCCCGTCTGTCCGGAAGAGGCCTATCGCGGGCGCTCCTCCACCGCCTGGGTATCCCCCCCAGTCTCCGGGCTGCATGAGGAAATGAGTACCAGCTCAGAACACAGCCGGTCCAAGCTCCAGACTTAATATTACCCGGCCCCGCGGCAGGGAGACAAAGTCAAATAAACCGCAGAACTGGGCTTGTTTTTTTTTTTAACACAGGATTTTTATTAAAATTCTTATTTAAAAAAATTGAAAGCTTTTAGCGCCCGGCGCTCTTGGGGAACCATGCGGAACTTCTGAGTTTCAAGTTCCGGGGCTCAGGATCCGGAAAATGGGGCCGGGGGATGTCTCGCCTACACAGGTTTTCCTTTTTCATAGTTAAAAAATGTTTGCACTGAACAAATTAAAAACAAAAATAAGATAAAAAAGAAAGACGGAGGCAACTGAAACATAACCCATCGAAAACAAAGGACAAGGAGAGTTTGACCTGATGGGAACACAGGCCCATCCAGAAGGTCATGTGGCAACGATCACCAGCGATATTTACAACGAAGAGCGAAATCTGCCACCAGTTGTCGGAACGTGTACATAGCCATAAATATTTTGCATTTTCTTATATAAAAAAAGGAATCCTCTATACTTTAAAGTGTTCTCCACTTGCTTAAGGAGGCTGACAACATCGCTACTCACACAAACATATTTTACAAAATTCACGAAAGCAGTGCGGGGGTGGGGGCTTGTCCTTTCTCTTTTCAAGTGACGACCTTAACGTTGGGATAGTTTGGTCCCCTCAGGGAGAGGCAAAGAAGTGAAGCTGCGCAAACATTCTGTAAACACGACTTAAGAGTTCTATCCTCTCCAAAGGTTCAAAGGAGGGAGGGATGAGGCAGAGTCAAGAGATGGAATCTGCCTCTCTGAGGAGACACAGGCAACCTCCTGGTGCCTCCTCACCTGAGCCGAGCGTCGGCTCAACGCTATAATAATAATTATAATAATAATAATAACCGTGGTAAGGATCGAGTCCTCCTCGCCACCGCCGCGGTTGGGGTGGGGCCAGGGCCTAAGGCCTCGAGTCCTGGAGGGTCGGCGCTCACCAAGTCCACTGCTGGGCCTGGACCAGGGGGTGTGCTGTCGGGTACTGGGGGGTGCTGGCCGAGCTGTACTGGGCGTTGTACTGCATGTGCTGCAGCGACTGCGCGCTGTAGGCGGAAAAGGGGATGCCAGCCTGGAAGGTGGCGGCTGCCAGGTCCTGGGCTTTGAGCGCATGGCACGGTTTGCCGTCCCTGACCAAGACGGGCACGGCCACGCGGCGCGGCGAGGGCAGGGGTGTCACCTCCATACCTTTCTCGGCCCGGGCACGCTTCATCTTGTAGCGATGGTTCTGGAACCAGATCTTGACCTGCGTGGGCGTGAGGCGGATGAGGCTGGCTAGGTGCTCGCGCTCGGGCGCCGACAGGTACCGCTGCTGCCGGAAGCGCCGCTCCAGCTCGTAGGTCTGTGCTTTGGAGAAGAGAACTCGGCGCTTCCGCTTCTTGCCTGCGTCCCCCCCGCCGCCCGGGGTCTCCTTGTCATTGTCCGGTGACTCGTCAGCCGAGGGCTCTGGGGACTTGGAGCTGGAGTCTTGAGGGGGAGCGCTGGCCGCCAGCCCGTGCACTGGGTGGGATGTGGGGGGGGGGAGAAGCGCATCAGGCGCCTGGAGGCCGAGTGCCACCTGGGCCACCCGGAGCCCCAGGGATCTTCTGTGGGCCTGTGGCCCTGGACGGCCCAGACCCACTGCTTTTGCGGTAATTCCCGCCCGGCTCAGCGCCTGAGGAAGCCGTCGGGGTCCGCTAGAGGAGAGCCTGCGCAGTGGGGGCTCTGAGGTTCAAGTTTCTAGGGGTTCATACATTATGAGGAGAATTTAGTGCGGGGTAGAGTGTGGACGATCGTTGAGGGTTAAGGGCTCCGGCCCCCTTAAACCGCTTCCTCTCTGGAGAGACGTGGGCTGATTTTTAAAAGGAAAACCTCACAATCCCGGCATTGATGGCTTGGCGGGGTAAAGCAGGTTTGGGGGGCTTTTGCTTTCCGGCTTTCTGGACACACACACACACACACACACACACACACACACACTTGCCGCCGCGTGCACCACACAATTTCTTTACAATCATGCAGGGGTAGGATGAGCTACTTAAACCAGAAACCTACTCCATCATCTACCGCTAGCCGAACCCTGACCGCTGGCTAGTTCTAGGGAGCTAAGTCAAACCCTCTGCCTCAGCTGAGTCCAGGGGACTCCTGCCAGAGCTATCAGTCGGGTTGACATCTCTAACCAGCCCTTAGGAAGCATCTCTGTCCTCTGCTTTAGTTTTTCACGTGGAAAAAAAATATGACATCAAATATTCTGCAGGGACTGGGAAGGATGGCTATTGAGGAGGTAAAAGGGCATACTAAGCAAATGTTTCAGAATCTTTAGGATTCGGGATGGGAACTTGGATCTTAAATGGCTTCTTCCCCTTTACTCCCAGCGTCCACCCGGCCTGCTGCCTCAGCAATGGAGGCAGCCACAGACCTTGGAGCCAAGTTTCGCTACTTACGGGAGTACTGGAGGCCCTCGGTGCTGGCCAGCCAGCGAGTGTAGGGGTTGTCGTTGCTGTCGTAGAAAGGGCTCTTTAGAGGAAGGCTCTGCACAGCGTCCAAGGCGCCCTGCCCCAGCGACCCGGCCCTCTTGGCGGGCTCCGGCCCTTCGCTTTCCTCCTCCGGCCCTTCGGCCACAGAGCCTTCCTCATCGTTGGTGTCCGGAAGGTCCAAGATGTCCTTGACTGAAAACCCGGTCTTTGTGTTGGTCAGCGACATGGTTCCGGACCCCGCAATTTATGCCGCAAAGTTGTAGCTTCACTTGGTCAATTCCTGGCGCTCCCCAGCCCGGGAGGGCGGGGGGAGGAGGTTAAGGGAAGGGAAGGGGGGAGGGATGGGGGATGGGTTTTAATTATTGGGATAATTATTATTTAAAATGAGAGGAGGACACTGTGGGAAAAGGGAAGAGGGAAAAATAATAAAGCCCACCCGGCGTCTCCTCTCTTGTCAGAAAGCACGGAGAAATGTACGCAGTGACTGGCGGCCTGCGCGCCCAGCGCCGCGCGGCCTCAGTTTGTAACTCCAGGAGAGGTGCCAAGGTGCCGTCAGCTCGGGCTCCGGCGGCCGCTCCGCGCGCGGTGGCGGCTGGTGGCGAGGAAAAAATGGGCCATTGCCCGAGCGATCAGTCCATATAAGGCTGGGCTCCACTCACGAACCTGGGGAGGGGGGAGGGGGAGAAAGGAAGGGTGGGAGGGAGGGGGATCGAGGGAGCGAGAGAGGGGTGAAAAAAAAAGAATGGGGGGGAAAGAGACATTAAAAACGCAAAGGTTGGCCACGTGTGGGCGGGTCTTGGGAGTCAAGTGGATGAAGACAGTATTTGCAGATGTGAAATTGTGGGTTTTGGGGAGCTCTGCGCTCCCAGCCAACGGCCCTCTAGAGCAAGATGAGAGGTGTAACGTGTCAATTAATTGCAAAGATGGGGAGCGCTTTTTTCCTCCCTCAGTATTTACATACAAAGGGCCACCTCGTCGTTCGCGAGTCCACACACTTGAAAAGGCCGTTTTAACAAATTGCATCTTAAGGCGGGGGGAGGGGGGGAAAGCTGGGGTGAGAAAGAAAACAAAACAGAAAGGAGGAGGAGGGAAGAATCCTCTTTAACATTCACCGGTTCCTACCTCCCCACGCCCTGCGCGCACCCCCCACCCTGGCCCCAGCTAGTCAGAAAATTGGCGATTTGTGGCGCCTTTGGAAAAGGGGGAGGGGTGAAGGCTGAGCCACTGAAATCTCTCCTTCCCATCGCTGGTGGTTCCCTAAACAAGATCCGGTTCAAATGGCAAGAGCCCAACTTCTGTAAGCCTCCTAGGTCAATATTTTGGTTGAAGCTTAAGGATGAGTACTAGAAATGACAAGTCAAGTAATTGATTCTAGTTAACCGCGAAAGAGCTGGAAACCCAGGAGAGGACTAGGCTTGGACCTGCCAGAGTCATCACTGAAGAACCCACCCCCCTCTGATGGCCCTTTATTTGCTAAAGACCCATTTATCCCCCCCCCCCAATTTCCGTGCTGTAGAGAAGGACTGGCCGCTCACTTTCTGCTCCGCGGGCGGTCCAAGGAAGAGAGGGGCGGGAGCTTGCGGCTCTGTCTGTGGCCAGTTCGGACCTGCGCCCCAGAGACTATGGCCTCGGTTTATTTCTACCGGGTGGAGGCGAGGGCTGAGGGCCTCTGTCCCTTTCTACCTTTTATAATCCTTGCCTCTCTGGCCCTCTACTATGCCAGTCTTCAGCTAAAGGTGGAGCGGCGGGAAGAGAGGCGGGAGTGTGTGTGTGTGTGTGTGTGTGTGTGTGTGTGTGTGCGCGCGCGCGCGCGCGCCTCCAATCCGGGTGAGGACCCAGAAAACTACCGATAGGAGGTTGAAGGGCTAGTGGTTGTTGCTGTGTTTTCTCTTGAGTTTCTTTCTTCCTTGCAAATCCTTTACTTTCTCCAGTTTTTGCTGTCTTGGGGTGTGTGCTGATAGGACACACTCCAGGCTCCCAGCTGGCATGAGGTTAGTGTGAACTTTCCAACAACCTTTTTCAAACCTGGGAATTGAATTTCTCTGAGCTGGGAAGGAAAATGCTATATCTCACGCACCCTGCATCCAATTTAAGTTTAGGAGATGTGAGGCTGGGGAGAAAGTTTGCTACCTGCTGTTCGTCCACTCCACCTAGCCTCAGGAGTGGGTTAGGCCTGCAGCTGGGGGTGGGGAGCCAGAGAAGAGCAGGCTTGGGTCTTGGGGGTCTTTTCTTTCCAACTGTCCCTGCTTGGAATCCAGGGGAAGCGGGGTGCTGGGGAGCCGAATTCTCCAAGCGCACAGCTGCTTGGACCGCAGCGGCGTCCCCCCTCCAACCCCCGGGTTTCCAGACCCTTGCGACAGAGCTCTTCCTAGCTGCTCAGCGGCTTTCTGCAGCTCTTGTTGCCTCGCCCCCAGTATGTGACGTGGGTGACAATGGCCCAGGTTGGAGCGAGCCCCACGTCGGCGCGTCCTGGGTGGTCGGACCCAGGCAAACACAAATACAAACCGATTGCTAAGCTGCGGACAATGAGCGAAATGTAGACAAATGTCCCGCTCCCGTTGGAAGCCTTTGTCCAGGCCCGGTTTTTGCATTTATTTCAGTGGCGAAATAATACATGATTGACGCTCTCTTTCAATGTGTCCTAACTGTTTGGAATAAATCTAAGGTTGTCCCTAGTTGTCATGGCATTCAACCCTTTTCAATGGACTATCTCTTCATTCATTTCTGAATCCGTCCACAATATTAAGGAAACCCCTTCATGTCGACGTTCCCCGTTTCTCTTTTCGCCTAGTTTTTCTTTTCTCCTTTCTTCCTCTTTTTTTCCCCTTGCAAGAATTAGTATCTGGTTTGAAACGTGTTCCTCAAACTTATTACTTTCTGTGTCTCTCTCCCCCCTCCCTTCTCCTTTTCCAGCCTCTTTCTCAGCTTTCCTGCTGGTTGCCTTTCCCTCCCTCCTTTCAGACTGGGGCTTGTCACTGCCTGGCGGTGTGGGAGGAGAAAAGTCAGCTTTCCAGAAGTGGGGAAGAACCCAATTTGGATCCAGGGACAGGGTGGGCTTGCTACACTGTTGTTACTTAGTGGCTAAATAAATACTGGGAGAAATAGTTTCTCAACTCAAACATTGCAGGGAAAAAAAAACCCTCTCCCTTTGTTCCTCCTCTTATTTTTCTGTCTTAGAAGAGGGGACTTTCTTGGAGACCAGGGAACCTCTAGAGGCATGGGAGGTGGGGCCAGAGTACAGCTTGGTTGGACTAGGCCAATGCTTGGACTGGGTGGAAAAGGGGTCCTTTAGCAAAAATGTCCCTTGTCACCAATCTCAGAGTCACTTTAAGTCTTTAGTGTGGGTGTTCCCCTGGGAGTCACCCAGAATCTACCCATTCCCTTGGTCTTAGAGCCACATAGGTCTCTATAGTTCCTAACTTTGTTCTCTTGCTTTCCCTAGGCATAGTGGGCCTTTCTTTCTTCTGGGAAGTAATCAGTGCTATTGACTGTGCCCCCTTCCCTGCAAAGTGCATTAGAGAACTGTTTGTTTTTCTAAGGTTGTCCTGGGAATTAATGGTGGAAAGGGAGTGCTGACTGTTGAGACCGACACCCCATAGTCCCAGTTCACTGAGGCAGCTCAAGTTCACAGAGGCCATGACTGCCAGTAGGTTCATCAAGACCTACTCTTGGGTCTTCAATCAGAAGGCAGCTCAGTCCACAGGCTCCCTTTCAGGAGAATCTTGAGGGCCTGTCCTTCGCCTGCCAACTCAGGGCTTTCCCCCAGTTCTGCTCTCACCTCTTAAACCGGTTTTTGCAGGTCTGGGGGCACCCGACAGCTAGTCTAAGAGGGCCAAAGAAGCTCAAGCCTTTCCTTCGCGGTGACACACAGCAGTAAGACATGCGGGTTCAGTTATCTCCTAGCGGACCTCGCGGGAGTACTGTTCAACACCCCTTTTTGGCCCCTGGGGTTTCCTCATCTGCTTCCAAAGCGTTAACATTTGCAATTGAAAAGACGAAGGAAGCCCGCTGGGATGCTCTTAATTGAGGGGGAGAAACTGGGCTTGTTAGAAGAAGATCATAAAATGCAAGTCCCCCAGGAGCAGCCCGCGGACTTGGGGAGGCCCACACCAGCGCAGCTGGAGGTCGGGGCAAGTCTCCCGCCTGGATCAAGCTCCAGCACCGTTTAGACTTCGTAGGCTGGGCTTGGAGTCAAAAGATTGGACGGGTCAGAAGCAAAGGCATTTCTTCTAACCAAATTAAGCAAGCAACTGTATTCTAAGGACACCCCAAAAGGCCTCCCAGAGAATCATCTTCCTGGCGAAATCCCACACATCCAGCAGGTTAAGAGGATCCAGTTGCATGACTCCTACCCTTCAAAAGAGTCTGGTATCAATGTTCGGGCCACCCTGACCCTGCCAGTTCAAGACCTATGAGTTCCTGCTTGTGCTGGCATCAGTTTCAACTCGCAAGGACCTGCGCTAGTCTTGCCCACAAGGAATTCTTTAGTAAACTCTTTCCAGGCTCTGTCTTGAGTCCAGGAGAGGACTATGTTTTGGAGTCATCAAGCTTGTGTTTGGGCTCAGCTGCAGTAGTACGGCAGCCCCGGAGTCTCTGTAATGGGCCTTCTGCTGTTGTAAACTTAGGGAGGAAGTTGAAGTGGGCAGTGAAATCTTCTATACCAAGAGTGCCCTGGGCTAGAGACCTGTTTGACGTTTGGCGTCTCTTCGGTAGAACAACACATACACCTGCTGGGGTTACCCAGACAGCAGGAGGCCTCCTCCTGTAGCCCCTGCTCTTTATCTTCAGGCTTTCATTCTTCTAACCCTTAGAAGAAGCTCTCGGTGAGTTACCAGCCAGTGACGGGAGGAAGGCCAGCTCTCCAAGGAAGCTAGAGGAGAATCTTCCTTTGGATGCTGGGGAGCGGGGTGCGGGGTGCGGGACGAAGCACTGGCTCAAGCCGCTGGAGAGCAGGGCCACCGAACTGAACAATCACTGGAGGCCCAGCAGGGGAGGAGAATGTACACAGGCTAAGTGGCCCCACTCCAGGACAAGTGGCCCTCTAAGTCGGCCGGTGTTTACCTGTTTACTTTCCAGGTAGCTCAAACAGGACTGCCTTTTTCTGCACTCTGGAGAAGGGGCCGCCCACCTGTGACCTGCTTTCTGCACCTTTCTCACTTCCATTCAGTGACTTTACGCCCCCTGTTGGGAAGGGGGTGGGTTTTAAACTCCAGCGTCAAAGAAGAAAGACAGCTTAGGAAAGTCTAAAGAGAGGCTTCGGAGCTTGGCCAGGAGCCTCTTCCGCGTATCTATGAACAAGGTAGCCATCCTTGCACGGCATTCTACCAAAGCCCACCCGACCCCATCTGGGCTGGACTTGAAGGGCCTCCTGGGACTTCTGAGTTCGCATCTCCCCCTTTCAGCTGGTGAAAGCTTGTTGGGCTGGTGAGTTCTCCAGGGGGAAATAAGGGTAGATGAAGTCCTAGGGACGGGGCTGGGGGCTGGGGGCCGGGCCGGGAATCTTAGCGGTTTGAATCCAAAGGGGGCAGGTGACCTTGAGAAGCCCAAAGCTTCGGTGGTCCTAGGGCACCCCCATCCTCTCCACCTACAAAGCACTTTCAATCAGTAGAATTACAAGGTCTTTTCCCTTTATTTGGAAACACTGAGTTTTTTGACTTCATTTCTTTTCTTATTATTATTTTCTTCTTTTCTTATTTGAAGACTCTCCCTTGCTGGTAGAGTGTGTGGCTGAGCTCTCAGGCCCTGCACATC
Source organism: Dicrostonyx torquatus (assembly GCA_028555095.1). NCBI lineage: Eukaryota > Metazoa > Chordata > Mammalia > Rodentia > Cricetidae > Dicrostonyx > Dicrostonyx torquatus. Next base: position 14,940,123 of record JAQHUG010000009.1, read on the forward strand.
CCATCTCAGATAACAGCCGTCAAGTGGATTATTGTCTGGTTAGTGCCAAGGTGCAAGCGTTTTGTCTTCTTTCACTCCTGAAACAAAGCAGTGCACCTCCTTGCTCCAGTGAGGATTAACGGCGGCGCACACACAAAGGTTTTGACGGAGGAGCAAGGTTTATTTATCTCAGGTTGGAGGGAGAGACTGGTATGCACTTGAAATAGCCACGAGTGGAAAATGGGTCCCGTTCTGATTCTGAGCGGTGATAAAGATCATCTTTTACAAAAAACACTTCTGGTCAAAACAGGCCCCTGGGCAGTATGGGGAGAACTGGGGGTTAGAAGAACTCGGATGTCAGCTCCGCTATCCCACGTGATAGAAATCCTGGCCCAGAAGTACCACTCAGTTCCTTTTCCCAACACGGAAAACGTGACATGTGCTTATCAAAAGTAAGTTCCAGCTTCTGTTGGTTAGCCTCCACCTTTGCCCCTGGGGCAAGGAAAACGTTGAGGTCACTGGGTCTGTGTGACACCTGGGGGGTCAGTAGAGAGCGCTGACTGATGCTCTGTAGGGAGGCCAGACCTCTAGCCGGGAAGAACCTGTCCTCACTAGTTATAAAGCAGGTGGGCCAGAACCTGGGGGTTAGCTGAAAGAGTCTACTTAGGGTTCAAGCTAAGGTGAGTGTTTCTCCTTTCTTCTTTTCTTTGGCACATATGTTAGCCTTAACCCCTTAACAGCAGGAAAGGAAGGATGAAGGGAGCCATCCAGAGTTCCCCTAAATCAACAAGAAGGTGGGCTCAGTAAGTTCTCCAAGTCCAGGCACTGGGGTCCAATTATGCTGTAGGAAAGGCTGAGTTCCTCCCAATCCCCCAGTGGCGGACAACCAGAGGAAAATGGTGAAAACTAATCATGAGACCTACACCCTGGGGTTCAAGACGGTAAATGTGGTTGCAGGAGAAAGATAGCTAAGAGAGGCAGGCCCATTTTTCTTTTTCGAGGCAAAATATACAACACTTTACCAATTATCTACCCCCACCAAAGAGAGAGTAACTCCCTAGTATGTAAATTGCCATAGAAATTGGGATTTCTCTTATTAATCGGCCTCATTGTGTGGGCATAAGACCTCGAGGGTATATGTTAGGACTTTGATAAATGCACTTTAATGAGATTTTTGAAAATGCATCCAATAAACTAAGAGGCGAGAAAAGCCGTTTAACTTTCATGGATGTTAAATAGAACACGAAATGTGGCTCTGGGCAGACTACAAAATTTAAAATGTAGCTTTAAACCCCCCTCGGGCCAAAGGAGCCTTGTTCCAGCGAACCCATTATCATCGCTTACTGGGAAACCAAACGACACGTCCCCGTGGGCGAACTCCTTTGCTTTATTCGTTAGCACAGCTCTAATGATTAAATATGGTACAATGAGATTACGCGTCATCACTGTTGCCTTCAGGAACGTTCTTCCAGCCAAGCCCGACCTTCCCTTGATAAAGGCGATTCCAATGCGGGAGATTCGGGTTTCTCAGGGAAGCAAGGCGCTGAAAGCAGTTCCTTATCTGAATTTACTCCTTAACACGTGACAGAATCATTACCACAGACTTTGGGAATCAAGCTGCTTCTCATAACCCGTTAGCATTCAGCACTTCAAGCCAGACCAGGCGGGCTGATGGGCAACGTAGTCACCCATGCGAGAGGAATGTACGCTCTCAGTCGGAGCTAAGTGCACGGAAAGATAGACACGCACCCGCGGGGGCCACCAGCATTGACACAGAAAGGGGCGACTGAGGCTCTGTGTCTCATCCCTCCAATCTGGGCACCAGAGGTTTCCCAGGAAGCAAGGTCCCCTCTCCATCCCAAGTGCCACCAAAGTGAAGAAGGCGAGAGGCATAGAAAGGCCTGTTTGTGCGTCTGCGTGCTGGGGAGGGAAGGGCACAGCAGAATCAGTTGGAGGGGTCTCCCAGCAGAGACCCTGACTTTAATAGGCCCCACCAAGGTTCATTTCTGATCCTCTGGCGATCTCTACTGTCACAAACGAGAACTGTCCAGCGCCGGGTGAGGCCCAAGAGACACTAATGTCTCAAACTGCAGGTTTTCTTCGTCTCCCCAGCGACCACTGTCTCCACAGCTCCAATCCCCAGCCCTGTGGGTTCTTGACTCCGATTTCGCCTCTCATCCTCTATCTCCTCGCGGCTCCCAGCCCCACTCGTATGCCAGTTCCGCCCCAGAAGGAACCCGCCTTTCTCACTAGGCGCCATCTCCAAATTCCGCTGCTTACTACCCTCAATCGCTAGTCACCAGCGGCGCAGACGGGAAAGACTCACCCCGCAAAGGTGGGGGCCCGCGGCGCGTCCTTCCTTACTGCAGCCAGCAAAGTCGGAGAGCCCCGGGGATGGGGAGGAGGCTGGCGAGACGCTAAATGCGCCCGCTCCGCCTCCCACTCCCCGCACTGTGGGGACAGCACCGTGGCGTTTCAACGCGCGCCTTTATCTAGTCCTCCACCTACCGGGACGCCCCCTCCCGCTGCGCCCTTCCCCCCATCGCAGGCCTCCCGGGCGGGGCCCGAGGATCTGCCGGGCTCGGCATGGGAGGGGTGGCTGTGGGCGCCGCTTCTGCCCACGACACTGGTGGGGGGGGTCCTCCGCACCAGCCCAGCTATTCCCACCCCTCAGGGCAGCCCCACGTGCTATCAGGTGCGGTGGCAGGAACACCTGGCTTCTGTGGCAGGTAAAACTTTTCCCAACGATAGATGGACCTGAGGAGGAAAGGCTCCTTTCCCCGGTGACCAGCCAAGTACTGGACTGGGAGGACTTAAGATGCCTGGGTCTGCCCACCTGCTGCTTCCCGACGTCGTGACTCTTGGATAGAGCCACGCTGCGAGTCCAGAGACGGACGAGTGGATCGCCGGGCTGTTAGGGGAGCCCCAAACCGAACACAGACAAGCTTGGTCCCGGAGGCGCAGCGAGGTCCCTTCCCGGGACGTTGTCGCGTTTCGAGCTGAGACTTCTGCACCAGTCAGCACAGAATAACAGACAGTCGGTCCTAGCAGCGGGAGGGGGCGCCAGGCAGGCCTTGTCGGTCGCCCGGTCGCCGCTGGACCGCTACTCCCGGAGCCCCCGGGAGCATGCATGCGGGACACGCGCGAGCAGGAGGCTCACCTGGGGCGCGGCGGCGGTGCGAGATCCCGGCCTCAGGAACTCCCGGCCTACGGCAGGGGAGCCTGGAATCGCGGGCTGTGGCGAGCGCCCTCCTCCCGGCTCTGAACTAGGGCTCCAGCAGTGCTCACCCGCCCGCTCCGGACCCGCGGCCGTCGCAGCCTCAGCAGAGGGGCCGCTCCCCCGCGCAGCGCTCTGTTTGTTTTCCTAGCCCGACTGACGTGAGTCAAAATATTGGCCATATGTTCAGCGGTAATAAATTGGGTATGAGCGCAAACACACTTGGGCTTCGATGGCTCTTTCAGCGGCCACATGGCCTGCTTGGGAGGGAGGGGGCTTCCACCTTCCTCTCTGCCATAGCCCCTGTTCCCCCAATCCGAGGTGGGATTTCTTGGTGGCGGCGTCTTTATGAGCTGAAGACCCCGGCTCACAGTTTCTTCTTGCACTCGCCCCTCCTCTGGGCCCATCAGTGCCTGGCGCGGTGTAGCTCCCGAGGAGCCCTGGCTGCTGGTTAACAAGGTCGCCATCTATAAATTGCTTGGTCGCTAAGACGCCATAAAACCAAGGGGCCAGATGTGGCACGTTATTTATGTGTGAAACCGCGTTTACACTAGATATGCGGGTCCAAGGCAGATAGCACTTGGTAGGAGGTCACAGACCTCAGGCCCTCCGCCCCAGGCTCCTCCCCTGGTGCACTCCCCAGCCCAGATTGAAGAGTGTAAGTCTTCCTGGGGAAGGTATCCAGCTCTCTGCAGTCCAGGAAGAAAGTGGTTTCAGGGTATTTGTGCCAAGATACCACCTGTCCAGGATTAGTCAATTTCACTCCTCCCTTTTGACTCCCCTTCTGTTTCCTTGTTCTTGCTCCCCCCCCCCGCCCCCGCAGCATCTCTCACGTCTGGGGAGCTGTTTTTGTTATTTTGCTTTTTTTTTCCCCCAGAAAATCCTTGGCAATTAAGTCTGGCCCACAAAAGCTTGATACTTGAAGGCTGGACTTACTCATTCTTCCACCCAGGCAGAATAAGGGCGGAGGGTCTCTGACCCCCAGGGAGAGATTGATTTGGGGATGGGAGTCAGGGCAGGAAGCCTAGGAAGCTGAAGCTCACCTGGAGGGAGCACTGAGATTATTCCTTTCCCATGGACTCCAGTGTTTCAAGTCCAGGCTGTATTTAAAGCCTTGAAGGCAGTCAAGGCTTTCCTAGACAAGCCAAGCTGGCAGCTGGATGTGAAACCCAGCCAGCCCCATGTGCTTCAAGAAAGGCAAGAATATATTGGACCTTAATAGAAAACAATTGTCTTGCTTCTCTCCTTCAGAAGGCAGTCTGCAGACTGCATGTCCCCAAACTGGTCACCTCACACTTCCCTCACATGAATTCATTAAGAGTCATTGTCTCTCCTGGCCATTATTTGATTCTTTCTTGAAGTGAACCCGGCTCTCTCTGTGGTTAATAAGCACTGAGCCAGGCCTCCTACCTTCCTTTTCATCTTCAAAACACCTGGGGTTCCCTGAATGGCATCTTCCTTCTGGCCACAGAAAATAAGAGATGAGAAATGTTACCCTACTGCAGGGAAAAACATAAGCATCCACCTTCACTATTACAAGTTACCCCAGCATTGTGTTCCCTGGATAACTGTCCTTAGGTGGCTGTTAAGGGTGGAAAATGATGCTATTGAGGGGGTGGGAGGGAAAGAGAGAATGAGTATTAGTGCGTGAGTGCGTGCGTACGTGCGTGCGTGCGTGCGTGCGTGCGTGTGTGTGTGTGTGTGTGTGTGTGTGTGTGTGTGTAGAACCCATTCAACAGGTCACAAAGAGCTGGAAAACCCACCTGGACCAGAACCTGGACAATACCTCTCTGGGTTAGCACCCTTGGGCCTTAGCATGAGTATCTGGAAATCTCTAGTGACTGTAGAAAAATCTAAATCTACCCTCAGGACCTTCAGGGATGGCTGATGTTAGAAAATCACTGCTGTGCTCTCTTAAAAAAAAGTCATTTCTGAGGATCGAACCCAGGTCTTATGCAAGATAGGTCAGCACGCTGCCACTGCGATATAATGTTTTCTTGAATTTTTAAGTCATTACTTATGTTTAAAAACTGAAATACCGAATCTTTGGTTTTACATTACCCTTATGCATCTAGACTCTGGAGTTTGAGGTGAATTGCTTTCTTGGGTGAACTTTCTGCCCCATGTCCAGTGCTAGACAAGGGGAGTTGATGGCAGGCCTTTACATCAGTTGCCTTTTGGGGATGGATGTGCAATATAAGACTCTTATGGGTTTCAAAGGCTGCTATCACAGATAGCTGTGAGGCTGTTCTGAGATGTACACGGGAACTTAGAAGGTTAGTATTTGTTGGGCTCAGCACTGTCAGACTGAGAGACACACAGAACTCACCAGTCAGGCTCCATCTCATCCCATAGCTGGAAAACCCAGCTAGAATCAGCAAATGTACAAAAGCTTCACCCAAGTAATTGTTAATACAAATTCGCTACAAAGACGATGAAGCTCTTTGCAGGGCAAGCTGCAGATGAAATCCAACTGCTTAGCTGCATCCTCCCAAGGATTCTCTGTGCTTATTCAGAAACCCATTGCAAAATCTGGCTTGGCCAAGCACTTCAGGCCTACACAGGAGTCACTGAGTTCTAAATGCCAAACTTGTTTGTTGTTGGCTTTTCTTTTCTTCTTTCTTTCTTTCTTTCTTTCTTTCTTTCTTTCTTTCTTTCTTTCTTTCTTTCTTTTTTTGAGACAGCATTTCTCTCTGAAGCCCTGGCTGTCCTGGAACTCACTTTGTAGACCAAACTGACCTGGAACTCAGAGATCTGCCTGCCTCTGCCTCCTGAGGGCTGGGATTAAAGGCGTGCACTGAATCACAAACTTTTTAATGCTGTTATTATTTTGGAAATTAATTATTTTGTAATTATTCCTGTCTGAACCAAGGACTAGAACTCTACAGAATTTCTATACTGGAAAAGTCTTTTCCCACAAATCTCCCCAAAGTATCATTAGTGCTGAGGCCTCACGTGGTTTTTCTCTGGGAACTCTGGGAGCAGTTCTCAGAATTTGCAAGTAAACAGTCACCTGAATAAAGTACTCCAGTGTGTTTTGACCTGAGCCAGAATATTCTGTGTTTTGAGCTCTGCCAAAATACCTTTGGATTTCAAAAACAAAAAGACAGCTGTGCAACTAAGTGTGGTGGAGCTTGCTTGCTACTCCAGAAGGCTCACTGCTTCCAGTCCACCCTGGGCTATGTGGCAAGACACAGAACAAAACCAACCAGCCAAAAAGTTACACCACTCTTCTCTGAGAATTTCCCAGGCATTTGGGTCGATGCCCTGTCAGTCTCTTCAAGGAAGCATTCCTTGTGAGAGCATCATGAAGACTGTCCAGTGAGGCTTTCATGGAGGTGAGATCTGAGACAGACAGACAGACGAATGTCAGTATGCACCCGTTTATACCAGGAGTTAGGATGAGACTCACCTGCAAATATCAAGAATGTATAACTGAAAAAAAAAAGAATGTATAACTGGAGCATAAGCTGAAGACACCCCTGGAAGGACCCTTAGCTAGCAAAAACATAGGTTGTGCTCTCCCAACAAGAAACCCAGAAGCATTTTCTTTGAGAGCACATCTTTTAGCAGAGTCAGAAAGCAGAAGTCCTTCTTCGGAGACTCCTAGGCCATAGAGGTCAAGCAGGGTCCCTGCTCCCCCTTATTTCCTACAGAGAACCAGAGGGAGAAAGAGCATCTCAGCCCAGGTTGTTTGATGAAAGAGTTGGCAGCATGTACCAAGTCTTTAAAAAGTAAAAATCAAGTGCATTTAGACACAGGGCTAAGTTAGTGTTGAGTAGGAAACAGAGCAGAGATGGAGGGGTATGGAGAATTGTGGTGGAGACAAAAGTAATCCCTAAATATATTTTGGTAATATGAATGCCATGCTGCAAATATACCACAGACAACGGAAATTGTACACACAACACAGATGGATTGTATGATGCATGAGTTTTTTCTCAACCAAAGCTGCTTAGAAGGCCAGTGTCTCTTCTTCGTCTGGGCTAGAAGATGGGAGGAGTGGAAAAGAAATGGGGAGCACACAAGTTCTCCATCTTCCCGCCTTTCTTCTGACTATTTTTGAAACAACGTTTTACAGTATGGCCCAGGATAGTCCCAATTTTATAATCCTCCTGTCTCAGCCTCCCTAGCTCATGTATTCCAAATGTTTTCAAGCACACTGGAAGTTGATGCACATCTGTCTACCTTCCCTCTGGAGTGTACTTTTGTTAATGTTTTGTCATATACATGCACTAGCCTAAATCAACCTTATCTTTGCTGAGCTATTTAGCATTAAAGTTGCAGGCATCCTGATAACCCCACGCCCCACTGGTTGTATCAGCAGATACTTCCCAAGAATAGATCTTCTTCAAGAGAGCCATGATGGTGTTACCACACTTCAGAACGTCAACAGTATCAATGCCCTAATATTGCGTGAAATTCATTTTTCTTATAATTCTTAAGTTTTAAGGAAAGCACAATGTATTTTTATAACAGTTTAGCTTTTTTAGATGTAGGACTTATCCCAGGATCATGTACCATATTGGAGGTTTTGCTGGTACTAGGCATTGAACCCAGGGCCTCACACACGTTAAACACACCATCTATTGCAGAGCTACAGCTTTCGTCCCTGGATTTGAGGTTTTGTTTTAAATTGCATTGTATATTGAACATAGGACTTTGTGATACGAGGCAATCACTCTGCCACTGAGCTACATCCCAGCCCTGAAAGCTTTGCTAATGTCTTTATTCTTTTTGAATGCATCACATTGGTTAGGGTTAGGATTAGGATTAGGGTTAGGGTTAGGGTTAGGATTAGGGTTAGGGTTAGAATCCAGAGCATTTGGTAGAGTGCTCTACATTCTGGCCTTGTCAGACCACTTTTCCTGTTCTAGTTTCCTGACTATCTACCTCTGTACAGCCACAAGTGAGTGTCAGATCCCAGGGCAGGAGCACAGACGTACCCCATGTGAAGTACACCTTAGTGTCTCGTCAGGAGCCAAATCAATTTTGTCAATGACTGGCTGCCAGGTCAACTCACATGAATTAGCGATTGCTTAGTGATGTGGTTGCATGAGTAAGTCCCTGGTGTTGGTTTAGTGTTCTTTACTTCAGTGTTGATGCTCCCTATATTCTCCAACTGCTTTCTTGTTGTAGTTTTCATAGTCTAAGTTTGATTGTTCCTTCTTTCCATGTGTCTGCTTTTCTGCCTTTATTCCTGTTTCTTTACCTCTCCTCACTCTCTACCGCTCACTTCCCTCTTCCACCATACCTCTTTTCTTCCTTTTCTTTTTTTAAATTGATTTTATTGAGCTCTACGTTTTTCTCTGCTCCCTTCCTTGCCTCTCCCTTCCAACCATCTCCCAAGGTCCCAATGCTTCCAATTTACTCAGGAGATCTTGTCTTTATCTGCTTCCCATGTAGATTAGGTCCATGTATGTCTCTTTTAGGGTCCTTATTATTGTCTAGGTTCTCTGGGATTGTGATTTGTAGGCTGGTTTTCTTTGCTTTATGTTTAAAAACCATGTATGAGTGAGTACATATGATAATTGTCTTTCTGGGTCTGGGTTACACCACTTAATGTGATGTTTTCTAGCTCCATCCATTTGCCTGCAAATTTCAAGATGTCATTTTTTTCTGCTGTGTAGTACTCCATTGGGTAAATACCACATTTTTCTTACCCATTCTTTAGTCGAGGAACATTTAGGTTGTTTCATTAGATGCTGAAAAAACTTTCGACAAAATATAACATCCCTTCATGATAAAGGTCTTGGAGAGATAGGGATACGAGGAACATACCTAAACATAATTAAGGCAATATAAAGCAAGCCAGCATCAAACTAAATAGAGAGAAACTCACATCAGTCCCTCTGAAATCAGGAACAAGATAAGGTTGTCCACTCTTTCCATATCTATTCAATATAGTTTTTGAGGTCTTAGCTAGAGCAAATAGGAGATCAAGGGGATACAAATTGGAAAAGAAGAAGTCAAACTCTCACTCTTTGCTGATGATATAATTCTACCAAGGAACTTCTACAACCCATAAACACTTTCAGCAATGTAGCAGGATACAAGATTAACTAAAAAAAAATCAGTAGTCCTCCTTTACACAGATGATAAATGGGTCGAGAGAGAAATCAGAGAAATGTCACCCTTCACAATAACCACAGATGGCATAAAATATCTCGGAGTAACTCTAACCAAACAAGTGGAAGATTTGTGTGACAAAAACTTTAAATCTTTGAAGAAATAAATTGAAGAAGACACTAGAAAGTGGAAAGATGTCCTCTCCCATGCTCTTGGATAGGTAGAATTAACATAGTAAAAATCACAATCTTACCAAAAGCAATCTACCAATTCAATGCAATACTCATCAAAATCCCAGCAAAATTCTTCACAGACCTCGAAAGAACGGTACTCAACTTCATACGTCTTTAAGAAATCTTTCTATGTAGCTAGGGTTTCTTTTCTTTTCTTTTCTTTTCTTTTCTTTTCTTTTCTTTTCTTTTCTTTCTTTTGAGACAGAGTTTCTCTGTATCTTTGGAGCCTGTCCTGGAAATTGCTTTGTAGACTAGGCTGGCCTCACGCTCACAGATATCTGGCTACCTCTGATTCCTGAGAGCCACCATGCCTGGCCATCTCTTGTTTCTTTTATTTTTGTTTTCTCCTGTAGTTTTCCTTCTCTTTCAACTCATTCTGCTGATGGCAACAAGGAACACTGTCTCAACTGCCAGCAGTCAGGACTGAAGAAAGGATTGTTCCATGAGACCTTGCATTGTTTTTCAGTAAAAAGATACATATAGTAGATGTGAACTTTAAAATGGAAAGTCACATTATTTTCGGTGCTCTTGGTTTATAGGAGTATTGCAACCAAGACCATGTACATTAACTCTACCATTGAGCTTCACCCATGACCCCAGAAGTATTGCATATTTAATATTGCATATTATAGACCAGTCTTATTCTTTGGCTTCCGGTCAGAGGTTTCTATCTGTATGAAATAGTTCTTTTACAGACAAGAGGTCACAGGTCAGGAGTGGGGCTGCATCTCAAAGTTGAGTATTCTAGGCTCAGGGTAGTTGGGTGGTGTTGTCTCTTACTATGGTGAGTTCCTCCCAGGCTCACTGCTTACCTTACTTCATGAATCCCAGGCAATGTCCTACCTGTTCCTCTGTCCTTTGTTCTTCTTTTGGCAGCAGGGTAGGGATTGTTCTCTATCAGGGGAGACCTTACCAAAGGAAGGCTTATTACTTGGCATTTACAAATCAGAGAGATCAAGCAGCCTATTTTTTTTTTTTTAGAAGGCATTTGACCACACTTGCATCATTGAAAATGACACACAGAAAGGCACGGAGAGCAAGTGCGATTGGCATTTCCTGTAATAATTATCTATTTACAGTCCCTGATCCTTTTCTATGTTAGGAGTGTGAGGATGAAGGCAGGAAATTAGACTTCATTGTACTTCATCCCGATAGCTTCCCGAAGGTGATGGGCAATCCATTGGTTGAATTACAAGTTAGTTTTTGAGCCCCCTGGGGTTTTCTTGGTGAAGTTATATTTATCTGACCCAAGTGAGTTTAGCTCTTTGAGTGATTTTTTTTGAGGGGGAGAGAGTATCATGGCTGATATCACAATAAAGGAAATGATAAGGTCTGAGCAATTACAGCATCAGAGGAAGAAAAAAAATTACATTTGGGTCCAATCACAAAATTGTCATCTAGATCATGGTTGTCAAATTGTGGCTGGTGCTGATGTTGCTGTTGGGGAAAGAAACCTCATCATAAATCTCAGTGATTCTTTGACAGTTTTCAATTTCAATGGGAAGCATCATGGAAGCGAATTTGATAAAAGACTTGGCAATGAAGAAAAGGTTTTTTCCACCATCCCCATCTCTTGTCAATTTAGATAGCATCAGAAAAATTTGTAAATCTTGTTGAGTTTTGGAGTTTAAATTGTTTGGACTGTTTTTTCTTTATTGCGGTGCTGGGTGTTGATACTGTGACTGCCTGCTTGCTCTACCACTGAGTTACATTGCTATTGTCTTAAATGAAGTGTTTATACGGCAAGGATGTTGCATAAGAAGAAACAGTCTGATCATTTGGCCTGTCATAGAGGAGCTGTGGTGACTTTGGTATTGTTTCTTGATATAGTAGCCTAGACATTAGCTTCAGAAATAATTTTTACTTAAGCTTGGTATATGTATGTGTTTGCTAGAGCTGGGTAGCAAGTACCACAAATGGAATGGCTTAAGCAATGGTTTATAGTCTGATGGCCAGAAGCCCAAACCCCACATGCTACTAGGTTGGCTCCTTTTAAATGTGGAAGGGAAGAATCTGCTTCAGGGTTCCATCCTTAGGTAGCAATGATGACATTCTCCCCGTGTCTCTTCCCATTGGGCATACCTGTGATGCCTCCATCCCTAGACCCTGGAATTGTGGTGCTGGTGATAGAACCCATGGCCTTCTGCATGCTAACCAAGTGTTCTAGCACGGAACTTCAATCCAGCTATGATGCTTTAAAGAATGAAGATAGCAATCATATTTGATTTGGTAACATTCCAGTGACCACCTCTCTACTTGCTTCTCTCTGTAAACACATCTCCAAATAAGGTCACATTCAAAAGACCAGGGATAGGGACTCCAGCACATATCTTTCTAGGTGGACCACAGTTCAACCCAAAATGCTTTGGGTGTGATGAGAGTGTTGAGGAAAATTACGGAGGGCCCAAAGATCCAGAGTCATGCCCTGGTAAGGTTATTTTTAGTCCAATGTCAGCACTGGCCTCTGAGTGTAAAGACTTTGGGTTTGGCCATGCAGTATTTCATATGCATTTAGAAAGCTACACTTTTTAAGTAGATGAAAGAATTTGAACAGTAATATTGGTATTGTTTGGGCGGATTTTAGTTGTGTTTTTTTTTATATTTACTTATTTATTATGTATCCAATATTCTGTCTGTGTGTATGCCTGCAGGCCAGAAGAGAGCACCATACCTCATTACAGGTGGTTGTAAGCCACCATGTGGTTGCTGGGAATTGAACTCAGGACCTCTGGAAGAACAGGCAATACTCTTAACCTCTGAGCCATCTCTCCAGCCCTAGTTGTGTATTTTTGAGGCAGGATCTCATTTTGTAGTCTAGTCTGGTCTTGAATTCACTATCCTCCTTTTCAGTCCCCCAAGTGCTGGGATTACAGATGTGTGCCACCATGCCTAGCTTGGTTTGGATCACTGTCAATGCCCCCCCCCCCGAAATGTTCAGGTGTTGAAGGTGCCACTATAGGTCACCACTGAGAAGTGATCCTTTAGTAACTGAGGCTTGCATTATGGGAATCAGTACGGCAGTTCTTCCAAACACTAGTAGTGGAACTATCACTCCTGGTATGTACTCAAAGTATTTGATGTCAGTATACTGCATAGTTTGATTATAGCTTACTAGACATAGCTAAACCATGGAAGCAGCCTAAATGCCAAACAAGAGATGGATGGATAAAGACACTGTGGTGTACACAATGGATTTTCATTCATTTGTAGAGAAGAGTGAAGTTTTGGCATTTACAGGGAAATGGATGGAACTAGAAATCATATGTCAAGCAAATAGGCTAAGTTCAGAAAGATAAGAAACTGCATATTTTTTCTCATATGTCAAGACTCTTGATATTGACTTCTACCTCCTTTCCCCCATCTAAAAGTTAAAACTGTGGAAGAAATATCCAGGGAGAGTTGGGGGACAAGAGTGGGTATGGGTATAGAATATGTATCATGAAAGCTGGGGGGGAGATTGCTTAGGAAGGGGGTCAATGAGAGGATAAGAGTTGGGATGGGAAGGTAAGTATGGAATAAATAAGAGCAAAGTGTAATGATATATATGAAAATATTAAAACACAACTCATTTTTATGTGCTGAACAATAACAATAATACGAATTAAATGGCATGAAGATCAATGAAATAGAAGAGAGTTAGAAGAAGAAAAGAAGTGGGGCCTATGGAAAGCTCTTCAGGCCATTGGAGAGTGCCCTGGAAGGGGATTGTGGGAACCCAGCCCCTTCTTCCTCCTTTTCCCTTCCCAGTCAGGAGGTGAGCAGTTGCCCTCCATGAATTTCTGATGTGGCTGCCCAGCACCTTGTTAAGCAAGTGGTCTGTGTGACCATGCTGGGATATGTCTAAAACTTTTCTCTCTGTAAGATCAGCTTTTCTTGGGTATCAGTAAAAGTGACAGGCAGCCGAGTCATACAAATTCCATTAGGAAAATGGGCATATGTATACCAATAGTTTGGAGAAAACAGCAAAGTCCCCTGGAACTGTGCATCCATTAAAAAAGCGGCTGTGTATTTGGTCTGTTAGAGCTCTGGCACACCGCTTTCAATGTGCCTTGTCTTTGGCACCCCTCCCTTTGATATTTCAATACATGACTGCATGTTTCTGATAGATATATAATTCTCACTGAATTAATGGAAGATTTTAGGCTTACTAATAACTTCCAGTGAATATTGAGATGTAATTATAATGCTTCTGTCTTCATCTTCATAGGCTCGTGGCTTTCAGGCACTCACAGCATACCAAGCAAGGACTCATTACAGTAATCCTCTTAACACACTAGGACCTGAGTAACAAGTGTCACTACTCTCATCTCCTGGGAGGAAAACCTGAGAGGCAGAATAGGAAGGTTTATTGTCAAATGTCACAAAGAGGAACAGAAGGAGCTTTACAGTCCCTTTATGGTGCAGTTTATTCTGGAGAGTTCTATTTATCTAGATTGTCCCCCAGATCAGCCCTTCTTTTCTATTTTGGCATCCCCAGTCACTGTTTGTGTATGCTGGCTTGTGTCTGGCCCAGGCACAGTTCTGGCTGAGTTGAGAAGAAAAACGACAGAACTACCATTATAATGCAGTGTTTATTATTGGATCAATATGATCGATGGCCACCTGTCAGATCTGTAACATTATCTGGGAACCAGCAGATGGAGCTGTTACAGATAGCATTCAGAGGTTTGTTTATTCTCCAGAGCACGTGTTTCCATCCTGGGGGAAATACCACTTCTTTGTCAGGGCCCTGGAGTTGTTTGTGGCCAGATGCTGAACACACCTCTCCTCGTGGCCCAAGTCTGGGGAATCAAAAGGCCATTTAGGTGCAGGGCCATGATTTTCACATGAAAGAGGTCTTCTGACAGTCGCTGACTTCCCACAGGCCTTTGAGGCAAGAAGAGACGATGCATATGTATAATGAGAACATGAGATACACCAGTATCTAGAACTCTTGTACTTAGAATCCTAGAAGCAGCACATCGGTGTGCTGGAGAAGACAAGAGAGTCACTGGTTTTGTGAATGCAGTGTTACTACTGATAGATTCATAGTCTGGTCCTGGACTGAACAAGACAGTTTCTTTTACTAAAGAATGGTGCTATATGACTCTTTTTATATTAAGCTTTTGAAAATGCCCATCATACTTGAAATGTATCCACCTTCACTTTCCCCTGGTGGGTGTTTCTTTGGGGGGTGGGGAGAGGAGGGATAGGATAGGGTAACGAATGAGTTTTGAGTGCTTGTATTAAAAAGTATGAGCAGGAAGAGAATAGGACTTAGCCCTCCTTCAGGTGAGGTTAGAAGGAAAGGAAACCCCTTTGGGGGCTGCTTGAAAGACACTAATCTTTCTGCCTCTAGTTCCTAAGTGCTAGGAATATAGGCATGAGCCACTGTGCTTGGTTTGAACCCAGGACCTTGTGCATGCTAGGCAAGTGTGCTACCAACTGAGCCATACTCCTAGCCTTTTCTTTTCTTTCCTCATCTAGTTTTTCTTTATTTCCTTCTTTCCTGACCAGTCACCTTTTTCTATCTTCATCTTCTTTTTCCTCCCTCCCTCCCTCCCTCCCTCCCTCCCTTCCTTCCTTTTTCCCTCCCTTCCTTACTTTCTCCTCTGCCCCTTCCTTTTGCAGACTGGCCTCAAGAAAGGCTGGCCTTGAACTTTGGGTCTTCTTGCTTCTACATCCCAAGTCTTAGGATTGGTTAGAGGCATCTGTGTCTAATTTGAACAGAGTCTTTTAAAAGCTATTAATTGTCTGTAACTATGAATCCCAGTTACTTAGGAGATTGAGGTGGGAGGACAGCAAGTTAACAGCAAGCCTGGGCAATTTAAGGCATCTCAAAAACAAAACATAAATAAGTAAAAATTAAATACTGTCCTTGCATCTTCTGAAGCTCATGAGTATGAATTAGTTTTAAGTGTTTAGCATCTTGGAAATATTTTCTTTTGTCAATCAGGGCCACAAACAAGGGGCCAAAAATGGTTCAGCTGTTAAGAGAGCTTTCTACTCTTCCAGAGAACCTGAGTTTCCAGAACCCACATTGGGTAGCTCACAAATGCTGTGATACTAGCTGTCCTTCATGGGCACCCATGAAGTTGCTATATACTTACACAGACATATACACATAAGCAAAAACTATTTTAAAAATCACAAATAAATGTCATAATGGAATTTTGAACTGAATTTTCTTTATTCCAGTTTGTTGACATCTTTTTTTAAAATTTAAGTTTTATTACATGTGTATGTTCATGTGTGCATGCATGTCATGATGTATGCATGTGTGGTAGTCAAAGAACAGCTTTCTGGGCTCATTTATATTTTTTTGTGGGTTCTAGCTGTTGAAGTTGGGCCCCCTGCTGATGTTTTTAAGGGTAAAAATATGAATTTCTAGGCCTTGAGGTAGATCAAGTAATGATTCTTGCCATGGAGCCGGACCACCTGAGTTTAATCCTCCAAGCCCACATGGTAGAAGGAGAGAACTGACTCCCAAAAGTTGAACTCTGACCTCCACATCTGCACCATGGTGCATGCACCCAAGCACACACATGTGAAAATAAACAAATGTAATAAAAACTAATAAAATTATATATGTAATATATAATATATCATTTTATTAATACCTCTCTAAGTGCTAAAGAAATGAAATTTGGAAGTGACAGTGTTTGAAATTTAATTTAGAGTTAATATACTAGTTTTGAATATAGTAATTTTGTTTCAGTTCATGAAAAGTAATACTAGAACGTATCTCTCCAATGAGGTACTAAAGAAAATAGAACACTTTGAAGAAGTACTGTAGGAGCTGAGTGATGGTGCCCATCTGTAATCCTAGGAGGTGGGAGACGACTGAGCCCAAGTTCAAGACCTGCCTGGGCTATAAAGTGAGGCCTTGTCCATAAGACAAAGAAGGACTAAGGCAGAAGAGGAGAAGGAAAGAAGTGGAAGAAGGAGAGGAAGGTAGGAAAGGTGGAGCCGGCTGCTGCATCTTGTAGTTTCTGCAGTGACTGTAGGTTCCATGGACAAGAGAAACATGGTGACTGCAGTGTCCTGATGTCAGGGAGAGGCCTGGGTTTTTCTTGCGGAATAGAAGTGCAGCTTTACAGTAGGACCTTCGCTGTCCTCTTAGAGATGGTGTGCCATGATTGGCTGGACTTCTGATGACTTTAGTTCCAAATAGTTAGAGCCCTGCTACAGTTAACCATACTTAGGATGTCTCTTTCCAAATGGTCTTTGAAGTAAATAAATTTTCTGTTTAGAAATTTTCAGACTTGTTCTTCTAAGTCAGTGAGTCTCAACCTTCCTACTGCTGTGACCCCTTAATACAGTTACTCATATTGTGGTGACCCCCAACCGTAAAATTGCTTATGTTGCTACTTAATAACTGTAATTTTGCTACTGCTATGAGTCATAATACCAATATCTGATATGCAGGATATCTGATATGTGATCCCTGTGAAAGGATGGTTTAACCTCCAAAGAGATTGTGACCCACTGGTTAAGAACTGCTGATCTATGCATTTCTCCCCAACAGCTGGAAATGAAGTGTTTCGAAGAAAGATGACTTTCTTCTTTGTGTAAAATCCCACCTGGATAACATTGGACCTATAATTTAACATACATAGTGTGCATATGTTCATATATATTGAATATATAATGTATTATCTACATATGATAGAATTATAGGATGCAAAGTTTATCCTTCCTTCCCTCTCTCTTCCCTTCCTACCTTCCTTTCTCTTATTTTTTTCTCTCTCCCTTTCTTGGCATTGAGTCTAAGCCCTTGCTCATATACCACTGAAATGTCCCAACCCTCAAATGTTTTTGTTTATCAGTGATTGTGAAGATCTTTGCTTGCTGTAACTTCCTCCTTGTCCCTCTTCTCTTTCTCCCACACCTTCTTCAATGCATTATAAAATGTCTTTCTTTCTTTCT
>JAQHUG010000009.1:14958038-14995082 GCA_028555095.1 Dicrostonyx torquatus
AAAAAAGAATGTAGATTAAAAGAGATAGGTTAATTTAAGCTTTTAGCTAGTTAGTAACAAGCCTAAGCTGTGACTGAATTTTTACAATTAACAGAAAGTCTCTGCATGTTTATTTGGGAGCTGGCTGGTGGGATAGAAAATTCTGCCTACAGGGATCCTTTGATCATGAGATACAGGAGGGAATTTACACTTAGATGAGGCAAGAGCAAGGCTGGATCATGTAAGATTTGAGAACAAGTCCCCATGATATAAGACACAGCCAAGGACCCGAGGGAGAGGAGCTTTTCTGAAAACAGGGAATCTGTAAAGGATACTGAGAACTAAGCAGCTGGGGCACAGAGCACAGAAGAGAGATCCCAAGAGATGGCAGAAGCCACCACACCAGGAGCTGAGTGACAGCGTGTGACCTGAGATTCACTTGATCTGTTGGTTCTGAGTTCATGGATCCTCTGTTCAGTGCTGCACTGTGACGTCAGAACTCAGACTTTCCTTTTCTAACATAATTTTTCATTGATTCTTTGAGAATGTCACATCACGCATCCCAATCCCACTCATTTCTCAGTCCTTCCGTGTCTGCCTTCCACCTTTGCAGCCTCCCCCCGAGAAAAGAGAAATAAATAAAACTAACACAAGAAAGAAACTCACTTTGCTCCTCCATCTTTCCATCACATATCCATCTGCCATGGTGACACTGGGAGCTGCAGTGTGTTGTACAGTTTGCCCTCTTGCACAAGCATCTTTACCTTCAAATTTCCGTTGCTACTCTCGAGTCCACCAAGATGATGAAGTACTTTCTTGTGGGTGCAGTAGTCCACAGGCCATCCCTGACAATGGCAGGTATTCAGCCACGCTGTCAGGTAGCAGCAGCCCAATACGCCATCTGTGTCATCCAGGGCTCTGCTCTGCTCAGTGGTCAGGTGGTGTCCCAGCTTGCATTTGGCTTCTAAATGGTTTCTCAAACTGATTGGGACTTCACTATCCTCTTGATGAAGGCCTGGGCTGTTTCAAGAAGGACTTAAGCCTCAAGGCCATATATTTCGGGGGTGAACATCACCTCTGAATCTTCGGATCTTTTATCTATGTAGAGACAAATCCATTGTCAGGTCTTAACTCAGATATCTATTTCGGGTGAAAACAGTGCTTGTTTCAGGCACGAACACACACCCAAACTTGCCATATTATGGCAATGGGATATATGGAAATGGGACAAGATGCCTCAGCGGCACTAGGCAGTAGTCCTGGGGTTATGGATAAGTTGAATAAGTAAAACTGAGGACCTGGATTCAGATCTCCAGCACCCATGTAAAAAGCTGGGCATGGTGGTCTGTGCCTCTAATCCTAGTGCTGGGAGGCAGACTTAGCTTGCTGGCCAGCCAGCCTAGCCAAACAGGTTAAGTCCCAGGTTCAGTGATAGCAACAGACTAAGACACCTGATGTCAACTTCTGACCTACACAACACCACACAACACACACACACACACACAGAGTCAGGAAGTTCCACAATTCTCCAGCCTCTCAGAAGGCACTGTGCATGAAACCAAACATAAACTGGAACACCTGCCAAGCGAGCAGTGGTCTGGATGGCACAAAATGGTGTTTGAGGCCGTTGCTGCTTTACTGCCTGGAGGAATGGTGCCTGCCATTGTCAGGGACGGCCTGTGGGCTGTTGCACCTGCAAGAAAGTACTTCATCATGTTGGTGGAGTTGGGAGTAACTTTCCTTCCTCAGGAAGAAGTGCTTCACACAGTGACCTTCAGTGAACAAGTACCAGGGCAGGCGTAGCTGTGATGCCTGGGTTTCCCATGAGGGGCTTCCTGAAGAATCCCTGCTGCTTGCCTGAATTTTCACTCCCTGTTGCTTACGGCAGCCATGAAGAGCATGTGTTTTTCTTTTCTTTTCCTTTTTCAAGTTAGCATTTCTAAAATATGACTACAATGTGGAATTATTTGGATGAAATACAGCTGATTGACAGGCACATAAGCTTGTGCGTGAGAACTTGGGAGGCAAACAAACGAGAGGCCCCTCGTGGTTGTATTAATTCTTAACATGCAAAGACAGCCACATGTTGGAAGCTAATACTCCAGCAAGGCTGAAATCTGTTATTATTTCAGAGTATTAGCTGTTGGGTGTAGAATAACATAACCAAAATGACACATGGGGGAATCGGTCTGACACAGGAGCCGGTCTGCATTTTCTTAAAGATGAACTGGCTGATGGCTTCAGCAATGTTTTAACAGAAGGAATAAGCAAATTTTGAAAGTAAATGAATCAGAAACTGATATGCAAGTAATACATTTGTAGTACATGAATGATGCTGGTTTAGCCTGCTATTATTGCCAGATTATTCTAGAAATGCATATTATGTTCTCTCGCTCTGGTCACCTTATTCCACACGTCCCAAAGCTCTGTGCATTTGATGCATTTCAGGGTTTGTCACTCATGAACAAGCAACTCAAATTTTCTTTTCTGAAAAGGCAGTCAATTCAGCATTATTAGACAAGGTAGTATGAAAATTTTTTTCTTTTACAAATTTTTCTTGCTGTGAAAAGTTGGAGAGGGAGAGAAAAAAGATTACATTGCCATTTTAATGACTGAAGGAGAAAATGTTTTCCTCTAAGGTCCCCGATTCTTTCCTTTTGGAGTTCTGGAATGGAGCCCAGAGCCTCAAAAATGATAAGAAGGGACTCTACTGATGGGCCATGCTCCAGGGTTCCCTGTTCTTCCTTAAAGCACGAGGAACATAGTATCCTTCTGCTAATTAGAAGACAGTCAAATGCTTGTTGAAAGTAGTTAAAACACTGTGGAGAAGGTACATCTGTAACCATAGCGCAGAGAGATCTCAACCAGCTTTAGCATTTTTGCATGCATAGGTATAAATAAATATCAATAAAATAAATGGGGGCTGTTCCGTAGCATTGTACTGTAAGCCATCTTTCTGCTTGACTAGTTCTCTAGGATGTCTTTCCATGTCAGCAAATACAGACCCAGCACTGCAAGTGGTGCTTGGTAATTTACTTCCTCAGTCTCCTACTGACAGGTATTTAGTTGGTTTTGAATTTTATAATTGACATTGTAGGCCCTATTCACTATTTTGTGCATGTATTAGTGTATAGTTTTTAATTACATTCTTGAGACAAATGACTGAAAATCCGTTGTTGTTTTCATTTTTTTTCTCAAATATTTTAAGCAAGAGACCTAAGTTTTAGGGCATAGGCTACTCTGGTTGTCTATGCTGGGCTTATCCACAGAAGGACCAAATTCCTCCTATCATCCCCATGGTTGAAGGCAGAGTCACACAGTCACTCCAGTGTCCTAGCCTCCCAGTGCACACAGATTCACGGCTGTCATTTGACCGTGGGGAGGACTGTGAACTGGAGATGTTATTCCTATGATTCAGTTTCCCAGTGTTTAACCTTGAGGCTATTATCAGGAGAGTGTCTGAGTGATAACGTTACGTAATCCCAGTAACAGAGGTGAAACATTTGGAAATAGTCTGAAGATGGTCAGAAGAGGACAGTGGAACCATGTGGGGAACTACCTAAGGTCATGTGGCCAGGAACCAAGAGCATCCTATAGGAGTTAAGGCCTTCATGGAAGGCCCTGTTTGGAGGTCTCAGTCCCACAACCACACAGAATAAATACTGCCAACAGCTTGCGAGCCCAGAAGACCATGAACCCGAATGGAATGCCATCCTGGGTTGACCCTAAGCAGAGGATCCCACCTACACCTGGATTATCTGTCTTGTTCATTTACTCAATGGTAACCGATCAGTCAGCAGTACGGACATGCTAAGTAGAGGGTTTGCTTTTCTCTTGTCCACAGGCAATGAACCCTGGCACCCTGTGTGCTAAAAATGAGGCAGGCCAGCCCGTGGTGTGAGCCCTGGTCTCTAGGCCAGGCCTCCTGCCTGACAGCATACCAGGTACTGGGATCCTTTGTCCTAGTCCACAGGGGACACTTTGGGGAATAAAAGTTGCTGCCATTCCTCACAGCTTAGAACACAGTCCTCTCCCTTACGTGCCTTTTCCAGGCACTTGTGCCATCCCAGTAGCTTTGAGTTACTTCATTACTGACATCACCTTTCCAAAGACAAAGTAATTAAGTAGTATGTGTATGAACTCATGAATCCTAATTTGTTCAAAGGTTCATAACTTAATACTGCCCTTGTCACTTCCACTCATACCTGTCCCTGATCCTAAATTAAAATAAAAGATTTATCCTTAAGCATGTATGTGCATACACACACGTATGTGTGTGTCCATCTGTCCGAGGAGTCCAGGCATTGGATTCTTTGGAATTGGAGTTACAGGAGGTTGTGGGTATTGGGTCTTCTGAAAGAGCAATATGCTCCTCTCTTAATCACTGAGCCATCTCTCCAGCCCCACCCAAATATTTTTTTTGAGCGCTCCTTTGTGTGTTCTGGCACAGGTACTTCCAACCTTCTGGAGAGGACAGTATGTGGGAGAGTTTCTGGCTTTTTCTGTGCAGAGCCATTTAGACAGGCCTGGGCTCTGGAAGCCTGCAGTTTACAGATCTTTTTGAGCTGAAAACTCTGCTGCCTTCCCTCCATCCACCTGCCTATGATTACAGCCAGAAGTCCATCCTAGACTGCCCTTCCCTTTCCAACGCTGCTGAGCTGGCTGTTTCTAGCACCCATCTCTGTCCTGCTCTTGGGCCCAGGAATGTGGGAAAGCCTCCGGATGGCAGTGCACACAGTCATGATAAATGGTCTAGTTAGAGTTTAACATTTAGTTATTTTTGTCTTATTTATCTATTTTAAGTAGGTGTCAGGGATAAATCCCGAGGCCTTATTTATGCAGGCTAAGTATATACGCAGTCACCGAGTTACACCCTCAACCTTCCTGTTGGTTTTAGTCTGAGAATGGAATACTGCATCCGGCTCCTTGGTTTAATTCATTTGCATGCTTGTTTTTAAAAGTAGGGTCTCATAGTGTATCCCAGACTGCCTCAAACTCTTTTATTTTTTTAAAAAAAGGTTTATAAAATTACTTCATTAATAATTAATTGATTTATTTTGTATGTCGCACAGGGACACGTGTATATGTGGGTGCATGTGTACCATAGTGGAGGTCAGAGGACAGCTTTCAGGAGTTGGGTTTCTTTTTTTTGTTTTTGTTTTTGTTTTATACCAGTAAAGACATATTTATTGAACACCTTTATACACACTATGGCTACTTCAGAGTTTGAGATTCCATAGGAATACAACCCTACAGACGTGGCAAGCAAGCCGGACATGGTAGCTCAAGGTGGTACTATCAGTGAGGCAAGAAAAACGAATCAAGAATTCAAGGCCAGCTTAGAGTACATGAGGCTATCAAATAAAAATAAAACTTCAAATGTAGAAGAAAAATAAAGGTCACAAACCCCGTTCCCTTTGCCCCATGCTGTCTTCTTTCCTTCGGCCATCTCTGATAGATCCACAGTGCCCCAAGGCCTGAATACACTGGATGTTGATCCTCTGTGGTCTACACATCCTTCACAGGGAGTATCTGTACTGCTTCCTTAAGCTGGAATTTTGGTACGCATAACTGAAGAACCACACAAAAGGCATGTGACTAACTCACAGGCCAAGGACAAGAATGAGAGACGTGTCACAAAAGCTTTCGCTTTATTGATGCCAATGTGACCTGGACCTCTGCTTCACTCACTAGATACCAGAGATTTTCCATTCCTGAATCACTGGACCCTCCTGACCCTGAACCTGGCAGTAAGGTTAATAACTGAAAAAGACCCAAGAGGGACTTTGCAGGTGCAGGACAAAGCCACTGTTCCACAGATAGAAGCCACATAGAAACACAACATTGTCTTTCTGTAGTTGGGTTTCTTTTACCACCATGTCAGTCACAGGGATTAAACTCAATTTGTCAAGTTTGTGAGCTGTTTCCCAGGTCCTGGCCTCAAATTCATGATCATCTTGCTTGAACCTCTGAGTGCTGGGTTGCAGGTGTGTGCCCCCACGCCTGGCTTTAATTTTTTTATTTTTTCATTTGAGTATTTTCTTCTCTCCAGTATGATTTTGCTATTCATTTGAAATCCAATTAGGTTCATTTGTTTCTGTTTGGTTTATCTTGTTTTAATTTGCTTTTTAATCCTTTAAACAGGATCTTTTTTATCCTTATTGAGCAGGAAATAGCTTACTAAGAGTTTATCCCCAGAAGTCTTTTTTTTTTCTTTCTCCAGAATCTGAGCTTGAGAGTCAGGGATCTTCTTGGAATCCAGTAAGGGAGGCATGAGCTCAGTTGGAACAGAGCAGACTTCCTAGTCTGGCTGCTCCTTGGAACTGGAATTGTGCCCAGGGATGTTCCCTCTAGGATATTTCTCATATCAATCCAAGGGAGATCCAGTGCAGTGCGCTGGTGACACAGCAAAGCAGAGAGAACAAGGCACATGGAAAGTGCAGAGGGGCACGCAGAGGTGCAGCCCCACAGAAGGGCTTCTGATACCATAGTTGTCCAGATTAACATGGACAAAACACAATCCTGGATTCAAGAAAATATTACTTTGAAGAGGGCATTGGGGCAAGTGATGGAAGGTGAAGATATATTAGAGATATTTAATGTTGTTAAATGCAACACTCTTTCACCAATATTCAATTGAATTAAATATTTCCTGGTTTACTGTGATAGTTCTTGAGCTCCAGGGACACACAGTGGAGAATCTAGGGGCAAAGGGTCATTATATTGATGTCCTCCTTTGAAATAATATTCTTACATTTATGAACACATTCATGCATGCAGCATCCACATACATGTACACTCATATGCACACATGTATGGCATATATATTCACATACACATCCATCATATACTCACTTTAATATGCAAATATCCACATAATCCATACATGTGTACATACATATATGTGAACATTCAAGGTATAAACATATGCATACATACGCATACACTCACACATTCACATACATAAATTTAACGTTCTGTGGAAGGGAGAGCTTGGAGGCTGAATCTTCTTTGGGTTTGCACAAATGTCTGTCTGTCCTACTTCTGGCTTCCTAAGGGATGGGCTGCACCTTTTTCTCTCACTTTCCCGCTATCTTCTCACATTGTACTGAAAACAAGAAGAGACCAAGTGGTACCTTCCGTTATGTTGGGAAGTCTCCCATGGTGACCATATGCATCTAAGTACATATTATACTTTTCACACAACTGCGCCAGCTGATGATGTCACTCAGCTTTCTGTCACCATCTAAGAATGCCCAGCTCTAGCTTCTAGAGAACCTCCCCCAAACTGTTAGGAGCACCTCCCAGACTGCTGGGAGCACCTTCCAAACTGCTGGGAGCACCTTCCGAACTGCTGGGAGCACCTTCCGAACTGCTGGGAGCATCTTCTGAACTGCTGGGAGTAGTTCCCCAAGCTGCTGGGAACACCTCCGAAACTGTTGGGAGCACCTCCCAAACTGCTGGGAGCACCTTCCGAACTGCTGGGAGCAACTTCCGAACTGCTGGGAGTACCTCTGATACTGCTGGAAGCACCTTCTTTCTTCCTTGCTTTGTCCCAGCTCTCGCTGGCATAGTCCTCAAAGTCAAGATCAAGGCTTCTACTGCTCAGTTATTTGAGCTCTTTCTATCCTGCTTCTGTTTTTTGTTCACTCACCACCTGGCTCCAAAGCCATTCCCATAGTTAATGTATTGATTGATTTGTACTTAATTATTATTTATTTATTTCATTTTTGCAGTAGTGGAGTTTGAAACTAGGGATCATGCATGTGAGCTGAGTAAAGCTCTTCCCATTGGACCACCAGGTGTTCTGTGATAGCAATGGGAAACAGACTAAGACACTGCATTACCACGTAACATAAAGTAGCCTAAGTGAATGCATATTTGGTTTTATTCCTCAGTTTCTATTGGTGAGGAGCTGGACTATAAAAACAATAGAAGAGTGAGTTCAATCCCAATTTTACATAATCTCATTGACCTTCAAAATAACGTGTCCAGGTTTTATGGGTCTTGATTTCCTGCTGTTCACTCACACTGGGTGCATCTACCAGTGATGCCCAATCAATCTGAAAATAAAACTGTGTTAGTCAGGGACTGGAGAGATGACGCACAGGTTAGAAGCACCTGCTGCTCTTGCAGTGCACTAATCCTGCATCCCACATGGTTTGGTCCAGAAAACATGGCTAGGGATGGCAAGAATGAAGGGACAGACACACAGAAACACATAGGGAAAGCTGGAATCAGGTGGACTATGTGAAATCTGATGGAGTGGCATCAATTACACAACACCCTGTTACCTCAACCTGCTTATTATATACAATACAGGGAGAGGCATCAGCTCATCTCCTACAGGGCAGAGTAGTTAGCTAGCCATAGTAGGAAGCCTGTAAGAAACATGGCTGTAAAGATCTGTAAGGAGAAAGCTGCAGTTGCTAAAGTTTGAATGCACTGGTCAATTATTTGTAAAAACTTATACTTGCACACACTGTCAGTATTTGCACTCAGACCAGAGGAAGGCTTTGCCAACCCTCTGAGCCTTACCCCCAGGGCAAGGTTTTGCCATTTCCATGGGCCTGAGATGTTGGGTTCCTGACATGGTCCCACCTGTATCAAACAATACACACCCACTCAGGACTTCATCTACACATTAACTCAAGGCTTCCTAAACTCCCCCCCCATACACATAAAAGACAAATAGAAAAATTTGTCATTTTCATTATGTTTTTATGATAATATATTTCTATTTTATCTTACAGGATAGATTTTATCTAAGGATAGATTGGAAAGCTGAAGAACCCAAGTCCTTCACCTTTGGTAGTTTTCCAAGTATTATCATAGAAGTATTATCATTTTCACACCGTGTGGGCTCTCAGATGAGTTGAAACAACAAGGTGCTGGCTAGGGATCTGGTTCAAGGCCTGGTTGCATTACCAAGCTGAGCTTTCTGAAACATGGGCATCCATTCAGAGGAAAGAGTTTTCTTTTGAAAGCTAACCTGCAGGGCAGCTTTTCCCTCAGCAAGCTCTTCTTCCAGAGAGACACCTCTGTACTGTCTACAGCCCAGCAGGATGAGCAGCTGTCTTCAGCTGGTGGTATAAGTCAGAGTCCCTAGAGGTTTTCATAATTGAAATCACAAAAGAAAAGATAACCAGAGTTCATGTGAAGGCCTGCATTTGGTAGTCACAAAAATACAGCATGTTCACAAGAGAGGGATGGTGTGCAGGGAAGAGAAACTTTAGCAGACAGTAAGGTCAGTAGTAGCCAGCATGGGCCTCTATCACAGGAGAGAGAGAGAGAGAGAGAGAGAGAGAGAGAGAGAGAGAGAGAGGGGGGGGGGGGGAGAGAGAGAGAGAGAGAGACACACAGAGAGAGAGACAAAGAGAGAGGGAGGGAGAGACAGACAGACACACACACACAGAGTCACAGAGACATAGGGAGAGGTGGAGGAAGAGAGAGGGAGGGATAAGGTAGAGAGAGAGGATGGAAGGGAGAAGAGGAGGAGGAAAAGGAGAAAGAGGTGGGGAGGAAACGAGGGAGGGGGAAGGAAAGAGGGAAGAAGAGAAAGAGAGAGATGAAGAGACAAGGAAGGGGAGGAAGGGACAGGGAGTGGGGAGAAAGGGATGGGGAGAGGAACGGGGGCAAGGACTGTACTCCTAGCTTCCATTCATGGAAACTTGTTTCTGATGTCTAGAACAGAAAAACTGAAAGTCCCCCTGTGCTCCATCCTGCTGAGAAAGTGCATCTGCCTATGAATTATGGACATGGACCCTCCTGGACTAGATGCAGGACAAATGACATTCTGAAAGCTCTGGATGCTTTGATTTCTCTGTTTATTCTGCACATGACATCCTCAGTTTGGATGACAATCACGTTTACACAATGATTAAAGAAATGGAGGATAGTGGGCCTAGTGAAGAAAAGTGTCCAGTTCTGATAGGTATGAAGCCACTAGCCCCAGAGCTGGTGCAGTGGCACATGGTGATATCCCAGTGCTCGGAAGTTCTGGCAGGAGAATCTCTAAAGTGTGCTAGCCCAGGTAACAGAGTGAGACTGTATCTCAATAAATAAGTGAATAATAAGAAGGGAACAAGTGAATAAAAACTAAATAATTAAGGGGTAGTTTCCTTATTTGCAATGTCTATATATCAAAGGGCCAGTAGCCACTTGGGTCCAAGATGTATTTCATAAGATGAAAGATATTTATGGTGTGTGTATGTAAGCCACATGTGTGCAGGTGGCCATGTGTGCAGGTGGCCATGTGTGCAGGTGGCCATGTGTGCAGGTGCCACATGTGTGCAGGTGCCCACTCAACACCATGCAGGTGCCAGAAGTGGGTGTTTGATCCCCTGGGGCTGGGGTAATGGTGGGATGTAAGTTGCCTACTGAACTCCACCCTCTGGAAGGCAGCACGGTTCTTCACAGCTGAGCCATCTCTGCCTCCAGCGCGTGTCAGGTGCCCAGAACTTCCCTTATCACAAGAAGTTCCATCAGAAAGTGGTAGAATGGCTCCCGTGAGGAAGGTGACATAATTTTATCCATGTGTTGTTTAGATTTGAAGGTTGAAATAATGCATCGTAGTAATATGATATATCAACACATGTAATAAATAGTAAAATCGACTTTTTAATTTTAGTATTATTTTTAAAATGGTATTATTATGTAGCTCTGCCTAGCCTGGAACTTTCTATGCAGGTATGGCTAGCCTTGAACTATGAAGGCCCGGCCAACCTTTAACTTGCAGCAATTCTCCTGCTCCTGCCCCACAGATGCAGAAATTAGAGGTAGATGCCACCATGCCTAGCACCAAATCATGGAAAAGTTGAACAGAATAGATACTAGCTTTGCATTAAGGAAAAGTTGTAAATGGAAATAACTATATACAGGTGCATTATTAGGAGAGAGCCTTATTATTGAGGCCACTTGGCTGCAGGCCACTTGACTGTTACTTGATTGGCTGTCTTTTCCCTTGAAGGGGTCTCCATACTGAGAGAGGAATTCTGCCCAAAGCATGTTCCATTCCAGGTACCTGACTTTGTACACCCCCTACCCTATCACAGCTGCCACTTCAACCATTCTTCCAGCTCATGACATTGACCCCTTTTGATAGGATAAGGACACTGAGAGTTTTCAGGGTCAGTTACTTAATTTCTAGGATGATCGATTGATGGCTCTGGTTTTCTATTTTTTTTGGAGGAGTCAGCACTTATTTTATTTTACAAACAAAAGCATTAAAAATAAGAACAAGAGCATTTAACAACACATGGAGTCTCATTTAGAAAGAATTATTTTTTCCATTTCCTAAATTTTTCTCAGTTTATAATGGATTGAGCATTAATCCAAAGTCCAGAGTTTGTAAATGCTTATGACAGGTGGAAGTTGCTCAAAACAGAGGCAGTCTGGACACTCTACCTGTCTTCTGGCCCACCAGTTACAGATGTAAGGAAGGGCTACATTTACCATACAGAGAAGAAAGAGAAGCAAGGATGGCATGCTCTTCCTGAGATCAGCAGGGCCCATCTTTGTGAAGGGAAAATGAAATGTGCACGTCAGGGAAGAAAGGGGCATGAGGCGAAGCATGCTGGTTACCATATGAAGGAGAATCTGGAAAAAGAAAGGTGGCAGAGGAACAGCGATGAGTAAGAACCAGGAACAGTAAGGGAGACTCCAGCTTTGGAAAACAAAGCCTCTGGAGCAGCCAGGAAATATCTGAATGGAGAGGAATCCAAACCATTTCCCCTCCCCACGAGTGTCTGTATATATGTGTCCCCATTCCACAAATGCTATATATGCAAATTCTGTTACTTATTAAATTTGTAAACGTTTCTTTTGCTAATGTATTTTATATTCGTTTATTTATCGTGGTTGTGTGTGTGTGTGTGTGTGTGTGTGTGTGTGTGTGTGTGTGTGTGTGTGTTACGGGCTGTAACTGTCATGGTCTATGTCTGTAGAGGTCAGAAGAGCCCTCTCCTTCTACCATGTGGGTCAGGGGTAAGAAAATCAGGCCGTCTGTCAGCTTTGAAATTAAGCACCCCTTTACCTGTTGAACCTTCTCACTGGTCCCTGTCAGCATATTTTAATTATATGTAATAATGGTTTCGTTATGACATTTTCATAAATATACCTATATAAAATGTATTTGGATCACATTCATCTCTCCACTACCTTCTCCTATTCCCCCAGCTCTCACTGGCCTGCCTCCTTCTCCTTTCTTATCTTTTTTGCTTTGATGACTCAGTGAGCTCTGCCAGGGTTGCTTACATTATTGGGGGCCATTCACAGAAGGGTGAGCAGCTGACCAGTGGCCACACCAGGAAAGAAAACATTTCTACCTGCTTCAACAAGCTTTAACTGCTAAAAGCTCCTGAGGGAGGGATGGGGCCTTGGGGGTCTCTCCCTTCATGAGTCTAGTTTGATCGGAGAGGACCCAAGCTCAGGTCCCAGCAACTACGCTGGGGAGCTTACAACTGTCTGTAACTTTAGCTACACTCACATTCATATGCCCGTACCTAAACACAGATTCACATAATTAAAAATAAATCTTAAAAATATTGACAGCTGTATGGAGTTGACTCAGTGTTGACACTGTTAATTAACTGTAGCTAAGTAATAAGCCACCCAAAAGCATGGTGACCAAAGACCACAGGTATTTGTCATTTCTTGGTTGTCTGGGCACCTTCTTGGCTGTTCTAATCTCCTGAGCCCTAATACATCTACATTCAGCTCTGGGTCAGGTGGGCTGTGAGGCCCAAGATGGCCTCATCCTCATGACTATTCTTGACACTTTCTTTGGCTGGGGTAGCTTCCTCCACCTAGATTTCAACCTTCTGAAAGTCCCTCCCCACTGGCATTTCTCTCCATGGCAAATTCTGACCACATATTGGGTGCTCCCAGAGTGAGCAAGAGTGCAAAGGTCTCCTGTGGCCTAGGCTCTGGAACATGCCAGAGTCCATATGAAAGCCAGCTTCAGCAGTAACTCTGTGGTTAAAGTGCTTACAGAACATCATGGGGGCTTGGTTTGGATCCCCAGAACCCATGTGAATGCAAGGTGGATATGGTGGCCCATCTGCCATTCCAGCCGTAGAAGGCAGGACAGGGGATCTCCAGAGCAAGCTGACTGGTTAGGCTAGATGTATTTCTCACTCTGGATTTGATTGAGAGACTGAGTCTCAGCAAATATGATGGAAAAGCCATCAAACCCCTTAGGCCCCCACATATACACATACACATAAGCAGATATGCCCGCACCTCCACCCCACACGTGTAAGAGAAGCACACACACATGCATGCCACACTCAAATGGAAACATAAAACCAGACTGTTTTGAGGGATGGGGGAGCAGACTCACCTTTCCCCTTGGAGGCCTTTAGACATTCCAGCCATATTCTTTAACCCATCTTTCTAGTCAGCATCCATTTAACGTGATGGGAGAAGAAAGAAAACAGTATTGGTCTTAGTGATCTCATATACAGCCTTGAAATGCTCGTTGATTTCCTTGTGATCACTAGTGGTTTGTGTAGAATGCTCATAGTGTCAATCACAGTGTTCTTACTACTGTATGCATCCTATTTGGGGCCTGTGATGGCCAAAATATAGTCTTGAATGCACCTGAGTGTCCAGGTGTTTTTACTAGTCGTCAGTGATTATGCTTAAGTGGAAATATTAGATGGAGGCCAATGGCTTTTATCAAACAAGAGAGCTCTGAATGGTGTTCTCACGAGGAGTGAAGTGCAGAAAGATGAGAGAAGTAAAAAGACTTGAACAAAGTAATGGACTTAGAGGAAATATGGCATATGGTCAGGTATAGGGCACAGTAATAGTCTTAGAGGAAATACGTCATATAGCCAGGTATAGCGTGCTCACCTGGGCGACTGAGTTAGAAGGAGCATCAGTCTGAGGCCAGTGGCAATATGTAGCAAGACTGGGCTTAAAAAAAAAGAAAGAAATGCCATAAATACAATGTAGCATTATTCTGTCTTAAAAACCAAGAAGGAAATTTTGCTGTTCACTAAAGCAGATAAATCTTGAGGAGATTAAGCCATGTGAAACAAGCAGGTCACTTACCTGAGGGTCCCAGAGGAGTCAAATTCAGAGGAACAGAAGGCAGAATGGTGGTTGTGAAACTGGGTAAAGGAAATGGACTTAGAGTTTCATCCATTCAAAGTAGCATTTAGAGGTCTTCTGCAAAACCACCGGAGCTGTTAACTGCTAACATGGGTAGACCGTAAATTTCCCATGTAGGTTTTTTTTTAACCACAATTTATACACACACACACACACACACACACACACACACACACACACACATATATATATATATAAAGTATTCTGCCTCAGAGGTCTTCCTAAGGTGGGCTCATATTCATGGGCTCCTCTCCCTCTCTAGCTTGGACAGCCTTGGCTCTCAGAGAGAATGGGAGCAGGAAGCCCTTCAGAAGAACTTGGGTGGTATCCTGAGAAGAAAGGCCATAAGTTCTCCTTTGGACTCCCACATGGAAGTTGTCATGAAGGTGGTTCAGTCAGCAGGCTCTTCCATCAGACCAGAGGGCTTGCTTTTGTTTCAGCCACACGGCAGGGGAAGTCACTCAGCCTCTGGCAGTCAGGACATCACAGTCCTGCTAGTTTTTGCCCTTAGAATTTGCAAACTCTCTTCCTTTGTTTATAAGTACCTGAAGGTGAGGACACAGCCTGCTGCAGTTCACCATGGAAATTTCTTTCAATGACTTCTTTTGTCTTCTAAGTCTGTCATGGAAATTACTGGAACTATATAAAGATGTGTTATGTTTGTTTAGGTTGCGGAATAGTACTTTAACTGTGTGAAGGTGTGTTACATTTGTTTAATTATGAAAAGATGTGTTGCTGTTTCACCTTGCCTGCCTGAGGCACCTGATTGGTCTAATAAATATCTGAATGGCCAATAGCTAGGCAGAGAAAGGATAGGCAGGCCTGGCAGACAAAGAGAATAGATAAGGGGAGAAATCTAGGCTTCAGAGCTATGAAAAATGAAGAGGAGAAGGAGGAGAGAATGAGGGAGAAAGAGAGGGACATATCCAGGGCCAGAAGCCAGGCAACTGGCACACAGATACAAGAAACAGTGAAAGTATGGTATTCAGAAGAAAAAAAGAAAGACATGAGGCAAAATATAGATGAAGGGAAATAGGTTTAAGTTATAAGAGCCAGCACGGAACTTGCCTAAGCTGAAGCCGAGCATTCACAGCTAATAATAAGTCTGTGGCCTAAAAGAAAGTCTGACACGTAAGTCTATTAGTTGTGTAATTTAGGCATGTTGGTATATCCATCAGGGATTAATTTAGCTGCAACTTACAATAAATACTTGGTTGCTGAGGAAGATTGTGGTTGTTTGAGAGGGAAATGTCCGCAAGGGCTAGGGTATTTAAACACTTGGTTTGGGAGGTGGTAGTGAGAGAAAAGGATGTCTGGGAGGATGGAGAGATTATGTACCTGTCTCTCTTCCTATTCACTCTCTCTGCTTTGTGTGTGCAGTTGAGGATGTGAGCTTTCAGTGTCCTACTCCGACTGCATGCTTGTTGCTTGCTGCCTCCTTTCCCTGCCGTGATGGACTCCTGCCTCCCAACAACCAGAAACCAAATAAGCTTCCTCTTCCTTAAGCTGTCATAGGTCATAGTGTTTTATTACTGAAAAGCAACGACTACAAAGATTGTACTAGGGATTTGTTGTTTCTTTCACATAACAAGAAACCTTGAGTAAGTAGGAGGGCTTGGATTGAGTTCTGCCCTCTACTTCCTGCCCCCTCTTCTTCCTTCTGTTCCCCTTCCTCTTCCTCCTCCTCCTTTTCTTCATCCTGATTTTCTCCTTCTTCCTCTTCTTTGATGGAACTTTGTCTCAGAACCTTCTTGCTGGGACGCAGAAGCATGTGGCACCTCACATCCCATTGTCTCCCTATTAGCTGGAAATGTAGTACCATTACATGGCAGGGAGAGCTCATGGGTACTTCTCAGAGTTGCCAGTCCATGCCTGCCATCTACTTCCCAGATTTCAGAATTAGTTGGTTCTGCTATCATTGGAAGATGGTGGAGGCTTGATCCCAGGCTATCAGCATTGAGCTGGTGGAAAGCCAAGTGCAAGGTAATTAGGCTATTGAGGGATTTTTTTTTTTTTGCCACCCAGGTTAGTTCTCAAGAGAGGGTTACTATGAAAGAGGAAGATGGAGCTCTCGGTGCCCTCCAACATCTGTCTGCTATGTGATCCCCCTTTCTGCATGTGCTCCCACAATTCTGATGCCATTTTCTTTAATGTGACACAGTCACAGTGCCCATCATCAGAACTGGTCCAATGCCATTTGAACTTTCAATTCCCCAAATTGTGAGCTAAACCTCTTTTCTTTATGCTTTCTCCTGCCTCATATATCATGTTGTAGGGGCAACAGGTAGACTAATATGTGCTCCTTTCCATCTTATCTTAAGATAACCCTAGATTATGTGACGGTTGGGGTGGGGGATGGAGAACAGGAGGGCTTTTCTGCAACAGAGAAATGCTTCACTCTCCTTCCAGATGGTACAGAGTGTACATCAGCGTCATGCAGGTCTCCCTTTAGGGCTGGGTGCTTTATGCTCATGCCACTTCCTTCAGTCTCCATTTCTCGGTAGCTTTCTGTTGACAGGTGTACTAGCGACTCCAGTTGTTAGCTTGGTGACAGAAAGAACTAAAAATACACAACCTTCAACTTCCCCCTAATGAAAATCACAGGGTTGTTTAAATAGCAGGTGTTATTAATGCCTATTTGTCCTTTTCTCCCTCATCCTGCTTAATCATTGTCAGAAGGGAGGGAGGAAAGCTCGCATGTCAACAGAGCCCCAGAGTCACTAATTTACAGCTAAACTTCAAGCCAGGATGGCAGGGAGGGGGTACTGGCCCCCCCAGGGTGCTCATTTTGTGCTCCAATGCTAATGAGCCCCTCCAAGCCTGCAGCACTGCCCACACAAGGTGGGAACCGGCTGTCTACCAGGCTGATTTTGTTGTCCTGGGCTTCTGGGAGCCACAGCCTGATTTGTATGTTCTCATTGTTACAATTTCTGAAGCCTCAATTTCTGAGGTCTTCCATAGCACACTATAATTTCAGGATTGACGATGGTGCTGACAGGAGTGAAAAAGAAAACATATTTAGGGAAACAGGAATTTCTCTCAACCTTTCTTCTGACATTCGGCGGTCGATGATGGATGTTTTTAAATTACTCTTGATAAGAAGCTATCAGTAGGAGTTATTTTGTTTCACAGATACCTGGCAGGTCAAAAACACACTCAAATTGAACAAATATTCTCAAATTAAGTGCAGAGGATGGCAAGGCCAAGTAGCTCATGCTGCTGAAAGAGGGAGAGAACCAGGAGCAATGGAGGCACATCTACCTCAGCACTCAGGGGAGGCAAGCCCCTATTATGTCCTTAGGAAAGCAATATGCACCAGAGGAACCCCATGGGCCCTCGGATGTACTATTTGCATCTAGAGGGTCGCAGCTGATGCAGGGAGAGGTAGTGGAAACCAGTGCCAGGCTGCTGGGAGACCGGGGCTGCTGCACTTTGGATAGTGAATGCCCAATGTCCCTGTCAGAAAGGCTTGGTTCTCAGCATTGTGCTATGGGAAGCGGTGGAACCTGAAAAATGTAGGGATTAATGGGAGGTCTTAGGTCTTTGCAAGTGTGCCTTGAAGGGGACAATGGGAGGCTGGCCTTCTCCCTTGTCTTTTGCACTTGGCAGTGAAGTAGATGGATGGCCCTTGTCTTAATGCGGGTTTCTATTTCTGTGAAGAGATACCAGGACCACAGAAACTCTTATAAAGGAAAACATTTAACTGGGGCTGGCTTACAACATCAGAGGTTTAGTTTATTTTCTTTATGGTTGTACAGGACCAGCATGCAGTCAGACGTGGTGCTGGAGAAGGAACTCAGAGTTCTATGTCTTTTTAAAAATTTATTTATTATATATACAGTGTTCTGGCTGCATGTCAGAAGAGGGCACCAGAACTCATTATAAATGTCTGTGAGCCACTGTGTGATTGCTGGGAATTGAATCCAGGACCTCTGGAAAAGCAGCCAGTGCTCTTAACCTCTGAACCATCTCTCCAGCTCCAAGTTCTGTTTTGATCTGCATGCAGCACAAAAAGTCTGTGACACAGAGCATAGCTTGAGCATATGAGACCTCAAAGCCCATCCCCAGTGAAACACTTCCTCCTAGAAGGCCATAACTACTCCAATAAAGTCACACTTCTTAATAGTGACACTCCCTAAGGGGCCCATTTTCTTTCAAACCATCACAGTCCTCTACCATGAGCCTCTATAGTGATGGGCTTTCTTGCCATGGCAATGGGCTAACCAACCATGACATAAAACCCTGGCAATCATGAGCCCAAACAAGCTTTTTCTCTTGGTTATCCCCGGTATTCCATTTCAGTAAAAATGGAGCTAACCCCACACATGGGATGAATGAATAAGACCTCTGAGAGAGGTTGGGTGTGGTACCCTCCTGTGGTTCTAGCACTTGGGAGGTGGAGTCAGGAGGGTCAGGAGTTCAAGGTCATTCTCGGCTACACAGGGAGTTTGATGCTCTCTAGGCTACTCAAGACTTCTCTTAAGAACCCTGAATAACACCTACTGATTGACATCCAGGCAGATTCCACCCCTTGGCTGTATGGACAGCGTCACAATGAACAGGTGTGCATAGTCCCTTTTCTACAGGGACTTCAGACGTATACCAAGAAATGGTAAAGTTAAATTACAGATTGGGCTCTAGCTTTAATGTTTGGAATGCCCTTCATCCTGGCTATATTAACCTACATTCCCACTAATTATACGAGTGATCCTTTTTCTCCAAGCCTTCACTAACATGTGTTGGTAATATGCATTTTGACTTGGAGATGGGATGGACTCTCATTGTGGTTTTTATTTACTAAGTGACCATTCATTCATAAATTTATTGACCTTTTGCCTTTCATTGATAAGCAATTATTGAGATTTTCACAGTTGCTGAACTTGTTTTATCAAGGGCTTGGTTCTAAGGATATCAAACCTGTGAGACAAAAAGATGACAAAGCCACACTCATTCTCTCTTAGCTCTCCTCTGTCATTGCCTTACCATGCAGGAATTTTTAAATTTGACAAAATCCTAGTCTTCAAGCTCTATCTTTGTTTGATATACTTGTGGAATCCTCTCGGGGAATACTTGGGATGTGCCAATGTCCTAAACTGTTTCCCTCATTTTTGCTCTGCTATATTTAAGTCTTACATTAAAGTCTCCCACCCACGTTGACTGTTTTCATACAGAGTAAGAGAGGAGGCTGTTTTTAGTCTCCTCCATGGGGATATCCAGGTTTTCCAGAAGAAGTTATTGAAGAGATTATAGCTATGCATGTTTTAAAGACTTCCACGCAGAAGAGTTGAAAGAGGCAATATGGGCTTATTTCCGGGTCCCTTGTGCTTGTCTCCCTGGCCCACATGTCTGCTGTCATGTCACGTTTCTATGTTTTGCAGCCGGGTGCTATGCTTCCACTACTTCCTTTCACATTGGTTTCCTTGGTTACTTAAGGACCTTTGTGCTCTAACATTGACTTTAAGATTGTTTTTTATAATTCTGTAGCATTATTATCAGGATAAAAGTGAGAAATTTATTATGATGGAACCTAAATCTCCTTTTTACCTTTGAAAGTATTTGTTTTTTTATAAAATTAAGTGTTCTGACACTTGGCATATATAAATTTATTATTTGATTTTTTTCAGAAAAAAATATTCTTTTATTCACACTCTAAAATATTCTTAACCTTTTATTTGAAATGTAGTCCTATATCAAAGGACATGTGTGATGGCAACAATAATTGCATTTTCTGAGTCTGAGACAGGATGCTGAACTGCTTTAGTTAGTTAAATGGCAAACACATCAAAGCTTCATGTTTCACATCTGTACTCTGTTCTACACCACCATTCTCTTGCTAATCATTTTTCTTGGGCTTGTCCAATTGCCATTGTGTAATAACTCGATCATGTAGAGAATCTGTTCATGTCAGCATTCCACAGGAAGCTACAGAGTATCGTTGTTTAAAGTGTGCTCAATGAGGAAGCCAACTAACTTTGACCTGATATTATCCATGGTTATTATTATTATAGTGTGACATTCCTTCACATGCTAATATTATATTTTCTTGACAGATTGTTACTTTGATCAGTGTAGGTATACTTCGTATGCAATATGTTCTGTCTTTAAGTCTGTGTAGTTAATCTATTCTTGCTTGCTTTTGTGGCCCATTGTACTTTAAAGAACAATTCTCATACTTCTGCTTTAATAATATATTAAAGATGAAGTGAGTTTTTTTTCCAAAAAAAAGAACCCTGAATAAATAAATATTCTTCAAATTTGATTGTCCTTCATGAGTCACATAAACCCTCTGAGCCCCTGCTTTCTATCTAAAAACTGAACTGGAAAGATTATCATAGAGAGGGGCACAGGAGTGGGAGTCCAAGAAACTGCCTGGAAATCATGAGCACAGGGTACCTGCTCTTCTTTGGAGCATTAGTATCTGCCACACACTTTGGTGTGATGATGCATGCCTATAAGCTCTGACTTAGGAGCTGAGGCAGGAGGATTATGAGTTTGAGGCCAACCTGGGGCTATAGAGTGAGACTCAGTCTGAAAAATAACCTGCTACAACAGTGAAGATAGTAGTCTAAGACATTTTTAATTTCTGTCACAACTGTTACATACATATATATGATGCATAAATAGCATTCTATAAACATTATTGAGCATTTACTGTGTTCCAGGTGCTGTGCTTGGTGGTAGAAATATAAAACAAGTGAAAATTTACTAATTATAAAGTCCTATAAGTGATTCCAATGAGACTAGAGCAGTGTTTCTCAACCTGTGGGTCCTGACCCTTTTAGGGGTCACATAGTATACCAGATACTTACATTATGATCCATAACAGTAGCAAAATTACAGTTAAGAAGTAGCAATGAAATAATTTTATGGTTGGCAGTCACCATGAGTAACTGTATTGGAGGGCTGCAGCATTAGGAAGGTGGGGAAACACTGGGCTAGTGGGTTAAAGTTTGTCTAGGCACATTTCCAAGACTTTTAAAGACTTTCCAAGGCTCTTAAAGACACAGTTCCAAACAGCTCCCCTGGAAGGCCTATCTCACCACTGTTTGCAGGGAATATTGTATGTTCTGTTCTTTTCAGAGGGCAGGGAGTCACTCAACATTTTTGTGCCATCTGAGCATACTAATTTTATTTATTTTTAATATATTTTTAATATAAAAATTTATTTACCTCTCTCCTCTCTCTCTCTCTCTCTCTCTCTCTCTCTCTCTCTCTCTCTCTCTCTCTCTCTGTATGTCCAAATCTAGCTATCTTTCTTTTGGTTACAATACTGGGAAAGGGACCCCAGACCTTGCACATGCCAGGCAGGTGTGATACGTCTGACCTGCACGCTGACCTGCATGCTCTCATCAGTGTTCCCCCACTCCACCGTATGTGTATATGGCAGGATATACACAGCCTGAAATTTGATGCCTTAACCTTTGCCTTTACTCAAGTGTGCACTTGAGTAGCATCAAGTACATTCATGTTGCACAGCCATCACCATTCATCCCTGAAGCCTTTGTTTTCCCAAACTGACATTCTGTCTCCACACAATACCAACTTCCTAGTCCCTCACCCACTTAGCTCCTGGCACTCCCCACCTCGCTTCTTGTCATGTGTGTTTGATGCCTTTAGGCAGAGGACATAGTGGGGTCAGGTAACATCCATCCTCTGGGATTGGCTTGTTTCATTTAGCAGGGTGCCCAAATTAGTACAGTAACTTGTTAGGATTCCCTTTCCTTGTCAGGACCATTCCTGTTTATTTTTCTGGTCCCTTTGGGGGTAATTCCGAGTTCATGGAACTACCTGAACTGTCCTGGGGACCGACTTTAGGATTTCAGGAACTCAGCTACATGGCCTTGCACATGGTAGCCTGCGGTTCTGTGCGCCTCCAACATGTCTACACCGCGGATCTCAGGGCTCCACAGGGGATCAGGAGGGCTGCTAGGTCTTCTTGGTGGGCGAGGAGTCATTACTACATTTCCTCTAAGTTGTCTCAGAAGCCAAGTCCATGTCCCACTCCCATGGCTCTCTTCCTTTGTGGGGTAATAGTTGGCTTTGTTCTATGAAAAATGGTCAAAATTGGCAAATGGGTAACCAAACAGAGAAATACCTGTTAACAGGTGGTCTGGTTTGTATCTCACGTCCCCCAACAGCTTATGATTGAAGTTTGGTTTGCAACCCCTGGTGCTTTGGGGAGCTGGAGGAACTTTAAGAAGAAAGGCCTTGTCGAGGGGAGGTTATTGATAGAGATGCCTGATAGCCCACACAGCTTCCCTCCCTCCCTCCCTCCCTCCTTTCCTCCTTTCCTTCCGCCCTCCCTCCTCCTTTCCCTTTCTTTCTCCTTCCCTCCTTCATGGCTACTGGCTACCACAGGGCAGACAGCTTTGCTTCACTGCTTACACTGGGCCATGATTCTGTCTCAACACAGATTCTGAAACAATGTAACCAGTCTGTCAAGGATGGAACTGTCCAAAACTGTGAGCCAAATACACCTTGACTTTCTCTAAACAGTTCCCCTCAGCTCTACCATCAAGGTGAGACAGCACTGCCTGACACACAGCATGGAAAATTTCCATTAAAAATGCAGGAAAAACCCCACATCTCTCTTGGGAAGAGCAAGCAAGAGAGGCAGAATAAACAGACATGGCGTTGTGCATTCTAGACCTGCACACTGCTTTAAAAGCAGACATGTTTTTACCTCCTCTTTCTCTTTCCGTGAGGTTGAAATAGTTTATTTATGTGACTCTCACCTTAGGTATGAACTCTAAATTAAACACTTACCATGGTATCAGTTAATGCACGAGAAACCCATCCAGGGAGCCGAGTGAGTGGGCTCTAAAACCAGGTGTAACCGAATGCATATAAAAGGGGTTCAACAAGGTGATCTTTATGTCCTGGACTCCTGGGAGGTTTTCCTTGAACTGGTTCCCGTCATCAACAGCCTCGCATTCTTTTCTGAAGGACAGTTGAGATCATTGTAACCATAATGAGGCTATATGCTGTGGAAGTCTTGAAAAGCGGAGGAGGGAGTGCCCCGCAGAGGACCCGCCACAGGCCGGCTTTGCCGCTGTGCACTGCCTCTTGTCTGGAAGCACAGTCTCCCCTCCCTTGGATTCAGGATAACTACGAAAAGTGAAGCGAGGCTCTAGGAGAGGCCACCGGTGTTAAGCACGTTAACGCTTCCATTACGTCTAAAAGCAGAAAATGGAACAAATAAAGCGGGTTGAATTCCCCCCCCCCACTATAATGTATGTCAGAATGTCACAGGAACTCATTGTCTGCGATGAATGCGAAAACACGGGCAATTCAGACTGAACAATGCCCACGGCGGCAAGTCTGTGAAAGCACCTCACCCGTGTGAGTTTCATCTGCTCTGGTTTTGCCCCTGTTTTCTTCCCCACGAAGGGCGCTGCTTGGATAATACAGTCTTTAAAGTTTAAGCTGCCTGCAGTAGTGGTTCTTCTTTTTCCTAGCACTCCGTGCTTCTTAAAGACTAGAAATGCAGGATAAAATAAAATAACATGTGTTTCCTGCCTGGCCTCTCGGGTCCACGTGCTTAGTGAAAACGCCCAGCGTTTCTCCAGGAAGAGGCTGTGGGGTCCGAGGGAGGTATGTTGGTACCTGTGCGAGGAGGCATTTCTTCAAGGTAGAACTTGTCACTCTGGTGTTGTTGGTCCAGTCCAGGCAGGTATGCATACACACTTACTTCTTGTTAGGAGCCAGGATTGGTCACCCACCAGGGCATGTGGGCTAGAAGCCTTCCTGTACTTGGAGGGGAGGATTGCAGCATTTTCTGTCTCCTCGGGAACTCCTGTTCTTAATGGAGGAGCTTATGGGACTCAGAAGGGCTCTTGGCTAGGCGCTGCCATGGTTGTCATGAGAGCTTGCTGGAAGGGTGTGTGGAATGGGTGGCTCTCCCTGTGGGAACAGGAGTTGAGTCTGGAGACAGAGACTAAAAGAAGGTACACTTGAGTTTTTGTGATCCTGGGTCGTCTTTTTCTTGGTGTCTTTGGCAGTGCCTGCCGGTTGAGAATAAACTAGGTTATAGACACCCTACCAACCACCATTGTGGATAGCTCACCCCAGCCTACCAGCCGGAAACTGACACATTCCAATGGCTTTTAGCATTAGGCTCAGTCCACAGAGACATAAAACAGCTGTATCTGCTTCAGAGAATGGAGCTTTCTGGACGACTCCATGTATTTTAATGACATTCGGTTAGACTTCCTATACTGCCACCGCCTTCCTGGGTGTGTGTGTATGTGAGCATGTGGGTGGACAGAGGTCAGAGGTTGATCTAGCAGCTCTCTCTCACACTATCTTGTTTTGGGGGCAGGCTCACTCATTGAACTCAGAGTTCGCCTACTGATTAGGGCTAGATTAGCTAGCTAGTCAGCAAGTTCTGGGTCCTCCCTGTCTCCATTCCCCTGGCACTAGAGTTCCAGATACACACCATCATATGTGGCTTTTAGATGAATGGGGGGATTCAAACTCAGGTCCCTATGCAGTGCTACAGGCACTTCGCTGACTGAGCCATCTCCCCTACCCTATTCCTGTTGCCAGCACCATCACCCTCTCCCGACTTCCTCCCCTCCCCTTCCCCTCCCATAAGTTCTCACATAGTCTAGGCTGACCTTAAACTGTCTACATAATGGAAGCTGGCCTTGAACTCCTGATCCTACTGCCTCTACCTCTTGAGTGCTAGGTTACAGGTTGCACTGCTACATCCCGTTCAGTCTTCCTTCTCTTTTTACTTAACCAGTTTTCCTGGCTTTTGACTCAGGCAATGCAGCAATAGCCTAGGTTGCCTCTACTTCCTTTTCTTCTGTGACAATGACATCCTGAAGTTTTCCTGGGCCATGGAGCTTCACTGTGCAAGACAAGCTGAAGCATGCAAGTATACGGGGGCTGAAACAGCCGCAGGAATTGGGAATGAAGATATGGAAAGCACTGTGGTTTGAATATGGATAGCACCCCCGAAGAGTCCCATGTTAGGGACTTGTCCCCCAAAGCAGCACCATGGAGGTAGTGTGATCCTGGGAGGTGGGATTTAGGGAGATGCCTTTAGGTCACTGGGGTGTATCACCTTATCTGGTCTTTCTACTTCGTGGCTCAGTATATGATTGGTGGCTATGACACACACTTCCTGCCATTGTCACATGCAAATATCATGACCTGCCCTATTATGGGTTCTGAGTTTCTAAAACCATCTCCTAGATAACTCTTTTATCTTTGTAAGGACTGGGCCTGGTCCTACTTCTAAGGCCCTTCCTCCCTGTCCTGTGTTCTCTCCAGCCTTCCTGACTTTTCCTTTCCCCTAGAACACGGTTACTACTGCCTTAACCCTGAGGCATCATTATTACCCTCTCCCCTCTTCTTCTCTTCTGTCTCCTCTTTCCTGACACTTCTTTGTATCTTCTGACCCAGTGTCATATCGTCTTTATCGTCTAGTCAGAGGCTGGGATTCTTTCTCTGGGATGGCACAAACATTTGTAAAAGTCATCATCATTAAAAACATTTCATGTGGACAAGAGCAATTGTTCACATTTATGAGGTGCAGTGTTCTAATTCATAGGTGCATACAATGTTCAGTGATCAAGTCATGGTAATTAACATATCAGTCAAACATTCATAATTTCTTTTTATGTGTGTATGCATGTTCATATGTACATGTCTGTGGGTTTGAGTGTGTGCATGTGTATGTGTGAAAACCAGAGGTTAGTTCCAGATGTCTTACTTAATCACTAGCTGCCTTTTTGAGCCAAGATCTCTCATTGAACCTAGAGATAGCTAATTTGACTCAAGTCGCTGGTCAGGAAACCCCATGGATCCTCTTGTCCCTGCTCCCCAGTGCTGGAATTACAGGTCTGTGCTGCATGCTTAGCGTTTTTACTTGGGTGCTGAGGACAGAATTTGGGTCCTCATGCTTGAGTGGCAAACACTTTATCAGCCAAGTCATCTCCCAGTCCCATATTCATCATTTCTTTATGGTAAGAGTAATCAAAACTCTTTTTTTGCTTTGTGTGTTTATTTGTGGGGCTATGGATAGATCCAGGGCCTCACATATGTGAGGTAGACACTTTGCCGCTGAGCCACATCCTCATCCCCTTTCCAGCTGTTATGAAGTAAATGGTTTGACTCAAGCCACTGTTCTGCGTTCTATGGGAGCTTAGTCTTTTCTGTGCTTTTGTACCCAATGACAAATCTGTTACCCTGATGCAAAGCTGAGGAGCAGGAGGAGCCTCTGGTTTGACATCAGGGTGTCTCCAGACTGATCCCATGGAGTTCACCAACACCAAGGTCCTCAAATCTAACCATCATTAGAACCAGGAGCTGTGTGGTGCTAGAGATGTTCACGAGCACATGGTCTGTGCTACCAAGGTGACTCCTTACCGAGGGAAGCTCTTTGGGATGTGGTGGGATGGTAGCCTCTTAGAGGTGATGGAGCTGAGAGTTTTCCTTTTTCTTTCTTTGTATCTATTAACAAATTAAGACTTTTTAAAAATGTAAAACCAATGTTACTAGTTTTTATTCTTTTCTTCTCCTCTTGTTTATAATTATTCTAGTTTTTATTTCCTTTTTTGGTTGTTTGAGACAGAGTGGCTATGTGGCCCAGGCTGTCCTTGAACTTGTGATCCTCCTTTCCTGGTCTCCTGGGATTATAAGTATGCCCTGATCAATTTAAAATTACTCTTATGAAAAATAGAGTTATGTCTAGCAGCAGTGACACACTTCCATTTCTGCCCGACATGGCCCAAAACAAAAGCAGATGCCAGGATTTAAGGT
Source organism: Dicrostonyx torquatus (assembly GCA_028555095.1). Classification (NCBI taxonomy): domain Eukaryota; kingdom Metazoa; phylum Chordata; class Mammalia; order Rodentia; family Cricetidae; genus Dicrostonyx; species Dicrostonyx torquatus. The sequence goes on from JAQHUG010000009.1 coordinate 14,984,907, forward strand.
AAGGACTGCTGATGTGACAGAAGCAAAGTGCCTGCCTTGCATCAGGCTACATAGTCCTCTGATGTCTACCACGTCTGCACTCTTTAGTCAGTACTCTACAGCTGGGGGCCTTCCCGTGACATCGAGAGAGACTGCCAGGCAAGGAAGCATGTCTAGAAGGAAGCCTGCACTGGTTTGGCAAAGGTAATGACTTCTATTCTGCAAGTGAACAATGTGAAGGCTGGTTCTAGAATGTTCCTCAAGAATCTTCCATGGGGCAGAGTCAATGGGAAGCAATTGCCAGCACATCCTCCTGGGTTCTTTCCCTCTCCCGAACTCCTTTCCTTACTCCTGTCTCCAGAGATCTCCCAGAGAAAATGTACAACCAGAAGACCTTATTTCAGGATCTTGGTGCTGTGGGAGCTCCTTCTGCTCCTTCAACAAATAGCCTTTAGGATACCAGCCCACCTGGGCTTGGTCTCTTATACTATAAATGCAGCTGTAAAGTGTGTGTTTGGGCTCTTGCTTCCAGCCACCCAGATTCCTGAAATAATCACACAGAAACTGTACTAATTAAATCACTGCTTGGCCCATTAGTTCTAGCTTTTTATTGGCTAACTCTTACATATTAATTTAACCCATCTTCATTAACCTGTGTATCGCCACATGGAAGTGGCTCACCAACAAAGTTTCAGCATGCCTGTTTCTTGCGGTGGCTTCATGGCTTCTCTAAACCCCACCTTCCTTCTCCCAGCATTCAGTTTAATTTTTCCTGCCTGCCTCTGTTCTGCCATGCTCTGCTATAGGCTCAAAGCAATTTATTTATTCACCAATGGTATTCATAGCATACAGAGGGGAATCCCACATCAGCTTTTTTTAGGGGACCCCAAGATATTAGGACAAATTTCCTTGTTTGAGGGCCCATTCATTCTTTGATGGTTATCCTGATCAGCCAATCTAGGTTCTGTAAGAAGGTGATGGCAGTGCTATTGCTTGGGTGGCTGTGTGTGGCAGGGAAAGCAAGGCTAAGTTTACTGACATGCAATTTATTTAGAGCACATTCATATTTGGTGTTCATTTTGTCAGTTTTTGACAAATGCATATAGTAGTCATGTGACCACTACAAATATCAGGACATAGTTCAGCTTTGTCACCACCCAAACTGATCTATGCTCACAGCATTCAACTTCTCCCCACTCTAGTTCCTGATGACACTTGGTTTGTCATTTGGTCTTTGTCAAAGAAGTAGGAGGTAGGATACAGTCTCGTTGCTCTGACTTCTGTTTGAACTTCATTGCAGCACCTGTTCTTGTTGCTGACAGTTATAATGCTTTATTTTAGGGTCAACCTGACTGGACTAAGGAATAGCTAGAAAACGGGTGCTATAGTTTACATTTGAAGTAGAGACTTGATTACCAGATGATTAATTTTTGGAAAGTGATTGGATTCCAAGGGTTCTGAGCTTATGGATGGATTTATTCTCTGATGGTTTGTAATATGATGGGACTAATGAAGATGAAAGTCAGTAGGAGGGTCTAGTTATGGGAAGTAAGTCCCTGGGCCGGGGGTCATTCAGGGAGACCTTAATTAGGTCTCTTTTTGTAGCTGTCTCTCTTCTTCCTGTCCACTGTGCTCCACATTACCCTCCCTGCTGCGAGGGGTGGGTGCTCTGAAACTCTGAGCTATCACCAAGCTTTTCTCCTTTCTATTGCTGTCTTTGGTGTTTTTGCTCACAAAAATGGTAGGACTTACTAGTATTCCCAGAAAAACATTGTTTTTGACGTATCTGAGAAGTGGCCTGTGAGTCTGATCCTAGTAAAAGCCATACAGAAAGTCATGGTGGAGCACACAGTAGAGGGGCTGGCTGCTCACCTCATGGTGGCTGAGAAGTACAAGGAAGAGAAGGAAAGAGGGTCCAGACACACCCTGCAAGAGCACACCCACAACAGGCTAATCTTTCACTAGCTTTTATGTCTTCACCATTATCTCCCTATAGCACAATACTGTGTGTGGTGAGGAGACCAAGGCTTTGGTGCTTGGGTCTTTGGGGGACACTTATCCCAGTTGTGATCTTTTAACTGTCCCCCATATTTAGAAGCTGAGGTTTTGTTTTGATGTGTGAATTGTTAGAGGGAAATTTAAAGATGTATATGGAATTTTCTGAATTTTAAAATAGAAACTAAGGTAAGGGAGTATGTGCAGCCTTTGCAGGATTGTGTATTGCTAAGCTTTCTGTCTCAAGCCTTGAGTCAAATTCAGTACGTCTGTCAGTAACTCAAATAAACACTCACAGGACACCCTGAGAGACAGAAAGGCCCAGCTCAGCCTGGTTTCACGAGTTCTACTTTGCAGTTATTCTAGAGTTCCAGTAATGCCCCTCAATGCTTGAGTTAGACCCTTTTCCTCTCACTGGAACCCCCAGCTGTGTAAACATCACAGAAATAGACTGTGGTCAAATTCACGGACACAAAAATCCATCCATCGCATGGTAAATGTCACGAAAGGAGAGAATAAAGTGGGGAGTCCCTGCTTAGCAGGTGTGAAGTTTCACCTGTGGAGGGTGAAAGAGTTCCGGAAGTAGATGGTGATGGGGGCATTGGGGAAGATGCACAACAGGCAGGCTTCATGTCACTAAACATGAACAGTTAATACGGCACATTTCAGCTTATGTGCATTCATCAGAATTTTAATAAGTCAAAATAATATCAACATTATAAGGAGACTACAAGGAAAGGAAGTGGGCTGGGTGTGATGATCTACTCAGGAGGCTGGGGTGGAAAGATTGTTGTGAATTTCAGGCTAGGTGGTGAGATCCTGTATCAAAAATAGACTTCCTCTATGCCTGCTCCTGGGTATTTACCCTCAAGTACTCCAAGTCAGCAACCTCACAGTAAAGTTATAGGACACACCTAGGTGTTCAGCAACAGGGAACTGGAGGGAAAAAAATGAAGTTTATAGACACTAGGAAAATGTTTTAGTCATAAAGAGGAGTGAAATTATGTCATTTACAAGAAAATTGGACACAACTAGAGAGAATTATGTTAAACAAAGTCAGGCTCAGAAAGGCAAATATCACACATTTTCTCTCACTTGTGGGTCCTATATTTTATAAATACACAGATAACTTATGTGCAGATGACATGTGAGGAGAAATAAAGCATCTAATAAAACAAAGGGGACTCATGGAAAAGGGGAGGGGTGACAATTGGAAGAGGGTCTTAGTTAGGGTTTCTATTGCTGAGACCAAACCCCATGACCAAAAAGCAAGTTGGGGAGGAAAGGTCTTATTTGGCTCATACTTCAGCACTGCTGTTCTTCACTGAAGGAAGTCAGGACAGGAACTCAAACAGGGCATGATCTAGGAGGTAGGAGCTGATGCAGAGGCCAAGAAGGGGAGCTGTTTACGGACTTACTTCCCATGGCATGTTCAACCCACCTTCTTATAAAACCCAGGACCACCTGCCCAGAGAATGACACCACCCACCATGGGCTGGGCCCTCCCTCATTGATCGCTAAATGAGATCCTTATAGCTTCAGTAGTGGCAGCAGTGACTGTCAGGGATGCAGGCGAAGGTTACTGTGAATGAGGCAGGTTGGATGCACCAGGGACCACAACCCAGGGCAAGGCTGGGCTGAAGTATTTGAGGTCCCTGCCTGCAATCCACTTTCTCATTATCCAGGAAACAACGTGTGTGTCCCCATCCTTAGCAATTCTTGTTCAAGGTCATTGTGGATGCTTTGTGATTGTAAAGGCCCTTTCAGAACCACCCTTGTCATGTGACAGCCAGGCAAGCCACCAGGCCTCCCTGTTCAGGGTGAGCTGCATTTGTATAATGGTAGTGACTGCTCTTCACTGGGAAATGTTCAGATCACCACCAAGGACAAAGCTGCTTACCTATCATCAGGGGAAGTCCCTGAGTCCCCTGGGTGGAGCATCCTAACAAAGATGATCCTTCAAACCTACAGCTTTCCAAATAGTGAGGACTAAGTCAACCCCAAAACTCTTGTTCCCAAGTAAAGCGTCCATCCAGTTTGGCCTCCCCATCCTCTTCTGTGACAGCCCTAGGCTTGAGGATTAATCGTGTGGTGTGATGGATCTTCCTGCCTGCAAGTCTCCAGAAGTGTCAGGTGCACAGAAAAGGATTTCCTCAAACTTGACCATCTTCACAGCTTCCTATAATTTTGCTCTAGTCATAAATCACTTATAGTTAGTTACCTTACATATTTCGTTTAAATACAGTTAAAAACCTTTCTTAGCTGTGGGCTATGACTAGACTTACCTGAAGACAGGTGTGTGGGTCACACTCCAGAGGGTGGAAGGCTGGGGTAGTGGAGGGGTGTGTGTGTGTGTGTGTGTGTGTGTGTGTGTGTGTGCCATGCCAAAGTTGCACTTTTCAAAAACTGTCCAAAGCAGTGTATCCCAGCAATCACAAACTTGACATGACTTACGACTTTTTTTTTAAAGTATGTGTCTGAATTGCAATTAAAAAATGTCACAGGTGCCTCTTTCATATTCTTGAGAATCAGGCATAGTCAGAAATGGTCCTGTCTCTTGGCAGCCATCACCGTCTGGTGTCAGTATATTTATCTAGTGATACAATGTGATCCCCATTGACTTGATGGTGCAGGATACTGAGGGCAAGTCCTCACTCCTCCTTGGTTCCCAGGATCCCCATAAAACCAGGAGGGCTATGACTGTAACTTGGGATTACTGTTGCTCAGCTCTATGGCCTTTTTGAATTTGGGGTCTGGTGAAATCACAACTTTGAGAGAAACTGGGTTAAACTCCCTTGGAGACTTTCATGTCCCTGTTGGCAGCATTCTGAGCTGTATATGACTAGAAACCCTTAGGTTTATGTGAAAGGGAACTTACTGGCTCATGTAACTGAAAACTGTGGGTCTAGCTTCTTGTATGGCTGGACCCAGTAATGAAAGGGTGACATTGGGCTCAGATTTGAGTACTTCTGCTTCCAAACACTGACTCATCTTTTCTCAGGCTCACACTTGACAGAGGCACAATAGTTAATCACCAGCACCCCATGTTTAAGTTTCTAGCACACTGCTCTTGTTCTAGCAATAGTTACTGGGCTAACCACCTACCAAATGGTTTGGGGGACTGATTCTAACTGATGGGTAGATTTGGCTCCTGTTCTTGTCTTGGAGCTAGGAGGCAGGCCAACAACTGTTTAATGTAACAACCTTAGAGGATGAGAGTTTTCCAAAGGCAAGAGAGGCTGTTGTTAAATGGAAAGGTGTCTGGAAGTTGTAGACCAGTCTGGGGAGATGGGTAAGATGGGAGATGATGTAGACAAGTGGGGAAATCATAGGACATGGTGACTTAGGGTGGAAGCCACTTCTGGAAGGATGCCACTGTTGTAGACATTTGTTTATGCTGTGGAACATTTGTTTAATGATGCAAAGATGTATTGCATTCTTATATGTTGTATTTGTCTAACACTGGGAAGCTGTGTTGCTTTACCCATCAAAAACACCTGATTGGTCTAATAAAGAGCTGAATGGCCAATAGCAAGGCAGGAGAAAGGATAGGCAGGGCTGGAAGACAGAGAATAAATAGAAGGAGAGATCTGGGAGGAGAGAGAGAGGAGCAAGAGAAGGAGGACTCCAGGGCCAGCCACCCCACTACACAGCAAGTAAAGTAAAGTAAATAAGATAAAGATAAAAGCCAAGAGACAAAAGGTAGACAGGATAATTTACATCAAGAAAATCTTACTAGAAATAAGTCAAGCTAAGGCCAGGCATTCATAAGTAAGAAGAAGACTCTGTGTATATGATTTATTTGGGAACTGGGTGGCAGGCCCTCAAAAGAGTCAAAGAATAAAAGCAACCAACTACATGCCACATTAACCTCTTAGAGCAAGGAGACATAGTCGTGGGAATGTCACATGCAACCTTCCAGACTTGCCTCTATGAAGCAGTGGTCTGCTCATCAATTATGGGGTTTTCTGAGTGAAAACCCATGGTGATCTGTTTGTAAAGGATTGTCAGTGAAGTACCTTGGGGTGGGCCTAAGTGAATAGCAGTACATTAAAGATGCTGAGAAGGTCTGCAGCACAGGGAGTTCTTGTAAGGTTGTATTTGCTTGAGCATCTACAAAATGCTCCTGAAGGGGGTCAAGACAGCATTTGTCACCCTATGTGTCAGGTTCAAAGTGATGCCTCTTCCCTGGACTGTCCATTTCCTGAAGCTGAGATGAGTGCCTTGGCATGAGATGAGTGTGCTCATGGTTAGTTTAATGAGAAACGTGGCTACTTAACAGGCCCTGCCGTTTGTTTTAACCACTTAGAGCAAAAGGCAAAGGTTAAATGTCAGCAGCCAGTTGCTTCCTGGCTCAGTGTGTGAGAGCATGAGCAACTACTGTACACCTGGTGCTAGGCACTAGTTCTGAGTGTGCAATGATGTGCAGAGTGCTGGCTGGGTTTGAGGAAGCGCTGGAGTAGACAGGCGTGACAAAGACCTGAGCAGGGACTTAGAAGCAGGTGATGCTAGACAGAGGAAGTCAGAGCAGGGATGTGAGATAGCAAAGCAGGGGTGTTACTAGGCAGATCCCTGCTCCAAGGGACCAGAGTCTATGTCCTCAGGCTCTGGGGACAGTGTAGAATGTGGAAACTAGTGTCACTCCTACTAAGGATTATGCAGTGACCAAATCTTTGTTTTTCTGGGCCGAGAGCAGATGTTGAGACACACAGATAGCTGTTTTAGTTGCTCTGTGGCTATCAGACTGGAGCAGAAAGTTCCATGGGCATATGGCAGATGGGCAGAGATGTTCCCAGTAGGAGCAAGGATAAAGGAGATGGGTCTCCAGGGGCTGGAGTGGACTGGAGTCTTCCCAGGAGAAGCAGAAGTTAGATGCCCTGGTTGCCTCTGCTGGTTGCCAGCCCACCATGCCTCAGTGTGGATCCTCTTGGACTCTGACCTCCTATTCTCACACGTAGGCATTTTAGCTGTGTTGATATAAGCTATTTCCCCCTGAATTCATTGGAGCAAAACAGAGCTCCATAAGCAAACACTGCCTAGGGCCGGTGGGGGTGGGATGTCCCTCAGGGATGAAAACACAGAGCTCACGAGTGCAGTGTCAGGCTCTCTGGCTGGTGCAAGGCTTTTTGAAATCTGGAGTGTAGTGATGGGGTAGTGGATTCCATGTGGCAGGGAGTGGAGTTTGGCCTGGAGTTCCCTGTTCTTGCTATGGAATGTCCACATAAGAAACAGGAGGCACTGTGGAGCCATGATCTCCTATGTGTCCTGGCAATTGGTCATTGTGGGCAACCCTGTGCTAACTGACCCAGCTCACAACAGCCATGGTATTGGTGTATATGAAACATATATGCCAGCATGGCTCACACTTCCTCTAGCCCAGTGGTTCCCTGCCTTCCTAATGCTATGACCTTTTAATACAGTTCCTCATGTTGTGGTGACCCCAACCATAAAATTGTTTCAATGCTGCTTCTTAACCGTAATTTTGCTACGGCTATGAATCGCGATGTAAATATTGATATGGTTGGAACCCTTGTGATAGGGTCATTCAACCCCCAAAGGGGTCGTGACCTGCAGGTTGAGAAATACTGCTCTAGAGGCTATACCAGTGTGTCATGTTTCTCTGCAGGACACAACCAATCAAACTTTTTTGATTTCCCCCACTTCAGTTCTAAGACAAATCAAATTTAACATCAACTTTCAATTTTAAAGCTATTACTCAAGTTTGGTACAGTATTTCAGACTCGAATTCAATTTTGCACTTTCCAAACCCAAATAAAACACCTCACAGTTTGCTTTCCATTGCATCATTCTGAATTTCAAACAGGAATAGAAGCCCAAGTGGTCACACGGAAGGATGCACTGAGACAGTGTTTGCTCCTCTGCTTCCAGGAAGCACGGTGTGATCTCTGTCTGGAAGCCACAGCTAATATGTGGCTATGCAGCACCCAGGGGTCTGGAGGAAAGTGCGTTCAACTGCACAGCTTGAGAAGTCTCCTGGAGCTCCCGGAAGGACACGTGAGCGCGGGCAGTTCATGCTTAAGGGGCACAGAAGGGATGTTCTGAGTGCTGCACAATTAGCTTCTGAATGAATCAGGGCAATTAGTACTACTCTGAAATTGTTCTCTGTCACCGTTGTAACTTCTTCCTATTGAGCTGTACTTGTGATCTGGCCAATCCCTCCTGTTCTCTTTCCCGGCCCCTGTGGTCACTATTCTACTCTCAAATTCTATAAGATCAACTCTTTTAGATTTGATCATTCACAACAATCAAGATACAGAATTAACTTACGTGCCATTAACAGATGAATTGATAAAGAAAACATGTATATACAATGGCCATAAAAATGATGAAAGCCTGTCATTTGTCTGAGCCCAGAGGAAAATCTGTTAAGTGAACTCAGGCAAGTATAAAGGACAAACACCACTGTTGTACTTCTATGGGAAACTCACCTTTGAAGCCTCTGGAGTCTGCATGGAACCCACAGGAGAATCAACTGACTGTGTAATTGCACTAGAACTGACTGTGTAATTGCACTAGAATTGACTGTGTAATTGCACTAGCATCTGTAAGAATGCAGTGGAAAAAAGCATAAAGTGTGTATTTTATGTAAAATTAAAGTTTACTAGTATTTATAGGAATTGTTTAGGATTTTTGATCAACAAAAAATTTCCTTATTGCGTGTAGTGGCGCACACCTTTAAACCCAGTACTCGGGAGGCACAAACAGGTGGATCTCTGTGAGTTAGAGGCCAGCCTGGTTTACAAAGTAAGTTCCAGGACAACTAAGGCAACTATACAGAAAAAGTCTGTCTTGAAAGAAGAAAAAAAGAAAGAATATCTTTTCCAGAGTAATATTTTATGTCTTACCTTGGTTTTTTTTTTTTGACTTTCTGGGTTATAAATGGTTAAGACTAATAGACATGTCACAAAAGCAGACCTGCAAATAGCTAAAATTTCCAAAAATTTTTTTTCACTGTTGTTAGCCATGAGGGAAATACAAACCAAAAACTTTATTGAGATTCCACCTCACCCCAGTCATAATGACTATCTGTAAAAAAACAAACAAATAAAAACAAATCAAAACAAACAAACAAAAACCCAAACCAAAACCTAAAGAAACAAATGGGGGAATTGACAGAGGCAAAGGGCCCTCACTAACCGCTGTAAGTAAGGGTGGCCACCTCAGAAATCAGTATGGAGAATTCCTAAAAAAATTCAAATGGGTCCTGGGAAATTGCTCAGTGGATAAGGTGCTTGCTGTACAATCATGAGGATCTGAGTTATGATCCCCAGCACCCACATAAAAGCTGGGTGCAACAGAGCGTGTTGTATTCTCAGTGTACTTAGGGTGGGTGGGGGATGGAGGCAGGTGGTTTCCCAGAGAACACTGGTCAGCCAGTTAAGTTCCCAGGGCAGAGAGAAACCTGGTCTCAATAGCTAAGATGAAGGACAATTGAAGAAAGCTTGTGACCTACACATTTATGCAATACACATGTGTGTGCAATCTCATATGCATACACACATCAACACATACATGTACAACACGCACACACACATGCACAAAGAATAAAAACCTTAGTAACAGAAACCACTACATTATCCAATTCTTCCACCTTTAATTATTATCCAAAACATGAAATCAACATGCCCAAGAGACAGCTGCATGCCCACATTTATTGCAGCATTATTCACAGTAGCCAACATGTGGAATCAGCCTAAGCATCCACCGATGTATGAACAGAAAAAGAAAATGCAGAATAAATGCACACGGAGTATTATTCAGCTACAAAGATGAGAGGCAGTCTGTTATTTGTAGTGAAATGGACAGAGCCGGAGGAAGTTACAGTAACCAATGAAAGCAACAGAGATACAGAAGGACCTCATACACCACATATGTGGAAACCAAAACAATGATTTGAAGTGGTTAGTAGAGATTAAAAAGGCTGTATCATTGCATCATATGTACTTGTTAGTAAATTTTCTTAAGTATCTGGGCCACGATGATAATAAAAAGCAGAGAACAGTTCCTCTTATGAAGAGTTTCACAATGTAGCCCAGGCTGGACTCACATCTTCCCAGTTCTACCTAAGTTTTGCTGGGACCACAGGCCTGGGTCACACGCTAGGTGAGCAGAAGGCTTTTAATCTGTGCTGATGTGGCTTGTACTTGTACTAGTGTCCCAGTTGTTGTAAAAGTAAATCTG
>JAQHUG010000009.1:15006041-15028393 GCA_028555095.1 Dicrostonyx torquatus
TGTACCGCCAGGCTAGCCTGAAACTTCCAGGCTCAAGACATCTTCAGTCTCATCTTTCTGTGCAACTGGAATGCAGGGGATGTCACTATGTGTGCTCAGAACCACTTAGGAGATAACACATATTGTAATAATTGTTTTCTTACCTTGAAGTTCACAGAGTATAAACTTATCCTTAAAAAGTTTCTACTCTGTAATATAAAGGAAAAACAAAAGCGAACACAACACACAAAATAGGTACATGTCTCCAGAGGAAGGACATATCAGGCCGGAGAGTCAGGGGCTAGCTCAGGTGACCAGAGACAGAGTTACCAGCCTGCGTTGAAGACTCAATTTAGGGCTCTTCAGAAATCCAGTCCTTTTCTTCCAATTGCTAAGTCCAGGCCTATTCTTAAAAATGCCCACACGAATTTCTCAGGGCATCTTCCTCATGAAAACAACAACAAAAAACAGGCTCCCTGCAGTTAGTTCATCCGCTACCTCTGTGTTCTGTCTGCACTTGAAACAGCATCTGCAGACTCACGTGTGAGTCAAACAGCCAGAGGTCAGATTAGTGACACAGGTTCTCAATAGCCTGGAGAGGTCGGCTGGTACTGCAGGCTTCCACCAAGCAAACCCAGAGTTGGGTGTCCAGCTGGGAGCAGTCACAGGCCCCGCCCCTTTGGAACGGGGCGGTGGGACTAGCATCCACCCAGGGGAATGATTTGTCAATCTCCTGCGCCCTCTAGTGGGAGACACCTGTCGTGCGGGTGCCAAGAGAATTACATTTTTTTAACAAAAATAGCAAGCAGCCTTGCCTTTCCTTCTCTTTCGTCCATCTTACTACCCGACTACAGGATGTTTCCACAAGTTTCTTTGAGTTTACAAATGAACAATGTATCTATTACATAAGTACTAATTTCTGTGTGTGCATCTAGAAATATAGGTATGTAGACACATACATGTTTCATCCATACACATGAAACATGTTTATATGTAACCATAAAGTGGATCTTTTGTGTATGTGTGTACTATATATTTTGAGACAGGGTCTCTCTATGTACCCATGGCTGTCCTGGAACCTGCTACATAGGCAAGGCTGGCCTTCAACTCTCAGAGATCTGCCTGTCTCTGCCTCCTGAGTACTGGGATTAAGGGTGTATGTCACCATGCCTGGCCATATACATAAATGCTTACAAATGTAAAAGTACTTTAAAAGGTTACATAAAATACTTATCTATTTATGCAATGAAATTTAATTATATAACTATAAAAAGTTAAAAATATCAGAATCGATTTCTATATTACACATATTTTGTATAGACTATATATTTATGTTTGTAATGTATATGTGTTATGTATAAAAACAGATACAGTGTTTCAATATAATAAAGGGATCCAACTGCCTTAGTTGGGCAGAGAGGAAATGAGATAGTGTCTTAGCTTGATTTCTGTTACTGTGATAAAACACTGGCAAAGACAACTTGTATGGGGAAGAAAGGGTTTATTTGCATTTAAAGGTCATACTCCATCAAGAAAGCCAAATCAAGAACTCAAGGCAGGAACCAGGAGGCAGTATCTGAAACAGAGGCAGTGGAGGAGTGCTGCTTACTGACTTGCTCCCCATGGCTTGCTCAGCCTGCTTTCTCATACAACCCAGGACCACCTGCATAGCATGGCACCATCTACAATGGGCTGGGCCCTTCCATATTAATCATTTAATTAAGAAAATGCTCCACAGATCTGCCCTTAGGCCAATCTGATGGAGGCAATTTTTCAGTCGAGGCTCCCTCTCTCCATTAATTGGTTGTCATTAATAAGAACAGCCAGCATAGCTGATTTTGACTGTTTTCATTTCTTCCCCATCATGAGAACTCCTTCCCCTTGTGACACTGTTCACGCATGGAAGTTTTTCTCTAGAGCTGTCACACAGACTTACCTTTTGTTTGAGCCAGAAACTCGAGGTGGAGATGTAAAGTCTTATGAAAATGGGAAGTGTTAGAGACAGACTTCATAAACTCAGGACCCGGTTGTGGGGGAGATGTTGGGAAGCAGCAGGGTTGTCTTTACCAATAGTCTTATTCTGGCTCTGGAGCTTTAGTTTTGATTTTTAATTTGGAAGAATAAATAATAATTTGGACTTTCATACTGCTCAAAATTTATACAACAAAAGGGTATAAGTGAGGGCTTTGCCCCCTCCTTTCCTGTCTTCCGGCTGCCCACTTTTTCATGGATGCCATCAATATTACTGGTCATTCTGTACTCTGCCCAAGATCATTTATATATGAGCAAAAAAGAAAACAAATTTCCAATAAAGGAATTCCCCAGTAGTCTTGCTAGCTCAATTTCAGGTCCTCTCTGCATGTCTTGCTAATTTCCATGTTTCACCTTCCCTAACACTGGAGGACAGCATATTATGTTGTTTACCAGTGAGGTAAGTGAGAAAATGGAGTCTCTGAGAGTGATTTCAAGATGTTTTTCTGTAGTACAACTTCAGCTAAATACCGACAAGGAACTTCACATGTTGTGCTGTATCCCAGACCAAGGGTTTCTTCTGCAAATGATGGATGCAACTCTGTCTGTAGGCTGGAGGCCCCATGGGTGCTATGGGGGATTTTGGAGAATTCCTGTTTTTCTTATGCCCTGCTCACCAGGCTTGCCTCACTTTGGATATGTGTTGCTAACTTCACATTCTCCTCCTCCTCTTCTTCAGATTTATTTGTTTATTTTATATGTATGAGTATTTGGCCTGCATGCATAGATACGTGCACCACATGCTTGCCTGGTGCAATGGAGCCCTTGGAACTGGAGTTACAGGCAACTGTGAGCTGCCATAAGAGTGCTGGGAATTGAACTCAGGTCCTCTAGAGGAGCAGCCAGTGCTCTTAACTGCTGAACCATCTCTCCAGCTCTCATACTCATCACATTCTCTTCTTACCTTCCTTCTTTGCCATGGTGCCCCTCCTCTAGTCACTGATGTCGGAATAGCCATCCTGGAGGAAGATTATTTGGCTTCACAGAACACTTTAGGAGTGGTGATGTGTGCTTCTTTGGTGTCTCTGCTCTGCCCTCCAGCCTGTCGGCCACGTGATCTTCTTTCACCTCTTTGCATGGTCCAGTCATCAAACAGCCAATCTGAACCCACAATACTAACATGTCCAGCACTTATCTGGTATAGGGTTCTTGTTTGTACAGGCCCCTCTGCTGGAAATGCCTGACTTAGACCCAGATATAGAAACATGGCTGCTTTCAGTCCAATGAACAATCCCAAATGTACCCTGTGCCTCTTGTTGGCACCTGACACCTTCTACTTGGTAACCAGGCTTCCTTCTATTGTTCCCTTTCACAACCATGGAGAGGGTATCACTCTGTTTTGGGACACTTTGTAACTGTCTCCTTAACAATGGATACCTCCCCTGACCCTGTCACCAGGGGCCACACCAGCCAGCACTTCCCTGTGTCTCTTCATTTCTCTTAAAAAAAAAAAAAACCTGACCATTAAATCTCAGTATACCTTAAAGAAAATCAACACTGAAACAGATCCCTGTTATATACCTGCACTGAATTTTTTCCAGAATATTTATTTTATACAGATTAAGCAGAGTATGCTTAATTTGAAAATACAAAGTCCACTATGTTCCAAAATTCATAACTTCTGCCCCTGACAAGAAGCTGCAGTGGAGGGTTCCACACCGATCTCACAGATCTTATGCAAAGTGACCTCCACGCTCCATGTAGCTGGACTTGTACATGAAACATGTTCTTCATGTTTAAACTTGGGTGCCATTCCCTCCGTAGCTCATGACATCTATGTAAAGACTGTAAAGTCTCCAATCGGATCACCTCTGGCTCCCAGCATTTTGGTTATGGAGACTTCAATGTCAAGGCTGTTTGTTGGCTCCTTTGATAAAGTCTTATCACATTTGGAATGGAAAGGAACAAACAAGTTTGATGATCTATTTGATTTCAATTCATGGTTGATTTTATTTTTTTTAAGCTCAGGTAGCTCAAACATTTACTTCCTGGCCAGTGACAAGAGATGGCGCAGGCAGTGGCTGATGGTTGACAGCGTGCACAGAGATTTCTACTCTCTGCGTAGCATACAGTCAGGCCAGGCTTATTTCTGCTCATTGATAAGCCTTTGGCTACTTGCTAAAGTTGGGGGTTTTGAGCTCATGAAGTTATTGAAGGTACAACTACTACAAGTGAGCTTTTCTGTAGTGACACCTGAAGACGGTTTGGAAAATGTCACTGAATCTCTGCAACTTTCCACCCAGGTGGGTATGGTCACCATCATAACTATAACGACAACAACAATAACAACAACAAAACCCAGAAGAAATGACCCATGGAGGACTAGAATTTGGCCCTGGACCACAGGGCTCAAGGACTCCATTCTGATGTGCCATAAAGCCATCTACTTTGCCAGTGGGCAGGCCACCAAATCTGCCACGTTGTGCCACTGCGGCAGTTTTCGCATATTTGAATCCCACCACCAAGAAGGATAGACTGTTTCCCAACAGTGGCTGCCTCTGTGTCACTCCAGACCTCCTGCTGTTTTCAGTGTGAGCTAGCCATTCCATATTAGGGTGTCGTGTCCACTCTCCCCTCGATCTGGTGCCCCAGCTGGGTCTGAACCGTCCCCCAAAACACATGTCCTAGGCTGAGTTATAGCCTGTGGTGCCACTGAGAAATGGAGAAGTCTTTATGAGGAAAGGCCTCATGGGACAAAGTTCCATTGTAGGAGGATGATACTGGGTCCTATGATGTCATGGGTGAGGCTCTTCTTCTGGCACGGGTTCCCAACCATGATGCTCTCACCACAACCCAAAGCAACAGTTTCGGGTTCTGAGTCCATATAAGCTGTTTCTCATGTTGCCTTTCTCAGGTATTTATCATAGCAGCAGCAAGCTGACTCACACAGAGGGGCTGCTCAAAGTGACTGGCTTGTCATCAAGAGAAGGTGGAAGTGCTGCCTCACAATTTTAGATGTCAGATCAGAGGGAGGCTTACTCAATAGTGATTAGTCGATTTGGGTTGTCAGCTTGAATGGGTTAAGAATTACCTAGAGAAGTGCTAAAGGAGCCTGGGATGTGGTTCAGTGTAGAACATCCCTATAGCTGATTTGTGTCCTGACTTATACAAAACCAGTAATGATCTACTTTATGATATATAATATATTGTATAATAGATATATTTGTAATAAGTGATGTGTGTGTATGTATGATGTTTCTAGAAGAGCTTAGTACAAATGTCGGTGGATTAGGTAGAGAAAGTCCACTTCTATGTGGGTGGCCCTGACTGGTCCTCTGGGGGCGAGGAGAGAACACAAGCCAGTGTGTATTTCTTCCTAGAGCAGGGACACCCAATTCTCTTCTCTGGAGCACTGGCATTTATCTGTCTTGGTTTCCCAGCTGTTGACAAGATGTGGTCAACTGTCACAGTCATGCCACAATACCTTCCTTTACATACATACATGCATGCATACATACACACACACACACATTCATATTCTCTAACTGAGATGCCTTCCTACTGTGAAGATAGATAGATACGTGTCTATATGTATACACACATACACACATATACATAACACAGGTATGTATGTGTGTATGCATGTATGTATGTATCACCTGATGGCTCTGCCCTGTGTATGAAGAACCCTAACAAATGCAAAAGTCCTAGATCCCTTTGCTCCGCTCTTCCAGGGCACTCTTCTTATGGGTCAGCTTCAGGAGCTGCCAGTGGCCAGAACTCTCCGGGCAAATGACAATCAGAGCCCTGTTTTGCAGCAATGCTAGCCTGGTTCCTATCCAGGTTTCAGAGACTGAGGAGAAGAACCATGTGTCCATGTGCCACAGTTTTTCTGTGAGGTACAGCCTTCTTGTGTTTGGGCACACTAGGCAGCACTTGGATCTATGCTTGGGACCACTTGGGTCATCAAATAACATATAAAAATGTAAAAACTGCAACCCACTATAATGAGACCATGGAAAGGATGCTGAATTGTAAGTGAGACCTGGACCAAAGATCAGAACTGCCTTCTTCACTCTCAGCTGGGCTGGGGGCATTGGGTGGCTCAACAATTTTGTCCCTTTATGTTTGTGTTTGAGCTACTGGGGAGATCCTGAGTACATTGATTTGGAGGTTATCAACACATTTTACTGACTATCAGACTTCACGATGGCTGAATCTGCAGTGAATGAGGATTGCACTCTTGGCTACTTAACACTCTGCATTTTCTCAATAGCCACTGAGCTCCCAGCTTTCCAAAGTGATTGTCCCCAAAGGCCAGTCAGGGTGTGCAGCTGGGCCTCAGGATAACCCTCACCACCCATCCTTGGATGACACTCCTGGGAGTCATGCTTGACTTTTGATGAAAAAGTTGGAAATTCATACTTTTCTCTGAAACACATGACCAATAAAAAAGTAGACAGCTGGGCAGTGGTGGCACACGCCTTTAATCCCAGCACTAGGGAGGCAGAAGCAGATGGATTTCTGTGAGTTTGAGGCCAGCCTGGTCTACAGAGCGAGTGCCAGGACAGGCTCCATACACAGACACGCACGCACACACACACACACACACACACACACACACACACACACACACATTTTCTTTAAGCTGGGACTGCATAACTCTATCCTCTCTCCTGCAGCTAGTAGAGGCTGCCTGATGGCAATAATGAGGAAAATGTGACTTCACACAGACAGAGCAGGGCGACTGCCATAGTGCTTTCAAGCGTATCAACCATCTTGTAATAAGTGTATTTGGGTTTTGTCTTTATCTTGTGCCTCTCGGTATGAAAGCTTTCTGGGTGGTTATGTCCGTGAAAACAAAGGCCCCTGTTTTTCTTTCTTTAATAAAAGCTGGGTAATGAAAGATAAAGATAAGTTCGCACCATGGCTACCGGGGTTGTCAACAGCCTTTTGAGGCATCGTTTTCTGTGGAAATCAGCTAATGAGTGGAGTTTTCCGCGGAGCTCACAGAGGTGGCTTTTCGACTAGGGAGCAGAAGTCAGTGACACTTTCTCCTGTGGCATGTCGAAGGGGATTGTCTGGTCTTGTGGGGACACCAACACAGCCGAGCCCAGAACCAATCTGGCTAATTATCGCAGGTGGATCTTTGACCCCAGGAGGAGAACAAGGCTTTGGGGCACTTCTCTGTGGCCTCCTCAGGACCCTTCCAAAGGGATGAGCCTCTGGTCTGGAAGCTGCTTGGGTTATAATGATTCTCGAATGGGCTTTTATATGGACAGGCAACGTGACCTGAGGTATTGGGGACACGAGAAAGAACACATTTTATGCAGCTGGTGATGTGAGCTGAGAGCAAAAGAGATTTCAAAGATCAGCATGAAGACACTTTTAAGCAGTACAGAGTCTTCCAAATGACAAGAGTACATATTTGGGAAATAACAATGTGTACTTTATACTCATTTTGGACCAAGTGTGGGCTTAGGAGCTTTCTATGTTCAGAGTTTCACTGACTTAACCCTTTCTGGGATATGGAGGGGTTGAAGCTGTGCTGCTTAGTGTTTTATAGGTGAGGGGACTAAAGCCATCAGCTGGGACTTGATCCCCACTCATTTGACTCAAAGCTTGTACCCATGAGGTTTGAGAGTGTGACTTGGATGTGGCTGAGTTTATTTCACCTGAGCAGAACTTACTACCAACTCACTAGAGCAGGATGGGAAATTCCCAGGGCATTAATCAGAAACAAATTCCCGCTTCCTCCTTCTTTCTCCTCCTTTAAATTAACTTTGTTAATTAAAAAAAAGAACCCTGGAAATAAAAAAGATCACACACTAATTATGGTAGTTTGAATGTAATTGGACCCATAAACTCACAGGGAGTGGGCACTGTTAGAAAGTGTGACTTTGTTAAAGTAGAAATGGCCTTGTTGGAGGAAGTGTGTCATTATGGGAGTGAGCTTTGATCAAGCCACACCCAGTGTTTCAGACCACTTTTGTTGCCTATGGGTCAAGATGTAGATAGAACTCCCAGCAACTTCTCCAGCACCATGTCTGCCTGCACATCACCTTGTCACACAATGACAATAATGGATTAAGTCTCTGAAACTGCAAGCCACCCCAATTAAATGCTTCTCCTTTATAAGAATTACTGTGGTCATGGTGTCTCTTCATAGCACTAGAAACCCTAAGACACTAATATTAACCAACACAAAGTCTTCCCATCTTAATACAGTTAGGATAGGCATTCTGAAACTGTGGGGCTTCATACAGGAATTAACACTTACACTGCTGAATAAAATTATTGCATATATGTAATTCTCGAATGGGCTTTTATATGGACAGGCAACGTGACCTGAGGTATTGGGGACACGAGAAAGAACACATTTTATGCAGCTGGTGATGTGAGCTGAGAGCAAAAGAGATTTCAAAGATCAGCATGAAGACACTTTTAAGCAGTAAAACTACCAATCCCCCCAAAATTCATAAGAGAGTTAGAACTAAAAAGCAATTAGCTTTAAATCCTCCTCCATAATTCATATCCACTAACTACATTCACTCTTCCCCATCTCCTAATATTTAGCTCTACTTGTTCTTTTTTTTAAACATGTTATACTGTGCCCAATACATATATATATAATACATATAATATATATATATAGTAGCTAGGTTCTGAATATGAGGGCAACCATCTATTTTTTTCAAAGATTTATAATCTCACTTCTTAATATACATTCAAAATCCATCCATTTTCCTGCAGGTCTTGTGACTGGTTTTCTTTAGAGCTTAATAGTATTCCATGTCATGCTTTCAATCATGGGATGGCTGCAGGCTCACCATCTGAGAGAGAGGCAGGTCCTCTAAGAAGCTGAGCGATGACTGGATCCACTAAGTTCTAATAATGAAACAAAGGCAAACCATGTGATCGTGCTCTCTCTTTCCATTTAAACCCAGTGGCCATATCCTCAATGGTTTACAGATTGTGGGCAGGAGACTGATGCCTATGCCTTTAGAAAGGGCAAGTGACTCCTTGTCACACTGTTTTCCTAAATTTTGAACCAAGATCATCACAGTCAGCTGGGCATTCCAGAGCTTGTGAAGATGTGATAATACCTGTGCCTCTCTGCAAAATGCCCTGGGAAAGGGGCAGGTGTGTGAGCATCCTATTCCACCAAAGCCTCTACTCCTTGTGCAAGATGAGAGCAACCTGCTCCATGGACTCAGCTAGCATTCAGAGACCTACGTATCAGGATGAATCAGTGCCCTCATGATACCATTGGCGTTTCTGTGACTGGCATCTCATAAGTCAGGCTCTCATTTCTTAATGAGCTTCAGTCATCCTGCCAGGCTTTTATAGCCTGTAGGAGCCTTGGCCACTTATCCTACATGGAGACAGTGAGGTCTCCATCCTTGAGTGACTGCAAGCTTAGTGGAAACGCTTTGGAAAGTAGAGGTAGCTGGCAGTCCAGGGGCTGTGCTCAGTGGCCAGCTGCTCACCCGGGGCTTCTGGGAATCATCCTTTCCTTCTCCCTGTTGTGGAAACCTCACCAGCTGCATCACGAGGGAGGTTAATTAATGCAATTAACAACAGATGCCTTAATTGCAGCTGTTTAGAGAGACACTTTACTGTTAGCATTGCTATTATTGTTACTATTGTTTTGTATACAAGTCTCTGCACACTTGGATATCTTTTTATAAAAGCAAATAAAGCCATAATTAGGTGCAGCCTAATTTAAACAGTGGCAGGCGCCTGGAGCCGGAAACTATAATTCAACAAGAAGCATTCTTGACAAATATTTTGTTGGTGTAGTAACTGGCTGTGTGCCAGAGAATGGTGCTTGTCTCTGGGAGGGCTCTTACCTGCAACCTGGCCAGAGGAAGAATACCAGACAGCAGCAGACAGACGGTGTGCAAACTCTGGAACAAGCCTAGAGATGACACTGACGCTGAAAGAAACCCACTCACGTCTGTGGCTACAAGAACAGTGTTCTCAGAGGCCTGGAAGAAGCTGGGAGTTAGGAGAAAAGCCAGAAGCAGTTGGCTGTGCTCAGACTGTGGTTTGGGAGGCTCAGAAGGAAAGAACCTGAGATGGGATCAGCAGATGAAACTATCAATGAAGAAAACATGTCTTGCAGGCCTTGACCACGAAGTCTTTCCTGCTGCCCAGCAGCATGAGAGACTCCTAATAGGAAGCTGGTGCACCGATATGCTAATGACGGCCTCTTTAAGTGAAATTAATACCCTGATTGTGTGCATAGAGCAGCCCTTCGCTATTCCCCGAGATATGAAGATATGTTGGAGATTCTTCCGGGCCTCTCCGTGACACTCTTCATACAGAATTTATCTCTTTTATGGGTTTGAAGCTCTTCCAGATACATATCAAAGACCTTTCCATGATTCTACCACACATAATATATTCTGCAACCGCTCATAATAAATCATCATCCTTCCCTGACTGGTTAGTATGAGCTGACATAGTTGTTGCTAGGGCTGGAGGGACTTGGAATCCTCACACTTAATGCTTTGCCTCTCACAGTAGCACTCTCTGACCTTCCGCCCTTTCCCAAGGAGCCCCATATAAGGGGGAGGGACTGGGATCATCCCAAGTGTGGCTCTGCTTTTAAAAGGTAGCCATGGGTGGATGACCCAGGAAATGTAGCACACTGTCACCTCACGTTGATAGGACAGCTCCCTCTCCTCTCTCTCTCTTCTTACTTCCAGAAGCAAGTGTGGTACAGAGGCTTGATGCATTTCCCAAAGACTTAGGCGAGGCAAGGTGGAACATACTCCTGGTTGTATCTGAGTGAAACACAGAAGGGTTTTGTTGCATCTTAGTGAGAAGAAATGCAAAGTTGTGCAAAGGGAAGAGCTGCTCAAAATGACACCTCTGGGCTGGTTCCTACATTGCTGCTGGCTGCTTAGCTCAAGAGGTCCTAGTGTGTAGTTTAGGATAAAACCACTGTAATGTCAGCAGAGACATGTAAATGGTGGAGCGGAAGGCTAGGCATTTTTTTTTAAGAAATAGAGATTTTCTTATATGGAGTTATTTCTAAAGGTCAGTGTGTGTTCAAGAGAATGCACCCTGCAGTTCAAATGATTGCATAGGCCCCCTGGGCCAATCACATATCCTTGCTTTTTCCTCTGTAAAAGCAAAACTCAAATTTACAGCTGAGCAGATGATCAATACATGTGACCCTTTCAGACTCTCTTGCAGCTAGGAGGGACAATGACAATATAGATGGTCAAAGATTAAGTTTCTTATGTCATACTCCTGGAAAAGTAACAGAAGCAATATCTGAACCCATAACAGTTTCGTTCTACAACAAATAATATTTATTGCTTCCTTCTTAATTTCTTCAAATTCAACTTTCAGTAGGATCACTTTCAGACTTTTCAGAGAATTGAGGGTATGCCTAACTTAAAATTGAATTTGAATTTACAGTAGTATTATTACTAAGAGATATTACATTTTATATGTAACAAATAGCACAATAGGTAAAACTACATCATTTGAATAGTCAATGAATAGTTTCTTATAAGTTACAAATGTATTTTATTTAACTTATTCAATTTAAATGCAGTAAAATTTGTGGGCTTTTGATAAACAGTTTGGTAAACACAAGGATTCAAGACATGTCCATCACCCCAAAGATTGCCCTTGCTTTTTCTATTTCAATTATCTAAGCTGAATGACCAAATTTGCCAGTGATGCTCAGAGTGGCTCTTTATACACTTAAAAGAAGATGTGTCCTATGTGTGTGGCTTTGCACAGAACTCATTGGCGCTGTCTGAGCTGTAGCAGTTGGCTGGATGAGAATCCAAACTTGAAAGACCCTTTCAAGCCGGGTGGTGATGGCACATGCCTTTAATCCCAGCACTTGGGACGCAGAGGGAGGCAGATCTTTGTGAGTTTGATACCAGCCTGGTCTACAAGAGCTAGTTCCAGGATAGGCTCCAAAGCTACAGAGAAACCCTGTCTCAAAAAAAACCCCAAAAAAAAAAGACTCTTTTAAAAATCCAGCAGAGTGGCCTTAAAGCCAACTTCTCTGCTTAACTGGGCAAATGTTTCCTAAGTCAGGGAAACACCTGGACCCAAGGAAACCAAGAACCACTTCTCTGGAGTTCCCAGAAGCCAAGCCCCCAAAGGAAGGTAGCTTTCTGGTCAACTGTTGATATGCTGTCCTGGGAGCTCTGAGGAGAGTGCCAGGGCCTGACTGACCACAGAAAGTCACAGCTGAACTTCAGACACCTCCCTACAAAGGTAATATGAGATAGTCTATGTTTCCTGAGAGTAAATCTTGATCAATACAAAAAACCTCATCACACATGTCTACTTGGAAGCAGTCTTATGCTTGTACGGGGTGCTATAGGATAAGAGCTATATATCTTTTATTAATAATTGCCTTGGATGGCAACAGGAGCCCTGGATGTCAGCTCTGGCCCTAGATGCTATAGGGTCACAGACCCAGACATGGTCCATACGCTGCATCTGGAGCTCAGATGTTACCCTGGCCCTGGGTGGCAGCACAGGCCATGCAGGCCCCTGAGGCAGCATGGCTCCATGAGGTGGCACAGCCCTCGGATATCAACACAGACTCAGGTGTCTGACCAGGCCCTGGGTATCCACAAGGCCTTCAGGGATTACTGAACTCATGGGCATCACACGGGCTGTGGTTACTGCGTGGCCACAGACCCAGACATGTTACTAGGCAGCAGCCCTGCTCAGAAACCACCCAGAATTTGAGTGGCAAGCAGGTCACCAATGTCAGCCCATTCCTCATCCTTCTTGCTTCTTCAGAACTGTCTCTTACCACAATACAGGGACCACTCCACCCCTCTTCCTCTCCCATTTCTCCACCATATACTTGCCCATCATAATGGCACCCACCCAGCCAGCACCCAAAGGCACTGGGCAGGCTTATGGATGCTCCAGGTAAATAGGGTCATGAGGACCCAGACTGCCATATGGGTGGTGTCTTTTGCCTGCCTGAGCTGCATGATAGGAGGGTGGGCCTGTGGGTGCTTCAGACAGGCTTGACTGTGAGCCTTTTTTTTTTTTATTGACTTCTGACAACTATGGAAAGAAACTTCTCTGAGCTGGTTGAAAACAGCCCAGATTTAATGGTATAAACACAAACATTTAGAAGGCAATTTGACAACATGATCATTTAACAAAATACCAATAGCAGTTCCATCCTAGAGCCTCCGACCTCCCAAACTGTGGTCTCTTAACCAGGCTTACTGTACCAGGCACAAAATTCCCTCCTGTGGAGCAGACTCAAATCCAACCATAGAGAAATAAGTTACCACATAAGGAGTTGTGTTACTATTGTACCAATGGACAGATCTTGCCTGCCAGATCAGTATTGTAACATGTAGGGCCCAGTGTTGGATAAAACCATTGATACCTTTTGTCCCCCAGTGGCCTTCATCACTTTCTAACACTATGAAAGCTAGTCAGCAGGAAGGAAGTCCTATACTTGGTTTGAGATTTGTTTTTCTTTGTCCTGCAGCCAAAGTGTGTGATGTCTTCAGCAATAGGTCTTACTATGCACTTACCTGAGTAACTAAGGGCAAAGGCAATAGTCTGTATTGTTTTTGGAGACCTCTGGGCCTCTCTGACCAGTATCTTGTAGTTAGATAGCCCATGCCCCTGTCTTAGGTAGGATTTCTATTGCTCTGATAAAACATCATAACCAAAGCAACTTGGGGAGAAAAGGGTTTATTCATTACATATGTCCACATCACATTCTATCACTGAGGGAAGTCCAGGCAGGAACTCGGACAGGAATCTAGAATCAGGAGCTGATGCAGAGGCCATGGAAGAAAGCTACTTACCGGCTTGTTCCTTATGACTCTCTCAGCTTGCTTTCTTTTACAACTCAGGATCACCAGCTCAGAAGTGGCACCATCCACAGAGGCCTGGGTGCTCCCACATCAACCGTTAATCAGGAAATGTTCTACAGACTTGCATATAGGCTAATCTTGTGAAGGCATTTGCTCAATTCAGACTCCCTCTTCCCAAATGACTCCAGCTTGTACAGTTTACATAAAACTAGCCAACACACTTTGTACCGTGATTCTCACTTAGCAGCTCATGTCTTCTCAAAGTACATTATCTAGCCATTCAGGATAATTCTGTTCAAACTACCTTTTTACAGTTATAATTTAAAATTAGCTTACTAACTAGCAAATTTCATAAAGTTTTTTTTAATAAATATATTTGGATTTAATTAGCCTAACCACCACCCTCTTCTCTTTTGCCTCCACACCTAATTAGCTAACTCCTGGAATTCTGCTTTCTTCTTTCATATCATGTTAATTTTACTATTCTGATAATTATATTTTTATTTGGGTTTTGAAATAGTAGGCTTCTATATGGTTTTTTCATACCTCCATCCTTTGGATTAACTCTCTTTTCTACATCATGATTTCTGTCATAATTCAGTGCCCCTCCTTGCTTAAGCCTTTCTGCCTCTAGTAGGTGTCTTCTGAGAAAGGTCCATGAAGCTGGCTTGTGTGATTTCTTTCTAATATAACATAGGGAAATGCTTCCCTAGGAGGGGTGATTTTTGTCACCTAGTCAGCATGACTAGGAAGGATGACTTTGATATCTAGTGGGCTGAGGCCACAGATGATGCTAGACATCTATCCTACTATCCACAGGATATCCTCAGCAAAGACTTTTCCAGCTCAAAATGTCAACAGTTCCGAGGTCCTCATTGCTGTGACAAACCCCTGACTCATGCAGATGAAGTCAGTATGCTCCACAATGGCAGGGAAGGCATGATGGCAGGGACATGAAGCAAGTGTTCAGAAAGCAGAGGCAGTTGACTACAGTGTTCTATCAGGTCTCTTCTTTTTATTCAGCATGGGACTGCAGCCCATAGTACAGCACTATCCAGAATAGGGTGGGTCTTCCCAAATTATTAATCCTCTCAGGAAAGCCCTTCACAGACATGCCAAGAGGTGTGTCTCCAAGGTGATGCTAAATTGCATGATGTTGACAATCAAGATTAATCATTCCATGGGGATGGAGAGATGGCTCAGTGGTTAAGAACACTGATGCTCTTCCAGAGTTCTGAGTTCAATTACCAGCAACCACATGGTGGCTCACAACCATCTATAATGGGATTTGATTCCTCTTCTGCTGCACAGATGTATATGCAGACAAAGTGCTCATGCATTAAAGCAAGCAAGCAAGCAAACAAACAAACAAAAACCCAAAGCATTCCATCTTGACTTATAAATTTCTTATAGTATCTTCGTTGATGTTCAGAAGCTCCAGGACAGCAGAGTCTCACTGACTTTCTATGTAACTCAGGTGAAATGCCCCAACTCCCCAAGCTCTTACAGTATTGTAGTTTGCTTTTCTCTTGACCAAAAGCAGCTCTGGAAGGAAAGGGCATATTTCATCTTACACTTCCAAGTGAGAGTTTGCCCTCAAGGGATGTCAACACAAGCACCTGTGGGGAGGTGGGAACTTGTTGACAGAGGTTTCTATCCTGCCTGATCCCACAGTCATTCAGTCCCAAAGAAACACACAGAGGTCTACATTAATTACAAACTGGTTGGCCTATTATCTAAGGGTTCTTATTAACTCTTATAACTTATATTATCCCATAATACTTGCCTGTGTTAGCCACGTGACTTGGTACCTTTTATCAGCGAGGCATTCTCATCTTGCTTCCTCTGTGTCTGGGTTATATATAACTGCAGACTCAGCTTTTCCTCTTCCCAGAATTCTCCTGTTCTGGTTGCCCCACCTATACTTCCTGTCTACTGGCCAATCAGCATTTTATTAAAGTAATATAAGTGACAGATCTTTACAAGGTACAAGACCATTATCCCACAGCAGGAACTGAAGTAGAGATTATGGAAGGACCCTGCTTACTAGCTCTATTTCCATGACTTGCTCAGCTTGCTTTCTTATACCACCCAGGGCCACCTGCCCAGGGCTGGCACCACTAGTGAGTTGGGCCCTCCCACATCAATCATTAACCAATAAAGTGTCTCCTGGCTATGGTCAAAAGCCAATCTGTTAGAGGAAATTTCTCAACTGAAGTTCTCTTTTCCCAGGTGACTCTAGTTTGTATCACGCTGACAAAAATTAAGCAGCATATCTAGGAATCACCTGCTGCTGCTCCCCCCATTCTCCTTAGGACTGTGCCCCACAGCCTCCTGTGTACTAGTCTAACTATGGCTTCCTATCGTATGTAGAAGGCTGGAATTTACATCTTTTATTGAAATTGATATGCATTAAAGGTGTTGTGACTTTAAGGGAGTCACATTGTTCAGAACTATAAATAGCCACTTTGTGTGTATTTGTGTAGACACACTTAAGGTATTTATTTGATCCACAAATAATTCAATAGCATATCACTGGTGAGCAAATAAGACAATGAAGATGTATGCAGAAAAAAATGCAAACCTCCTACCTGAACCCCCTCCATCCCACTTGAGTCCCGCTTCCCTTCCCAGAGGCACCTGCTGTTATACTTCAGTGTCCAATTTAGTATCTATATGTTTTCTACACATTTACATTCACAAATATGCACATACAGATTGTGTTATTTACTTTCCTCATAGCTGCGACCAAGTGATGAATAAAAGCAGACTAAAGGAGGGATGGTTTATTCTGGCTCATAGTCAAGAAATGCAGTTCATTATGGTGGGGAAGGCATGGTGGTGGGCGACTAGCATAACAGGTCACATCTAGGCAGATGAACAGGAAGCCAAGAGACACTCTGACAGCACTGGGGCTAGGTTCTAACCCCTAGGGTCCACTTCACAGTGGCCTGCTTCTGTAGCTGGGCCTTGAATTGTTGAAGGTCCTACAAACTCCCCAGACAGCACCACCATCTTAGGAACAACTGTTCAAACCCGTGATCAGTCTGGAGGGAAGCATTTCATATTCAGCCACGGCAGACATAACAGTCTTCTATGATGATTTATTTCTTGTGTTTGGGCTTAAGTATTATTGTATCACTTCCTTTCCCTGCTCCCCTGTTTTCCCTCTTTAATGTGATGGAAAATAGGAAATATTTCTTCCTTCAATTCCCATTTCCCATTCCACATAGGAATGCTTTAGTTTACGTTATCCTATTGACTGCTGCACAGTATGGTTCAAATATGTCGCATTTGGGTGTTTGGAGTGTGTTAACTCCTCTGTGGATATATTTAGCCTGCCTAGGTCTAAAGTATAGCTCCACCATTAGGTACACATTTGAACTTGGACAAACTACTTAGCATCATTAGGCCCTGATATTTTTCATTTGTGCCCTGGTTTTATTGGCTGGAAAAAATGAGAAATTATTGAAATTATTGAAGTCATCCTCTCCCAGTAAGTTAAAAAAATACAATTATAAAGACACTATCTTCCATGTTATTTACAGAGTTCAGCTTGGGAAGGGAACAATTAGAATTACACTGAATTCTCTTCACTGGCTACAGACTTCTAAGCAACAAAACCTATGACTTGAAAATGCCATGGTCTTAAGACCTATGTCTTAAAAACCTAAAGTATTCTTATTGATTTTCCTAGGATAGCCATTCCACGACCACCAGGCTTTAGGCAGATATCAGTTGATTTGGATGATTCTTTATTTCACCTTGGCATGCCTTTTATCAGAAATCATATGAGAACTTTTTAATTTATGGGCTTTTATTGCAATCCTCAATTCACCCTGAGTAGTGTATTATTAAGAGTTCTAGAGGTTCTTATTGTCTCTTATCAAAGAATTATATCTCAGCGCAATTCATCTGTAGTCATTCTTCACAGAAGGAATCTTTCATATTCGCCTTCTTTCATCATACGACGACAACTCTTGAATACATCATTATTCCACAATGAGCTTATAAATTATTATCATTAGGCAATTTTTCATATAATCTGATTTTATAAACGGTTTCTTTTTATTATCGTTAGAGGGAAACCAGTAAATGCATCTGTCTGTTTTGATCCCTATTGATAACAGTAATAGAAAAACTAAATAAGGACATCTTACTGAGCTACCAACACACTGGATATGTGATGACTTCAGACCAGGACATGCACGTGCAGGCAGTTGAGCACCTGTGTTGCCACCAGTCCTGCTATCTCAGCTGGCAATGATGAGTGAGCTAAAGGTCTTTTGGTTTTGTGTGTATGTGGTGCTGAGGCTTGAAGCCAAGGCTTGTGCACAGTAGGCAAGCACTCTACCTCTGTGTCACAGGCTCAACCTTCGAAATGTCTTTTATGCGTATGGGTTTCTTCTCATAGAAGTGAGTTTTAAAAATGCTACAGTACAACTTATCTTTGTTTTATTTTATGCATACGGCCATTTTGCCTGCACTCATGTCTGTGTATCGCGTGCATTCTTGGTGCCCATGGACACTGGAAGAGGGCATCAGATTCTTTGGGACTGGAGTTACAGATAGGTGTGAACTGTCATATGGATGCTGGGAATTGAACCCTGGTCTTCTGGTTGAGCAGTAAGTGCTTTTTAACCACTGAGCCATCTCTCCAGCTTCATTATACACTTTTTTTAATGAAGAGAAAAACACATGAATTGTGTAGGAGTATATAACTTACTGTGTGAAATGGTAACCTAAGAAAGAGCTTCCAACACCTTCCCCTGCATTGTCCTGCTTACCCCTTGTTTGAGAATACAGAATTTTTTTCTCACAAAATAGTGTAGGCTTTTTCTCAAGTCAAAGCTAGAAGGTACATTTCCCACATAATTTCTATTTTATTTTATTTATTGCTGAAGATGGAAGCCAGAGTTCATGCTTTGCTTACATGCTTTGGTTACATGTGCTCGGTCACTGAGCCACATGCAGCCTATTCCTGATATGGCTTTAGATCAGGGTTACTCTGTAGAGCATAGGTAGAGGTGAAGATGCGGAATGTCCCCTCTGTCAGCCCTGCTAACCTCCAGCCCCTGGTAAAATGTGCCATGTGCCAGGATGGGACTGAATTTAAATTGTGTTTTGCTTAAGTTATTTGCATTTAAATAACTTCTCATGGCTAGTGGCCTCTACACTAGCCAGTGTAGTTGGCAGCTTTACTGCTTCTTTCCATGAGTCTGGAGAACTGAAAATGAACCCTCATGCTGGGTTCTGTGGCAGAAAGAGCAGGGACGAAGCCGGACCTGCTGGACTTTCCCTGGGGCTGAGCTGGATGATGAGTGTTGGACAACCCAGATCGTCCCCCAGACTGAGTAGGAAGTCTGTTGAAGCAGCATCTCATTTAATTGCTTCAGGTAGGAACTTATATAGGCTGACATAGGGGGTGGGAAGACTGTGATGGGTCAAGGTTGGAGCCAATAGTAGAGGAGAAGCCATGTAGTCCCGCCAGAGACAGAGGCTGAGAACTTTACCCAGTAAGCCACAGCCATATGGTGATACACAGATTACTAGAAATGGTTTAAATTAAGATATAAGAGTTAGCTAATAAGATGCTAGGGCTAATAGGCCAAGCAGTGATTTAATTAATAGAGTTCCTATGTGATTATTTTGGGTCTGGGAGGCTAGGAAACAAACAAGTGGCCTTATTACAACAGCCACTAATATTCTGCCACACTAGCAGTGGCTGGGAAGAGGTAGGCCTAGGTTGGGTTGTGCTGAGTCACTTCCTGTGTGGAAGTTATAGCCAGAGACAGGTCTCCAAACTCGAATTAGTCTCAGGAAGTTACACTGGGCCTCATACCTAGGCCTCAAGAGGCCCAACACCCCTACCCCCATGCCATCCCAGGAGACCTGAACACTAGTATTCTTTACAAAGGGATCACAACCTGTCAAAGTGAGAATAAAAACTGTATAATGCTTGACTCTGCCTCCCAGGGCTCAGATATTATTACATTAAAGGAAGCAGAAAGGTTGGGAGAGCAAGAGGGATGGGTGGCTACAAGGAGACAATGCTTTTCAGACACAACAGCGAAGTCACACATATATACTCACAGTGGTTGTGACTGTGTGCACAAGACCAAATCCCTGCATGGAGAATGTCACCAGGTACAAAGGAAGTTCCACACCTAACTGAGGAACTATTAGCAACTGATAGGTACTAGAAGAGAGAGAGTCAGTTTTCTTTAAGGTTGTGGCTCTTGGCAGGTCAACCATAGTCTAGAAGAAGACCATACATTTAAGGACATATGAGCAGCACAAATTGATTTGGGGTGAGGGAGAGTACACTCATTTGGGTGAGTAAGGGAGGGGTGGATCTGGGAGGAGCTGAGGAGTGAATATGATTTTCACATGAGATTCTCAAAGAACTAATACAAATTATAAAAAAGAATCAGATGAATAAGACTAATGTACTGCAAAAAATTAAAAAAAGAATATAATAATCAGAATTGCTGCCTTCCAGTGTTCTGGTTGTGAGCTGGGCTTTCTTCTCACAAACATTACCTGTGTTAGTCTGTGTGATCTCCACAGCAGTGATGAAGGAGCTCTTTTTCTTGCCTAAGTCCACAATGTTTCTTCTGTGTGTTTTTTACACGCATTTATTTATTTGCAATAGCATATGGATGAACTAGTGAGGTTCATCATGACATTTGCATACATGTGTATATGTACGTTGACTACATTTTCCCTTTTCTATGCTCTAAGATAATGCTTATTTAGGTTTTAAAATTTGTGTGCATATATAAATGCATGTTATTCTTGGAGGCCAAAGGGCAATGGATCCCCTGGAACTGGAATTATAGTTGGTTCTGAGCCACCTAATGTGAATCCTCTGCAAGAACAGTAAGCACTATCTAACTTGCCCCTTTCTTGCTCCACATTTAAAAATGACCTTTTCTAGGCCACTTAACTTAGTCTGAAGTACTAGCATTTTATATGAAATTCTATCTGGCAATACAAATGTTCCTATCTCCTTGTTTGCGTCTGTCATCTCTACCACAAACTGTTGCAATTAGGTAGGAGAGGTGCGGGTTGTATGTTCCCAGCACCTGGCTCCCAGCCCCCAGCCCCCAGCCTCTGGCCCTCTCAGTTGCTGGTTGCTTGTTTATGCCCGAAATAACCACATGAGAATTATATTCATTTAAACTCTGTCTGGCCCATTATCTCCAGCCTTTTCTTGGCTAGCTCTCACATCTAAACTAACCCATTACAAAAGTCTGTATGTCACCACGAGGTGGGTGACTTACTGGACAGTTCTAAGGTACCTCCATCTGCTGCGGGAGCCTCATGGCATCTGCCCACTTCCTTCTCTCTTCCCAGAACTTCCGTTCTGTCTACTCTGCCCACCTGAGGGCTGACCTATCTTACAAGCCAGACAGCTTCTTTATTCAAACAATAGGAGTAATACAAAATACAGGAGAACACTTCTACATCAACAAACCATTGCTCTTTCCCAGTAGGGCTTTCCAACTCTTGTCTTCGGACACAAGCCTGTTCTTTGTAGTAGGGTTTGTCCTACTACAAAGTTTGTCACAGACTGAAGACCAGTACTGCTAATCACCACCCCTGGATCTTTAGACATTGTAATTGTCTGCTCTGGTTCTGTATAAGTGGCATAGAGGCAATGGAGCAAATTCTAATATCAAGTGGTTTGGGTATTGACTGAAATATTAAGACTTTGTAAACACGGGCCTAGTTCATTTCTCTAAATTTTCTCAATTTCGTGTCTTTTGTTAATATTTTATTTTTCCCAGGAAGGCATTATGTATTGCTTGTTATTTTTTTCCCAGAACATCTTGCAGTGCTTTTGCTATGAAAACAACAACTCCTAATTCCAATGTAATTGGTTATTGTTGGGAAAGAGAATACTACTAATTTCTTATGTATTTATCTTGCATACAGAAATATTGTTGCACTCTTTCATTAGGTATAATTGTCTTCAAATCTTTTAGAATTTTCTGTGCATATAACTATATTGTCCACAAGTAGACACAGTATTAACCCATCACTTTGTATTCTTACACCTTTAACTTCTTATCTTTATTTTCATACAATATATTTTAATCATGATTTTTCTTTTTTCTTATTTTTGAATTGCCTAAGACCTTCAGGACAATGCTGAAAGAGGACCTAGATAGAGAGACACTATCATGTTGAAACAAAGAGACAAAGACCTGATTTGCCAAGGCCACCTGATGAATTAGAGGCAAACCAAAGCTGGGTTCTCAGGTTTGAAAATCCTTTATTCTTTCCTGCTTCTCTACTTTTGGTTAATTTGGCTTAACATAAAAACAATTTGCTATCTGAACTCTTTTGACTTAAAACTCATTTTTGTCAAGAGAAAGTTTGAATACAGTGTATCAGGACATTGACATACACATGATGCCTCTGCTATTCTCTTCTGTTGTAAACATGTTTGTTATTATAACTGATACCTACATTTGGTGTATTTCCACCAGAGAAATTTATGGAGTGGGGTTATTTTCTTGGGAGAGAGATTAAGAGAATGTGGGAAGGTCCGAT